>LPNX010002225.1:908874-965582 GCA_001517045.1 Pseudotsuga menziesii | reverse complement strand
GACTAACATCCCCCCTCTTCCCCCCAATTCTTATTAATCCCCCATCCTCCTCTCCCTATATCTAACTCCCCTTCTCCCCCTACCTCTCTCCCCTCTCATCTCCATTACTGAACCCTTCTCCACTCTCTCTTACTCTCCAACCCTTGACACCTAACAACCCCCTCCCAAACCCCTAACACCCACCCACACACATTGGTCTCCCCCACCTCTAACCCCCCTCCTCCTCTTACCTATAACCCATCATCATCATCATCACCATCACCATCATCATTGATCATCGATCATCATCATCAACATCATCGTCATCATCATCATCATCATCATCGTCATCATCATTATCCTCATCTTCATCTTCATCTTCATCATAATCATCATCATCATCATCATCATCAACATGATCATCATCATCAACATCAGCATCATCAACATCATCGTCATCATCATCGTGTTACCATAGTTAGACATGGATTTGAATGGATGGAATAATATGTATTGAAAAACTAACATGTTGTAATATACTTACTCCTTCCTGGGACATATCTCCCCCATGGGAGTGACCGCTTCCATCAATTTCTTGCCCCTCTTCACATGCTAATAACATCTACAAGTTTAAAAATTATAATATTATCGATCTATAAAGGAGTGTACAGTAAAAAATTTAAATAATTCGAACAAGATTCAGTCATAACCCATGTACTTACATTCTTCAAGTAATCATAAATTCCACCTTGGACTATGTTGTTGATATCAACGTATCCAGCATCACGTTCTAAGTGGGGTTCCTGCAACTTCAAAAATTGTAAATATTAGACAATTTAACAAATTAATCAAGACTAACACATGCATTAAAAAATGATATGTATTAAAAAAATGAAAAATGTTTAAATATTACTTCAATGGTGGTTGTTTGGGCCTCACGTACAACCACATCGAGTGCAGTACCACCCCCGTGAGAGGAAACAATCTCCTGCAAGAGTAAATATTGCATATGTTATGAATCTTTTAATATTTTACATACAATATGGGAAAATTAAAAATTGAACAATAATAGAGTTTTAACAATGGCCTTACCTGACCACCAGTCATCATAGTGGTACCATGTATTGGTCCAGGACCATAACAGGGTCCCCAACATGATGTGTAGACATGTGGCTCACTCTGAGGCATATGGGATGTCTGTCTATCCCCACCAATATATGTCCCTCCACCACCAGAAGCTGGTGGTTGTACCCCAGTAGAGGAAGAGGGCGCTCTCTAGTAAATAATGGTCATGTGTCGAGAGACCATCTCAACTAGAGTAAAAAATTCCTCATGTGTCTGGACAACCATGTCATGTGTAGGAGGGATGTATGCCCTCGATAGTTGGGCACAGGGTGCAGGTATCTGTGGATTGGCATCTCTATGCCTAGCATTGGGTCGGTGTTGGGGCACCCCCCTGCCAATTCCCTGGAAGCCCAATATGTCAAAATAGTTGACATGTTTCCCCATCACAAACTCTGCATACAACTTTTGGAGGAAGTGCAATGGTACTTCCCTATTGTTGTGAGGGGGAATGTCAAAAACCATGTACCACCTATCCATCCAATTGTCTCTGATGGGTGGAAAGGTGCACCACTCAATAAAAATATGTGGCATGTTGATCTCTGGAATGTCATCCATCCCAGACAGTCTAAACAACGTATAGATGTGTTGTTTTGTTATTTTGAGCTTGTTTACCTCATTGTAACTCAACCCATCAACGTATTGTTGTCTTTTCCTCTCCCTGTACGATGCGATGCTATACAAAGTATCATTCGATCTTGTGATCGTATCAACAATAGACAACAAAGAATCTGACAAGGAGCGGCAAAGCTCATCTCCACCCTTCCAAGTAGAACCAATCTCTCTCAAATGGCCAATAACCCTCAGTATCTCCACATTGTTATCCATAGTAGCCACTGCAATCATAAATACAAATAAAATATCATTAGAAATATAAACACATGATATAATGACATTTTTAAGCATTGAAAATGTATAACTAATGTACGACAAATAACAACATAAACTAAATCTATTATGTAAATTTAAAAATTTATCTTGAATTTTACAGTAAAGAATAAACATTTAACATTTTTTCATTTCATATTTATGTCCTAAATTCAAGTATTAATTCCATTTTTTAAGTATGCATGTGTACATAATGTTTCTTGAGTGCATTTGTCGATTGCAAAGCTCCTCTAGCTTATTTTAAGGCTTGGATTATGAAGTTTCATCAAAATTGTGAGGTACTGACTATTGCCTTTGCAGGACCAGCTCCAAGATTGCGGTAGAGGCAACAACTAGACCTTAGAATAGGAGACATAATGTGCTATTGATGAATAAAATCCCAGTATAGGCAACGATTTTGTTAGATATGTAATTATTTGTTGTAGTGTGATGTTTTTTAGACTCCAAAGTCTATTTAGCAGATCTTTGTTTATATTTAGTTTGGGGCATGTATGGATTCCACTTGATGTTATTTTAGTTATATGCCCTCTTTCTATATACCCATGAGAGACTCTAAATACACAATTGTGTATAGTGGATTTTATGGTTGCAAGGTTTTCACTGGATTATATCATGTATGATAGTATGTGATTGGCATGTTTAATCAAACACATCAACCTACATATGTATCTTCATGTTCGTAGAGTCTATTGTTGAACTTTGTTGTCTTGACCTTAACCAAAAAGTACCCTTCATTCAAGAGGAAATATTTGTTAAAAGCATGGGAAGCTTCTATACCTTATTTTAACACTTGGATTAGGAAGTTTCATCAAAACTATGAGGTGTTTATTGATGTTCTTGGAAGACCAACTTCGATATTTCGGATAGAGGCAAGGGATTTACCATGTTTGTTTATGTATTTTAGGGAATATATGAATTTTACTTGATTTTTTTTTAGTTGTATGCAAGCTTGCAATATAATTGACAAACTTTGCATATTTGTTAATTTTGGTTTGGATTCACAATGATGTTTGCGAATATACATATATGCAAATAGTGAAGTTCGTTTGTTTTTTATGAGTTAATTGGGGTTTTGGTTTACATTGGGCATGTAAATTACTTATGCAAACTTGCAGTGTGCTTGGCAAACTTTGCATATTTGTGAATTTTGGTCTGGATTCACAAGGATGCTTGTGAATATGCATATGGAAATAATGAAATTCATTTGTTTTTAAAGAGTTAATTGGGGTTTTGGTTTCCTATGGGCATGTGAATTTTGGGTATGAATTTTGGTAAATAATCAAAATTATTTAATTTTAATGATTAAATTGGGGATTTGGTTTTTATTGGCCAATTACATTGGGGTTTTTGTTTCCATTGTCCAATTCCATTGGGGTTTTTGTTTCCATTGGCCATAAATTAAATTATTTTGGTTTAATTTTTCAAATTAGGGCAAATAAATTGATGAGCTTAGAGAAAAAAACATGAGAAGAAATGAGGAAAATACCTCACAAAGAGGAGGTTGATCCAAAGGTGGAGGTGGATGGCTTTGGCACACCCAAAAACACATTCACTCAGTCGAAATTTGCTCCGTCCAACTCCAACGGCCGTGCGATGTGGCAAAAAAGACGGGCTCAGCCTGTTTAAAAAAAAACAGGTTTTCCAAAACGGGGGCATCATTTTATTCACTAAAACGAAGGCACGATTTGCTTAAATAAAACAGAGGCGCGATTCAACCTACTATCCTAATTGGCATGCCTGTTGGCAACCTTGGGACTAGGCTTGGTAGGTTCGAGATTGCTTGGGATGATTTCTTTTTTTGGATCAAGAGTGATTGACTTCACTCCACCATTGCATCTAAAAGGTTCCTCAACTTCTTGCACACACCCTATAAACTAATATGTATTTTTATATGGATGGTATTGCTATGATAAATATAGTAGTGGGTATATGCTTGTTAATTAATTACACTGATAGAAGCGAGGTGCTCTCATCTCAGTATGGGGGAGGGGGAGATCATGTCACGTTAGTCACATTATGGTTGCCGACTTAAAAAAAACATTATGTTAACTAACATAAAAAAAATGTTGTGGATTCATATATTTATATATTGTTGACGTTAGTCACCTTATGCTAGCCTACATAAATGAAAAATATTAAAAACGAAAAAATGAGAAATATAAATTACATATAGACTTAAATAAAATAAAAAAATAAACTAGCATAGATCCATAAATTAAATCTCTTTGGGTGCATGATAAATCTAGCTTTAAAATGGATCTATGCTAATTTACTAGAATTGTTCTTTATAAAATAATCATTTGTATTTTTTTAATGTTCCTTTTTAGATTCATTTGTATTTTTATTGTCTCTAATATATATTAACCATTAATGATTACTAGAAATGCTAAACTCCTTTTTAAAAGATATTCAACCTTCTTCGAAAATTCTAGCCTTTTTATTTTATTTCATTTTTAATTACTTTTAAAATAATTTAACTTAACTAACTTTCTTTATAATACACCATAATAGTAATAAAACATTTTTTGTATGATAAAATTTAGATATATTTTGGTGTGGCTTTAGAGTAGAATTTTGATATATGTTTATTTAATCTCTCTACTTGATATGTTGTGCGTCTTGTTATGCTTTTTATTTTGATTTTAGATCTTTTTGAAAATACAAAATTTTACATTTACATTATATTATATTATTTATGGTTTAAAAAATAATTTATGTCCAAGATTTTGTTTACACATGGTAAGATAATTGTTAAAAGATATGTTGTTGGTGAAATCTGTTAGCATGAATCAACAGAAACTGAACATTGCAGGACATTAAGAGCATTAAGGAATTATAGCATGTTAATGAAATATATCATCATGGATCAAAGAAAACCAAAGATCGAGAAAAATTACCGTGAACATGTTATAAATTGAGTTAATATGATGTAGCTCAATGGTTCCATGTTAGGAAGAATGGGTTCATTTTTTTTTCTTTGTTGGCCTACCTCAAAACATTGTAAAAATTAAATTTAATATTTAATAGAATTATGTCTCAACATAAATGATTTCATATAAGGAGACACTTATATAGTCAACACATGTCCATCGTCTAGCAAATTGGATTATTGGCATCTTGTATTAGTATCAATTATCATATTGTTTACTTCAAGTATCCCTTGTTTTATTGTTTCAAGTATTCATGTGATGTTGTTGTAGCACATTGTTCAAGGCTAGATCGATTGTATTGTGTTAATTCTTTTACATAATTGTCAAGTCATCTTGTTAATTTGATTGACCACTTTGGGTGGCATTGAGCAAGCCCACCTTCTTTCTTCCAATTCTTATATAGAACATATGGAACTCTTTATTATTTTGAGATGAATGAGTAATATAACTACAATCTCAATGAGAACTACAAATGAATGAGTGAAACATGCTTCTTGTGCTCATTGCTTTAAAAAAAAAACTAAAAATTACAATATTCTTCTTGTATATGAGGTTGTGGGGTGCTAGCTCAATGGTAGAGCATATGCATTACGCAAAAGATTAGTGGTTCGATTCCACCGTGCCCTATCATGAATATTAGTACATTATATCACCATTACATAGAGAGGGTATTAAAACAATATTTGTGACAATATGTGTGTTCATTGTCTCAACTTAAGACAAAAAAAAGTTTGTGTATTGTCTTAAGTATTGTCTCTAAGTGGGTGTATTAAAATATTGTTTTAAATTTAAGACAATTTATTGTCTTAAATTTAAGACAATTTACTGTCTTAAATTTAAGACAATAGTTTAAGACATATACTTAATGACAATACTTAAAAAAATACACAAACTTTTTTTTTTGTCTTTAAGTTGAGACAATTTACACAAATATTGTCTTAATAACGTCCTCTATATAGTAGTGTTTCCACCCTTCATGACCATTGACAACTCCAAAAATCCATAAAGACTTCCATCGTCTCACAACACGGACCTTCCACTTAGAATCCTATACTGATAAGTATGAAGTTGAGGATACCGAAATATAATAGAATATATCTTGAGTAACTTTTTGGGTAACTTGATGTCATAATAGCTTTTTTTTGCAAAATGATTGGTTTTTTGTTCTCATCTCTATGACATTTTGGTTGCACATATCAAGATCAAGTTCATTGTATCACAAAACAACAATATGAATTTTTTAAACATTTAATGAGATAAGGTGATATTGGTGAGGCTGAGATTTATATTGGATAAAGGTTATTTGAGATTTTTATTTTTTAGATTAGAGTTAAAATTTTGTTTTTATTTTGTAATATATAAAAAATTAAGTTTTTCATGCTTCGGTAATTATTTGTTTGAGTGACAGTTTGATGGCACAACTCCTCTGAGGGCAATCTAAGTCTCTATACTTACCATAGGGTGCTATCTCTGTGTGCCTTCTCCCATTCTTTTATTTTTATTTTTTAAAGACCTGAGGTTTTCCAAGTCTATTGAAAACGTTTAGCATAAATCTCAATCATTCATTCATTCTTTATTTCTTTTTTAACAAAAACCAAGAAAGTACTTTATTTATATAAAAAGGATGCTAACAGCCAAGCATACAAAAAAAATCCCAAAACCTGCAGTTCAACATGTTTATCCCAATAAAACCTAAACTGTTTGTGCTAAATATAATTAACAAAAACTTACTTCTATGCCCAAAAAGACTGCTATCACCCTTCGTAGGGTAGGGTATATACGGACGTATATGCCTAGAAGAAAAATACATAAAAAAATAAAAAACCATTCATACTTTTGCTACTTCTGCTGCTTTTCACCTGGAACTTTAATTGGTTCAGCTACTGATATCTCCTCCATTGTGTGGTCTCTTGCAGGAGAGTCTTGACAATGACTGCACTGGTTCATATTAACCAGCTTTTGCAAATATTCCTTAATGTAATCAACAGTCCCCATGAGCTTGTGCAAGTCCCTGTGATTATATTCAATTCTGGCATCATGATTTCCCAAATTTTCCTCGCCATCCATTTCATCTCTTCTCCAGTTGAGCTCCCTTCCATGACCCCCCTTGTTCATGAAATCATAAAGCTAGCACATATGCTTCTTATTGTCTAGCAAGGAATCCTGTAGGTCATTTAAGGTAACATCCCGATCATTATTTTCTATTGTAGCACGTGAAGAAGACAATCATGTCTGCGCTAAGAGAACTGTTTGTGCCGCATCGATGCTTGGAAACCTTTCCTTTTCTTCTATGTTGAGGAAGCCAAGAGGTAACGTCTGAAATGAATCTATAGGAAGAATAACATTTGCTACACCAAAGTCACAATGGGAAGCAAAAATAACTGGAGGAGACTTCATATTGACGCCTTACATGGCTTGTGTGGAGACTCTAATCAATCGGCCAAGGGGTAGAGTGACAAGCCTTGCATTTAAGCCCGTCACATGGGCTTCGTCGTTGTTTGTGCATGGAGGCCAGCTGGACGTCGAAAAAAAGGATGGCTGCTTGATCTTGAAGCACCAAGGAGGGTGAACGCCCACCCTTGTACGATGGAAGAAAGAACATTCAGATGTTCGAGCATCGAGGAAGGTGAATGCCCACCCTACATTGCTTATGTGCCTATGGGACATAACTTAAGTTTTTTAAATGACCATTAAACATGGATGATTCAACTTTTAACTTAGTTTCTTGATTTGCTGAGTTATCTTCTTTGATATTATTTCTTCTGAGAATGTGATAAAAGACAGTTTGCATATTTGCGAAGGTTTGTCGAACTCGCTTGTATATTCTTCTAATTTTGACTGCTCCTTGATTATATCCATAGGTTATTTTATGAATAACTTGTTTAGAATCTCCCATGACTATAAATTTAGTGATCTTATTTTGCTTAACTAGATCCAATCGAAAGAGAAGCGCGATTTACTCTACTTCATTGTTGGTTTTGCAACCAAGACCCCAGGCATAAGTTGAAACTATGTTTCCTCCAGGATCGAAAATAATCACACTCGCAATATGAATCATTCTAAATATGATCGCACTTAAAATTTAAAGAGGGTTTCGAAGATTCCATACACGTTGAAATAGTAAAATTTCTATCCGATTATTTTCAAAGTTTGTATAAAAAAAAAGTCCACTTACTAAAAATAATCTCAACACCTGCATATGAAAACACCACCCGTGTTTGTGCAACAAGGGTTTCCTCTGTAGCAAGGGATACAAATTTTCTTTGAAGTTCATCTTTCTCTGCAGCCACAAACTTATCAACAACCTTTCTATCGTTGATAAAGATCTGTAGCAAGGGCTACAACGTTTCTTTCAAGTTCATCATTCTCTGCACCCAGCACCTTATCAATAACCTTTCTATCATTGATAACCATAAACGTAGATATGACCTCCACATCCAATCTTGAGCTACAACCTATAGCAAAGCATATATTGATGCATGGATTCATTAATAGGTAGAACACTTTGTTCGAATTTATTGGACTAAGCATGTAAGGAAAGAAAACATGAGCAAGACCTCCTCGATCGACCATCATGTAAGATAACCTGATATGCTTGAAAGAATGAACCACTAGATGCAAGCTTTATTATTTGTCATGCATTATTATTTGTTCACATGAAAGATTTGTCTGCAACATATGTATATATTATATATAGCATTGAAACTTGTGCCTGGCATATAAATAAATTATTAATATTTGGCTTTGAGGTTTGTCTTGCATGACTTATATAGCTCCATTTTGCTAATTATGTTTTGGGCAATTTGTAGGTCATTTGTTTGTGTGAAACATTCTCTTCCTTGCTGGCAGGTAATGACTTTGCTAGCTTGCACCTACACCTTCTTGCTAGCTGCACATAACCAGTTTGGAATTTTAATATCTCTCCTCTCGCTCTTTCCTTTATTGTCTATGTTGCATTCTTCCTCTGTATGCATTTTTGCCTCTTCATACATCTCTGCCAATTGCTCCCAAATTCCAATGGACCTTTATCATCATGCAGGTGGTGTGTTGATATTTCGGTGTGTTGGGTAGGCTACAGATAAGTGCGATTCCTCACGTGGTAAATATGATCCTTTGCATGAACGTTGGAGTTTGCCACGATAACCATGTGAGATTCTATTTTTTTGTGTGTAAAGGGAAATTCTTTGACGAGGGAGGTTTTTTTGTTCAATTATAGGCTTGGAAAGGAAGGAATACCATGACTGAAACAATGGTCGTGATGGGCCACCTATTTCCATTATCGAATCTTAGCACTTCTTGGTGACACTGCTAAGTTGGGAATCGGGATGCCTCATCTTCTGTAGGAGGTTCAACGTTAACTTCCTTCGATTTTTTTGGTGTGTCTTTTGACTGAGGAGCAACTTGTTTTACGTCTGAGTCAGGGTCATCAACTATGACCATTTTTTGGAAGATCAAAGGAATTTTCGAGGCATTCAGTCGACAATGGTTGGGATCACTGTGCAGATCCTAGATCTTTAGTTTCTTCCATTATTCTATGACCTTTCATGAATTGTTTGTAGTTGATGTTGCTAGAATTCAAAGAATTATGTAGTGGACAATGGAAAATAATTGTAAATATACATAAATCTTCCACTCAAACCCTCGATGCCCAGTAACTCCCAAAAAAAACATAGATTAAAAGAACACCGAGAACTGTAACCATGTAATGAATAAACTATAGAGTTGTACACACCACTACTACATTTCGATCCAAAATCCGACGGCGCATGGATTTCTCTTTTTAAACTTACCAAAAATCAGAAGGATACATTTTTTTTTGTAAATGTGGCCACAAGTGTCGCTTAAGCGATGGCTATTCTCATAAGTGTCGCTTAAGCGACGGCGCGTTAAGCGTCGCTTAAGCGACGGATATGGGATTCTTTTTTAACACCACCCATTCATCCTAGGCTACTTCTTGGGATTCTTTTGTAACACATGCTATTGCACACTCTACTAACACATCTGACACTATTGAATTTGATGCTAGACCTACCTCACCTAGCCAAATATTCTTTACTACTCGTCTATTCAAATCTAGCATGAAGATGATTGTTTATTTTAAGAACATGCATATAAATACCTTTACCCCTACGCAACTTGCTACAATCCATCCTCATCCTCAACGTCAGCCTCATCCTCATCCTCATCCTTAATCACCCCATAATTTATTTGGTTTTGTATTTATTCGAGGACTTTTGATGGACTAATGACACAATTTCGTCTTGGATTGATGGATATTATTTTTTTGGATGTATGGTAGTTCTTTTGAGCACGTATTTTGTGGTTATGTATAGTGATGATTATGATGAGCACCATCATGTTTAATTTTAAAATGATTTATGCTTGCACGTTTCATAATCGTCGTGCTTGTTATTTCATGTTTTTCAATTGTTATATTCCTTTCCCCTTTAATAATAGAAAATAAAGCATTATCCTACTCCTTTTTTATTGGTGATATAATATAATTTCATATAATTATCTTCATGGACACCTCCATGCATCCAAATTTGTGCAAACCTAGCAAGACAAGTCAATCTCTCAAGTACCTCAAGATGTACCTCAATCACTTATGAATGGACATTGGTTTAGTTTTCACTCTACTAGAAATCTCTATAACTGAATTGTTTTTAGGCATGTTACCCAAGACAACAATGCCATTAGTGTTATATATGTGGTTGCTTATGAAATTGTTATTGATATTGTGATTGTAAATCACTACAAAGGTTCTGATTGTAAATGATGTGCATTGTTTTAATTATGGTCTTTAATAGGAACTTGGTCATGACACCTACCAGACCAAATACATTAAGCATTAGTGTCAAAGTATATAAAAAAAATATAATAACAAATATATACAACATGATGCATATTATTGCACATATGATACAAAAAGTTCACAACCTATGAGAGAATGGTTCAAACTTGGTTTTGTTTACTCTATTCATAATACAAACATGGTGAAAATAGTATGGGTAGGATTGGAGCAGGCTTCCCAATACATAACAATTGCAATTATATTTTGAGCTATGGGAGTGGTCACTATAGCGCTCTACCCACCAAGCGCTCTCATCCCTTGGATCTAAATCGATGGTGGAAATCTATTACATCATGAGTTCATATTTTAAACGAAAAATAGAAAATCGATTTGGGATTTTTGTTGTGGAAAAGAGGCAAGTCGTGGGTTTATCCTAGCATTCATGCAACCTTGTCACCATACCCATATGTATTCTTTGTCAATAATCTATGGGCATATCCCTGTAGCCATAGCCATGTGCGTTATCTTTGCATGCTTGGGAGGCCAATCCATCTACTTTTTTCTTGTATACTGAGACAACAACGATGTATACCTTTCTATGGGTTCATTAAATCGATTTGTGGAAGGAAGAGAAGCCCCATTACTATTTTGGGCTCATCCCTCATTGTTATCTATTGGGTTTGATAGGGTTGCATTAAAAAATGTTTATTTGGCTGAAGCATAGCAACTCCATTGACAAGGGAAAAAACTACACAACTCAACACAGTGGTCAATAGATAATTCTTCATCTCGTGAGCAATAGGAGAGGGCCGAAGAGGATAAGGCCGCAGGGGACAGAGCCCACAGAGGAGAGGGTGGCAAAGGAGGGTTTGCAAAGGAGGAGGGTTTGCAGAGGTCACACTGAGGCTGATAGAATGCCCCAAATCGATGAGTAATCTATGTTTGCTTAAAGAATTTCGATTTCAAATTAAAAAAAAAACAAGTTCTTTATGCAGAAGAAATCTTTATTTAGCATGGATTTATACTGGTATGGAAAAGCTGAAAAGACTGTGTTCATAATATAGTTTAAAATATGAACTTCTCTTCCCTTGAATTTCCCTCTCACTCTCTATTTGAGGTGAGGGTCATTGTTGTTGCATTGCATTGCTGTTGCGTCCTTTCCCACATTTAATCTTCCAGCTGTTACTTTTCTTATATTTTGACAGCCAAAGTATTCAAATAATAAAAAAACAACTTCTGGCAAATCTCTATTGTCATTGTAATTTGGAAATTACTAGGTTAGGTTCGAGTTGCTTCCCAATCTAGGGATTTTATAATAAAAAACCTGAAACTTATTTTACTTCATTGAATATTCGTGAGATAGTGAGGATTTTGTAGCCTATTGTATAGAAAATATTTGCGGCATTGTTGATGGAGAGTTTAAGGTATCAACTCACTCTCCCACCAACAAAATTTGGCCAATGCCCAACACCTTTTTCTTCTTTCACACAACAAATACAACCAAGGTTTTATTGACCCAGTCCCTCGTGATGCGACTGTTTCATATTTTTTTTGTAACTTGTTACATATTATCACCTTGCTATTGCTGAAAAACATAAATTCTAGTGAAAGATTCAGTGATGCTTCCCTGGCGTTTCCAATCCACATCCTACTCTGAAATATTGAACAACAGTTTGGGCCTCCCCTCCAAGTGTTTCTATTATCATGTGTATATGGATGTTACTTAAGTAAGATAGACATTGACACATAGGTAGGAAGTAGGGCTGGGGCTCTCTAAGAATCCTTCTTCTGATGCTAAATTAAGCTTAACACCTTTTGAATCACTGTTACGAATAACATCACCTCCTAGCTTAATATCAGTAGTAATGCAGCTTGTCTTTTCAAAGAAGTCCAGTGGAAATTCTGGGTTGATCCCAGCATTTGCTGTATTGCTGAGGATGCCAGGGCCTAGCTTTTTCACTTGCTCTGAATTGATGTTGCAATCATGTCTTAGTAATTCCAATCCTCGAGTTCCACTACCCATTCCAAATGAGAAGATCTGCAAACTACCATCATCATGTAAAAAAAAACATTATTTTTGTCCTTAGAGAGAGGCCTGTAAGCTGAAATGCCAACCCATTGAGAAGATGGACTTCCAGGCAATCGCAGAAGTTGTGCACACAGCTCCATAGGACCAAGAGACACAGTAAGTGGAGAGTTCGACTTCAAACTAGAGAGGCAGACAAAGAAACCACTGCCATCAAGCAACTCCTTCCAATGATGTAGTCCAGCAGGCCTTAATTGACCATCTTGATCACCCTCAAGAACACTTGATACTTTGCTAATAGATGTCACATCAGGATTCAAATGCCCAATCAAAGTTGAACCATCATGATGAGAGAGGAAAAGTAATCTGAAGGCTGATGTGAAACAAAAAGATATACCTTTTGACTGCACATCTCTACCATGGAGATGGATAGTCTCTGCCAAAACTTGAGCTCCAATATAACCCTCTACTTCTATTTGTTGCCTATACAACATGCCATGTTGTGATAGTACAAAAAGAACTAGCCGACCACGTAAGATGGGTACTAATACTGCATCAATAATTGAATCTTCCAATAACGTAAAATAATGCATAGGGCTAATTTTATCTTGGGACAAGTCATAAATCTTCACAAACTTTTTGGTCACCACCATGAGTTGAACCTAAGAACCAGGAAGCCAGGCTATTTGTCGAATGTAAGCACCTTGCAAAGCAAGCTCAATTGCAAGACGGTCTATTATTTCATCTCAAGAATTGACAGTGAGAACTTGGCATTCCTCATACCCAGCTACAGCCAAATAGTTCTCATTTGCAGAGTTGAAAACAAGATGAACTAGTTCAAATCGAACTGAATTCCTGGAAAGAGGCTTCACATTAGACTTGTCTGCTATCACAGGTGCAACAGCTAGCTATCCAATAAGTTGCCTCGCATCTAAGATTGTTACTTTGTCACCTTAGAACTAGTGTTTGACCAAGGCTTCTCTGTTAATTTTCCAGAAACATGCTTGTTAGCACCATACGAACCCAGTGCAGAAACCAGAAAACCCAAGACAAACTTCAAACCCTCCAGATGGGTTTCATCGGCAGACAACTTGACCACCATATCAATTTCCCTCTTGATAATAGGCTTTATTGTGGACTCACCATTTGCCAACTGAACTACAAAATTGAAGTATGCTTTCGCAGTAGGAACATCAAATGACAGGAATGCCTTCTCTAGACCCACAAGCAATGCATCAAGAATGTGACCACAAAGTTCTCTTGATTTTGAATCAGATGAAGGTGACACCAGAGCATTGATGAAAGAAATAGCTGAATCTCTTACTGAATTAGAGACTCCTGTTGGCAAATTACCTACATCTTATTGAGCAGTATATCCTAGCAGCATTTTTTCCATCCATGAAGCCAAAGTAGATGAATCCTTGGATGAACATGTGATGGGAAACCATGCAACGAGGAGCTCAGAAAAAGTTTGTTCAGGTTCCTCGTGTTTTCTTTGCTCGCAATTCCTCTAAACTTTGTCAAAGTTCCAAGTACAGACTCTATAAGCTTAAAGCTAGCTCCTAGCTTCCCCAACAGCTCTTCCTGCTTTGACTTGTCATAACCTGCTTGAAGCAGCAAATTTAGTGAAAATAGTGCATCATCTTCGCATTCTTTTCCATCAAGAACAAAAAGCACAGCTTTTCGCAGTGCCCCAACATGCATGCTCAAAAGGGATGTCAATATTTTCAGCAAAACGCTTGATTTCCCATCCTTCAATACACAAAAAACTAACTGCTCACAAAGTGTGAGTAATGAAGTATCTTTAGATGTCTGCTCTATCCAAAATGTGTCATCTCTTGAAACTGGGATCTTTCTCAGAGACACTTTCCACATACCTGCCTGGAGCAATGATAAAATTAAATAAAGCCATGCCAACTGGAGGGTTGAAAGCTTGTCATTTAATGCCCATGCAGGAGGGCTGTGTGTCCAACTGTGGTGACTCTTTCTCCTCTCCCTTGTGACTTGGCTAGCTTTTTTCCTAGGTATTCTCTCACTCTGTTGTGACATTTGATATCTAGCAGAGGAAGTTGGGGATGTAGCAGGAGGTTCTCTGTTCATGGTGCCCCTCCATATTGATATAGGAGTTGGTGCAGGTGAATCAAATCCAACTCTATCTTTTGCACTTGCACTGTAATATGCAGCGAGGATTAACACATGAAAGTGGTGTCAACCTAGGATATAAAATTGTTAGTTGGGGCTTGATTAAACAAAACACCATTCCTTCTTTTCTTGATAAAAAGGAACCCGACTTATAAAAAATTTCCAGGCAACATGAAAATCATTGCCTATGGCAACTTTTCCCCCTATGAAGGCAAATTTCCATGAGAGGGGAGTAAGAAGGAGTCAACCACAAAAGTTTGAGACCATACTTGTGGGGGTGGGGTGTAGCAGGAGTTTTGAGTTTTTGGTGACTTTGATATGAAGATTTCTAGGCATTTGGAAAGCTCGCTTGTCCATTAAGTCCATAGTGTTTTGGTGGTTCATCCTCTATGAAAGTTAAGTGGTCAAAGATAGAATTCATTGCACAGGTCTTATGGATGGTTGTATGATTTGTCAAAAGGAAAAAACAATCAAACGTTTGTTGTGGGAATGCAAGGTAGTTGGAAACTTTAAGGAATGGTTCCTACAAAGTATCACATTTGTTCTTTGCCCCCCACTATTCGAAAGTGGTCATTTTTGGGGACAGATGGAGGATTAGGTAGGTACGTAGAGAAATTTAAGTTACCTTGAGATTAACTTGCGTTTCCTTAAGATTAACTGGATGATCAGGTAGGTAGGTAGTTTCAAGCTCGGACTGGTATAGTGTTGATTTCACTAATGATATCCACACCACCATAGGTGTAAAGCAAGGTTGTCTTCTTTCTTCTACACTCATGATCTATACATCAATGAGCTTGAATATCCCATTCATGAATCCCTTCGTGATGGAGGATTAGGTAGGTACGTAGAGAAATTTAAGTTACCTTGAGATTAACTGGATGATTAGGTAGGTAGGTAGTTTCAAGCTCGGACTGGTATAGTGCTGATTTCACTAATGATATCCACACCACCATAGGTGTAAAGCAAGGTTGTCCTCTTTCTCCTACACTCATGATCTATACATCAGTGAGCTTGAAGATCCCATTCATGAGTCCCTTGGTGACGTAAATAGTTGCATCCTCTTTGGGGTTAGCATTGCAATTCTTATTTTTGTAGATACTATTTGACTCTCAAATAGTTGCAAGTATCCAAAGGCAACTTGATATTTTTATCTCTTTCCCTAACAAGCATGGGTTATAAGCCAACCTTGGCAACATGAAAATCATGACATTTAATGTCTAAAAGTGAGCTACTTTCAATGAACTTCATTTCTAAAGGGTCACAAGTGGAAGTTGTGCCAACATGCATTTACCTTGGAATAGTGGTTTTTTGTCCCTACTTGCTCCAGAGTACAGCTGCTGAAGCACAAGTGAGTAAAGGATATGTTGCTTTCACAAAATTAGAGAGGAAATGCAACCCACAAGAAAGTGGTCTATTGGCAAGCAGCCAGGTGATCGGGCTTGTATTAACGTTGAGACCCGGGTTCAAATTCCTGAGTGGGTATGATTGTAAATATATGAAGTATTTCTCAAAATAGAAAAACATTAGAGAGGAAATGCTTTCAACTCTAGTTTCAATATATCCAAACAAAGATTCGCCACTTCCAAACTTTGGTTGCCCCATTTTGAGATATAGATAGGATGGGCCACTCATTAGGAGAGTTTTGGTGACAATGCTATTAGAAAGTTTAGATGATAGTGTGCTACTGTATCATCATTCTAACATGTAATCATATGTTGTCTGAGGTTTCTAAACATGTGAAATGTCCCAATGTTGTTTAGAAGGTGCAATAATTTATTATTTTTTGCTTTCTCGGTCATCACTGTTGTTTCCAAGAGAGATTTGTAAGAAATTTTTTCCTATTTTGCAGATTAGGATGAGAGATGGTACAATTGAGTGGGGATGGGGAGTGGTAGTTAATGTAGTGAAAAAGCCATCAATGCCACCCAGCACATTACCTTCTCATATATTAGGTTCTCCTACTAGTAGTTATATAGTGGATACTCTATTACATTATGCTTCTGGCTTGACAAGTGATGTTCCCCGCCCAAAGCCATGTCCTGCTCTTCCCAGACAAAAAGGTGAAATGCATGTGGTGAGTTGGATTCTTGAACTGTAATTCGCAATTTCTTATTTATGTTTGATCTTGAGCATTGTAAATGTTGAATACCGTTTTTTTGTTAATTAAGTTTCGTTCTTTTCTAACCCTTTAATTTCTTTCAATTTATCTATTCTATTTTCTAAATATTTCTCTTGTACTTGTTAGGCTGAATATGTTTTCATTTCCTGCATTTTTTCTTTTTAGGTACCTGTTCAACTGCCCCTTATTTGTTCTCTTAGTAATCTTAGAGTTGCAATCCCGCAAGATCTACGACCAGCAGAGGCAAGGCAGAGTGTACTTATGGTTGTGCAAGAACTGGAAAAGCGATTTCCAAAAGGTCTTCCAAAGCTTGACCCTATTGAGGTTAGTTTTTGAATTTTGAAATTAATAGTGTTTGTGTTCTTTAATTACTTTATAAAAAATGTGTTAGAATCTCTATCCTTACAGCCATGTGCAGGTTGTGCTTATAGTGTTCCTACTTATATCAGACTATCAGTATTTCATTCTGAGTTTGAGTTAGAAACATTGAGGTCTTGTGAGAAAAGATAATAGCCGCTACAAATTATCCATTTGTTTGTTGAAGAATAGCTTCTTCTCTTACTCCAGTGGAATTCTTTTTCTTTCCCCAACTGTTCTTGGACACTTTCTCGATTGCTGTGCTATATGTATCCTTTATGGTTCAAATGTCGAAAATTGTTAGTTGCTTTTGAACTAGGGTGTGGAATCCATTGATAGTCTTCAGTACAATCTGTCCCTTGTCATCAGGTATTCCTAACTTTACGAGGTACTGATGAAATTCCACAATGTATTCTCAGGCTCAGCAGGGTGGGGGAAGATATTGGAGACCCCCAACCTCAATGAGGGTGGGGTTGGGGGAGATAGTGGGAAAAACATAATACTCCTTTGAAATGGAAACATTGCAGGGTAGACCCTTCTTGAATTCATGGGTGCCCCCTGACACCCCACACCTCCCTACTGTACTCAAATACCCATCTTCTCCGTATTTTAAAAATTGTTGAGTGTCCTTTGAGAATTTCTACCTGATTTTCAGATTTTGCTCATACGCCATGGAATAGATTTTTCTCATATCTTCATATGTAGGTCACTGTACCCCTCTGCTTGAAATAGGTTGTTGACCTTCTTGTTGTCAGTAACTGTCTCACCATAGTGGGGCTGTGTTTTAGATATTTAATTGGATGAATGCAATTCTTTCTAGGTCATTTATCTAAGTGTCAAAATATGTCTCAAGCCTTTTTAACCAATTTTCAAGTTTGTGGTCACTGAGATGTATATTGAATGGATAATTTTGAAATGTTTGTTTTTCTCTGGTGGAGTATGTGGTCGAAACTAGAAATGGAACAAATAGCTTCTATGTTGCTTGTGCCCATAAGAGAATTGGTTATGGAGCTGATTTTAGCACCGTTTGATAATTGGCGCCATTTGATTTCAACAACATAATCTGTGTTGATAGTTTGAATGTTTTATCAGCAAACATTAGTGGGTCTGTAAATACTAAATTTCCATCACTTATTCTCCATGAAAAACCCAGCGTAGATAGTTGTGGTGCATATTTTTCAATGAATTGGCAAGATTCAAACTCACATGCAAGGTCAACCCAACTCTTCTACGTTCTAGAGTTCTTATCCCAGAGATCTTGCCCCCAGAACAACCGATTTTGGGGTAATCACCCAGGAAAATATTTGTTCACATGAGATATGGAGAAGGCTTGATCTTTCCAGGACCAAATGTAGGTGCAAATAAGATCAAAGCACTCATCCATCAGGAAATCTGAGAGGTTGTGCTGTTGAAGTATAGCCGGATGAAAATGCCGTCCTTTTGATCTTTATGTAGTCTTGTGCTTGGTTGTATACTATTTGTGTGGCCGCCAATCTTAGGCAGAGCTGCATATATTGCAAAGAATTGGTAGGATTCAAACATGGGCAAGGTCAATCCAACTTTTCCATGTCTAGTGTCCTTGTCCCAAAGATCTTGCCACCTAAAACAGGCCTTTCTGAACTGAACTCCTAGGAAAATACCTGTCCACATGAGCTATGGAGAAGGCTTGGCCTTTCTAGGACCAAATCAAATGGCAAGTAAAATCAAAGCACTCTTCTAATAGGAGATGCAAGAGGTTGTGCAGTTGTAATACAATTGTATCTAAAGACCCTCCTCTTGGCTTTATGTAGTCTTGTGCATGGCTGTATATTATTGTGCACTATATTTTTTTACTATATGAGGTATTTAGAAAAATAATTGGTAGGAATGATGCATTGATGTAGAATTTGTCCATCTCTATGTTATATATATCCAGCATTAATTTTCCAAAAGTTAATGATTTTTTCATTGAGAAAAACAATTGCAATGAGAAAGAAAGATGTCAGAAAACCAGAAAGTTAGTATGGGTGGTTATTGAATCTTGATCACTGCTATTGTGAAATTCAGAGTCTTCTTAACATTTAAAGCCATGCTTGGTTGGATAACCCATGAATTTGTCCTCTTGCAAGAATAATCAAGTATGCCTTACTTCTGCTTATGGTATTCAGTATATACATGGTTATTCCTTCATGTCTGGGAGCGAGTGAGCTTTATTTTCATTTTGTGTTCTTTCTGACTGCACAGAAAGCAGAATTCTAGCCATTGCTAGCCACTATATTATGTCAATGTTCTATTGCCTATGCAATTAGAAAATCCTTTTAAATTGCTAGTTTGTCAACGACTGAGTCAATATTTAAACTCTGAAAAAAACAGATATTGATATATATATTCTTCAACTTGAGATACAGGATATGGGCATTGATGATCCGGATTTTATCCAACTTGTAAAGGAAGTTGAAGGATTGGAGCAAAAGTTGTTTGCTCATCCCTTTTATAAGGTGACTTTTATGTTGACTTTCTACTGTCAGCTGTCTTATGAGGGGCTTATTGTTCTTGACTGACTATGTTTATAATTAAATAATTTGTGGATATGTTTTGATATTTCCATGCTACACTCTGAACAGGATGAAGACCAGTTGAAGTCTTTTTAAAGAAAAGCACAGCTAAATAGTGCAGCTCAGCAACTTCGTATGAAGATGCGTGACTCTCAGGTAATGTTACATAAAAATTTGGTGGGTCAGTAGACATTGTTCTGTAATATTGTAGATTGTATCTATGCTATAGGTACTCCCCTTGCTATATCCTAATTGTACATTGTATCTAGGCCCATAGATCTTTTTGGCTCCTTGTAGACATTAATATTGATTTCAATTTCCAGGTCTGGAGTTCTGAAATCTTTGCTTTCTTAAGCCAGTAGCACCAATAGGTACCTGCAAATACTTTTTCATCTCAATGTATGTTGTAGGCTCAGAGGAATCATGTCTTTCTTTAGTTCTCACATATAGAATGATTTTGGAAGGAAATCCTCTAGAGGCCTGAATAGGAAAGTGTAAAGATGGATTTGACATTTGCCCACTTACCATCACTATATGATGGATTTGACATTTGTCTCAGTTTTCTTACAGGTGCTACAATTAAGGAAATGCAATGGATCACTCTACAGACCAGTCAAGAGATTTTGATGGTAACTTGTCTTTGACCAATCTTATGTCTCTCCTGTAAATCATTTATTGTATTATCAACTTGACAAAATCGTGATCAAGAATGATTTTGAGTTCAGGTCATCCGGTATAGAACTTAATAGTGGTAATTCCTCCATCAAAGGAGAGGTCCACAAAGGGTCGTGAAACTAAAAATGATGGATTTCATGCCTCAAGTGACACAATTCTGTTTTCAAGTTCATTGCCTGTAATGTTCCAAGAAAAATGTAAGGTCTAATGTTCCCTATAATTGTACAAATTTTATGGTCATTTTATGGAATGAGAGGATGTATTCATTGAAAATTTTCTTTATGCTTATTATTCTTAGATGTTTACAGCGAATTTTACAGATGAGGAGAATGATGGACAATATGATGATACAACAGCTTCTCTTCTAAATCGATTACATCAAGGATCATTGGCTTTGGAGCCTCTTCAGGACATGACGTCCCAGACCATAGGAAATCTTCCTGATGATGAAGACGAGCTTTTGGCTATTTACTTGGTTATCTCTCATTTTTCCAAGGGATTTTCAGCATCATGGTTTCTTTGTAAAATGCTTTGTATTGCTTTGTGCAGTAAATATTAAATTCTTTACTAAACTCAATAATGACAATGTAACCCCTTTCTGTAACTGAACAGTTTTCATCTCTTAAACAATCTGGGTTCATGAGTGTCTACCTAAGCCTCATATCATTAAGAGTAATGAAATGGAATTTAATTCTTATTATAGCTAACTTCAATGATATACACTGACTATGATAATATGGATGATTACATATAACGTAATTAAGTTCTGAACAATCCCAGGCAGCCTCTGTAGTAATTTTGCTGAGTTTTAAAGTAGGATTTTATAAGGGAAATAACTAAGATATTAATTAAAAAAGGACATATGCTCGTTGAATCTGTAAGTAAATGCTCTTTAATAGATAAGTTAACCTCCTTGCTCGAGTTCATTTCTTTTACCAGGCTTTCCATGTTCTTCAGCAAAAATAGATCACTATACATACAGATTCAATTCCTCTGTTTTTGTTGCCCCGGATTTTGAACCTCTGCTACTGGCTCTTGAACAGGCTATAGCTCTATAACTCGGTTTCAAATTGTTACTGGGTATCAATCTTTATTATATGATGCATCCGTCCCTGTCTCTACTCCATCTATCCTTACTTCTGCTGCTATCTTAGCTACCGGTAGTGCCTCTGTCCTTGTCTTTGCGATTGGTGCCTATTCTATTATAGATAAACTCGAACACGAAGGTCATAAGCACGATAACAAAGGTCAGAATCTCTACCAGCTGAGGACTCGATACCAGTATTAGACTATGACGCACGAGCATAAGAATCTTAATCTCGATTACGAACTGTTCCAGCCACCTCTGTCTATGCTACTGCTTGCACCTATGCCTTAGCTTCTTCCATGACTACTGGCTCTAGAACAACTGCATCCTCAACTGGTGCCATTGGTGCTACTACTGAATTGGTTAGTGCTGCTGAAACGGCTGCTTCTTCAACGACTTATTCAAATAATTCCATTGACTGATGATGCAAATAGGATTGAACAGGATTCTACATTTGTATTTAAAAAAAAAATAGTTGTAGCCGTCGGATAAGCGACGGCTTGTAGATGTCGGTTAAGCAACGACGACGGCCTGAAGGTGTCGGTTAAGCGACGGGTTTCACTGTCCTGTAGGTGTCGGTTAAGCGACAGAGACGGCCTGTAGGTGTCGGTTAATCGACGGCTCAGTTTAAAGTTTAATATGAATTAGATGTTGGATAACCGACGATGTAAATTTAACCGATGGTAAGCTGAGCTGTCGCTTAACCGATGGATTGGAAATATGTCGGATAACCGATGGAAATACACCGATGCTTGAAATTCATCTTCAAGTCATCTCTACCTTCAAGTCACCTTCATCTTCAAGTCATTTTCACCTGGATCTGGATCATCATCACTAGATCTGGATCATCGCTCGATCTAGATCATCTCTGGAGCATCATCTCTAGATATGGATCATCCTCAATCTAGATAATCTCTATTGGATCATCATCACTGGATCATCATGGGTGCTATCTCATGATTCTTCTCATCATAGGAAGTTCTACAGAGCCAACCCTTTTTCATACTAGTTGTAGGGGGAGCCTCCATGTAGGTCTTCTTCAGCACTTATATTTGACCCTAAGTCAGAATGGCCCACCCAACACTTATATATGATCATGTAGGAACCAATCCTATAATCATATCAGAAAGGCACGCCCAGCACTCACATCTGACCATGTGGGAACCAATCCCACAACCCTGTCAGAAAGGCCCAACACTCACATTTGACACATGAGAGGAACCAATCCAACATACATGTTCAAAAAGGCACAGCACTTATATTTGACACATGTGAGGAACCAATCCAATATACATGTTCAAAAAGGCTCTGCACTTACATTTGACACATGCAAGGAACCAATCCAACATGCATGTTCGAAAAGGCTTTGCACTTACATTTGACACATGCGAGGAACCAATCCAACATGCATGTTTGAAAGGGCTCTGCACTTACATTCGACACATGCGAGGAACCAATCCAACATGCATGTTCAAAAAGGCATGCACTCACATCTAATCAAGTAGGAACCAATCCTACAGTCATATCAGAATGGCCCCCGGTCCTAGACTGAGCTACCTGGTAACTGACCAGGTGCCTCCATCCCTAGAATGGAATTCAGTGCTTACTTCTGATCATGTAGGAACCAATCCTACAGTCACATTAGAATGGCTCAGTATTCATATCTGACATGGAAGGAACCAATCCTCACCATGACAGAATGGCTCAACCCTTACATCTGACTATGGAAGGAACCCATCCTCTCACCATGTCAGAATGGATCTGGGGCTTATCATTTTGCTTTGGAGGAAACCTCAATTTGGAGAACACCAAGCTTCTCCCTGAAGTACTCAAACTTCACCTTAGCCAATGGCTTTGTCAACACATCAGCTATCTGTACCTCCGTTGCAACATATTGGAGCTTCACTGCTCCCCTCTGCACCATATCTCTGATATAGTGATACTTGATCTCGATATGCTTCGACTTGTCATGGAACACTGGATTCTCTGACAACTTCACACAACTCTGGTTGTCACACTGTATACAAGTAGCATCCATCTAGAGATCAAATAAATCAAACAGTAGCTTCCTCAGCCATACTGCCTCACAACTAGCTGAATAAGCTACGGAATACTCTGCTTCAGCTGTACTCAGTGCCACACATGATTGCTTCCTGCTAAACCAAGAGATCACACCTAATCCCATACTGAAGCAACACCCTGAAGTGCTCTTCCTATCGATGGCACTGCCTACCCAATCTGAATCAACATAACCCTCCAGGTTAATCTTCTAATTTGCCTCGTACTTGAGCCTATAATCAATTGTACCTCTCAGGTACCTCAGAATATGCTTTGTAGCAATCAAGTGAACATGTCTCGGATTTGTCAGGAACTGGCTCAAGGTGTTCACAGCAAAGAAAATATCTGGTCTCATGTTCATCAGGTACATCAAGGACCCAATCATCTGATGATACATCGTAGCATCAACTGCTTCTGATGAAGTATCACTCAACAGCTTCAGGTTCAATGCCATAGGTGTGGTCATGGCCTTGCAATCCATCATTCCAAACCTCTTCAGGATCTCTACTGCATACTTCCCTTGTCCGAGGGAGATTCCATCCGCATTCTGCCACACTTCTATGCCTAGAAAATAATGCATCATACCCAAGTCCTTCATTTTGAACTCGGCAGCAAGCTTTATCTTCGTATCAGTAATCAACCCATCCATACCTATTACAAACAGATCATCTACATATAGTAGGAGCATCACTGGGTTGCCATCTTCGACCTTGTAGTAAAGGTTGGAATCTGATTTACTCTTGGTAAAGCCCAAACTGGATAGGAAGATGTCAATTCTGTCGTACCATGTCCTAGGTGCCTATTTCAAACTGCACAAGGATTTCTTCAATCTACACACATGAGACTCCCTGTCATGTGTCTCAAAACCGAGTGGCTGCTCTACGTATACTTCCTCTTCCACTACACCATTCAAGAAAGCAGTCTTGACATCCATTTGGTGTATCTTCCATTTCATCACTGCAGCCAGAGCAAGTATTGATCTGATGGAAGTGTATTTGGCTACAGGTGCAAAGGTTTCTTCATAATCTATTCCTTCTTTTTGTGAGAAGCCACGAGCCACAAATCTTGCCTTATATTTCTCTATGCTACCATATGCAGCATGCTTGATCTTGTAGATCCATTTGGAAGTTATAACCGACTTCCCTTCTGGTCTTGGGACAACATCCCAAACATCGTTCTTCATGATCGATTGATACTCTTCGATCATAGCCTCCTTTCACTCTTTCCGTTGTGCCTCTTATTCATAATTGGAAGGTTCTTCATTGATAAAGTCACATAGTAAAGCTACATATCCAGAGAAATATCTATTTCTCTTTATTTCTTTGTGATTCTCTTCTGGAGCCCCATATCTTTCTGCGCCTTGGATAGCTTCTCGTACCCAAGCAGGTTTCCTCTTGTGAGGATTCTTCTCTTGAGGTGGATCTACAGGTCTTTGTGGTTCTTCAAATTCTCGATCTTCTTCTTGAGTTTCTTCGTTCGGGTTCTTCAGCAGGTCTCTTTCTGGATTTGTTGTAAGCTGTGTCTTCATCAAATGTTACATCCCTGCTGATGTCGATCTTCTTGAATCTCGGGAAATATATTCTGTAAGCCTTCAAGCTTTCAGAGTATCCCACAAATATACCCTTCTTTCTTGAAGGATCTAACTTTGTCCTCTTTTCTTTCGGAATGTGTATGTACACTGGACAACCAAATATTCTGAGATGGCTGACTTCTGGATTCTTGCTGAAGAAGACTTCTTCAGGAGTCTTGTTCTTGAGTACTCTGTGTGGAGTATGGTTCTATACATACACCATTGTTCTGGCAGCCTCTGCCCATAGATGCATGGGAATATCTTGATCATGAAGCATTGCTCTTGCAGCTTCCATGATAGTTCTATTCTTCCTTTCTGCAACCCCATTCTGTTGTGGATTATATGCAGTGGATAACTCCCTCTTAATCCTTGACTCTTTGATAAGTCTTTGAATTCATTTGATATGAATTCTCCGCCATTATCTAATCAAAAGGTCTCGATATTCTTTTTTGTGTGGTTATCGATCAAGGATTTGAATTCTTTGAACTTGCTGAAAACTTCATCTTTATTCTTCATAAAGTAAATCCATATCTTCCTAAAAGGTCATCAATGAAAGAAACATAGTATACATACCCACTTAGAGAACTTGATGACATTGGTCCACATACATAGGAGTGGATGATTTCTAAGACTCCTTTTGCTTTGCTTTTGCTACTTGGAAATGTCTTCTTTGTATTCTTTCCTTTTGCACATCCTTTGCAGACCCCTTCATGTTTTGCTTGAATTTCTGGAAGACCTTCAACAACTTTGGTTGCAAGTGGTAGTGCTCTGTAGTGCACATGTGCAAGATTTCTATGCCAAAGTTCATTTGGCTCTACTGTGTCATGGACCAATTCTTGTTCTGGATGGCCCTTCAATTTGTATAATCCTCCTTGTTCTCCAATCACTATTGCATTGTCAGTAGTCTTTCCTCTTGGCCACATGAGGACTTGGCCATCTACAAATGAAACCCTCATGCCTTTTGCATCCAGTGCCGATATGGATAGAATATTCTTCTTTAGTCCTGGTACAAACAAGACATCCTTCATTTTCATAGACTTTCCAGAGTCTAGCTTGTAGGAGGATTCACCACTACCTTTTATGGGATATTGGTAGTCATCTCCAAGTTTCACCTTATGGGGTGAATTATATTTGGATAGTTTCTCAAAGGATTCCTTGAAACGTGTCATGTGTTTGGAAGCCCCACTATCAATAAGCCAATCTTTGCTTCCATGAGTGATAGTTCCCATGAGAGCGGAGATCAGAACATATTCATCTTCACTTTCTTATTTTACCCTCTTTCTGGGAGGATCATCATCCTCAGCAGTGTGAGCATGATGTCTTCTTTTGGAGTTCATCTTCTTCTTGGATCCATTCTTATTCATGGGATAGTTTATAGCATAGTGTCCTATTTCATCGCATGTATAACATCTGAGTTTAGATGAATCTTTTTGATGAGAATGCTTACCTTGGTGATGATACTTTTCCTTTCTTCCTTTCTTGGAGTGTACTGTGAGAGCTTGATCTTCACTTCCCATATTTTCTTCTCGAGCTGCTATTTGAGCTTCTTCTTGTGAAAATTATTCCCATATTCTACTGAACTTGACTAACTTATTCCTAGCATAGATTCCTTGGATGAAAGAATCCCATGACCTAGGGAGGCCATTCAAAGTTGTCATCACAATTTCTGCATTTTCCTCTTCTTCATCTACTGCTTCCAGCTATTCTTTGATCTGGGAGACCCTTGTGAAGTATGACTAGATGGTATTTTCATTCTGGATTTTTACATTCTTCAACTGGTTCCTTAGATTCATCTTCTGATTGATGTTCTTCCCTTCAAACAGTTTGGTTAGGGCATCAAACATAGCTTTAGGTGTCTTAAGGGAGGACACCTGTGGTATGAGGTGATCCTTGATAGAATCAACAATGATCCTCTTTTCCATAACCAACTTCTTTTTATGTAAGGCCTTGGCCTCATCTCCCTCTGGAACTAGGACCTCCTTACTGATATAGGAGTCCAACTCATTTTCTTCCAGGACCAGGGAGATCCTATACTTCTAGGCTCGGAAATTATCAGCTGCCTCAAGATTTTCATCAAGCTTGGTATGATGATACATCTTAACTGAGAACCTCAAATGGAAATACAAAAGATTTAGATATTACTAGGTCAAGATGTCGGATCTGGATTTGGAGCTGAAATCCTGCAGTGTTGGTTTAGGAGCAAAATAGGGTTTAGATTTTTTGGAGTTCTGTCCAATCAAATGCTTTGATTTTGATCTCTAACTTCAATTTTGGGGAGGAGATCAATCCAGGCCTGGGGTCACTGAAAAATTTCACTTCTGTGAAAAGCCCTAATTTTCGGCAGTAGTGTCGGGTCCAAAACTGAAAAACCTCAGAATTGGATTTTGTTTCGACAGAAAGATGCACCCTAGGGAGGAGAGTTATTCCACCCTAATTTTGCTGAAAATATGTGGAGAGAGATCCACAAAATAGGAAGCCCTAGTTCCCGCAGCTGCACAGTGTCTTCTTCTCAGGTTAGCTCTGATACCATGTTAGATTTTTAACATTAAGCTAGCATATCATTAG
Source organism: Pseudotsuga menziesii (assembly GCA_001517045.1). NCBI lineage: Eukaryota > Viridiplantae > Streptophyta > Pinopsida > Pinales > Pinaceae > Pseudotsuga > Pseudotsuga menziesii. The sequence continues at coordinate 937,736 of LPNX010002225.1, read as the reverse complement.
GATCTTTAACTGAGAGAACAACAAGCACATCAATAAAAAACAAGAGACAATGAACATAGTGTTTTTCCTCAGGGAAACCATAAATGGAGAAAACCCCACAACTTCCTCAGAGATAGAATCAACACCAAAAGTGAAACCCAGAAACAGTAAGATGATCTCTCGACAGCAGTAACCTCTTTCTTTCTTTCCCCAGTGTTTTTCTCTTCCTCAGCTATGTGCTACAACTGAGTGTGAGTGAGTGTGTGTTAAATAGAGAGGCTAGCTCTCTATTTATACTAATTCCCAAATTGACTAAACCCAACTAGGGCCGACTTCACTAGGTGAGTCTAATAACCCTAGTGCCCCAGAACTATAGAGACTTTAACCCTTAGACAATAGGAGGGTTACCCACCTTGACTTGACATGACTTGTTTACATTATAGAAACTCCCGATAGGAACCTCAGGGCATGACATGACTCAAGTACATTACAAATACATCCCAGAATAAACATCGGGTTATAATACATAAGAAATACAAGTGAATACATTTTGAAGTTACAATTACATAAACACCCTATTTGACCCTCCAAAGAAACTTAAACAAAGTATTCTCTATTGAGATTTAATGGAATAACCCAAAAATTCATAAAAAATTAAAAATTTTCATGTAACATAAAATGTTCATAGATGTCATTGCCAAAGAACCAATAATTGGCAATGGTTACTCAAACAGTAGTATTTAGAATTGAGCATTGTAATTCTTTAGTTCTATATAATTATTTGTTTATATTTAAAGTACTATGTTACGGATGATGAATTTAGCAGTTTATGTTTTAAAAAGACAGGAAAGAAAACTACATCTAAACCTGATAAAGTGTGTTTTTACTGTCTTCTGATAAGTAGAAAAGAACCTTAGTTGAGATCGGGGCATACTTAGCTTACAACTAACGTAGTGAAGTGATGCTTCTTTTACAGGTTCTATACATGTAAGCAGTTTTGTTACCAGTATTGTCATATCGATATTATCATTCAACTAGCATAGGATAAAATGCTAGTGAAATTGTTTGTTTTGGAGCTTGACCCAGTAAGAGGTATTGTTGTTGTTTTATTGTTAGAAACCTGCATAAATGCTTGTAAAACAATATTTTAATAAACTGGATTTAGTTCAGTTATGTTTACCCTCACAGACTTGTTCAATTAACTTTCCTTTGGTGTTTTTAGTTATAAGCTTGTATTTAATTTTAAAAGGTGCTTCTTATGGACAGATCTCATTTTTCCATTAAGAGTATAGTAACCTAGGAAATCTAAAAACTAAGTGATGTGATAAAATTACTTGCGACCAAGGCTACAAGTAAATATTCTATTCCAATGATTTTCCTTTAACCAAGTATTAGAATTTCATTATCTTTTATATGAATTCTCATTTTACATGAGTTTACTATCCAAGCAAATATTCATATTTGTAAATCAATGGCTAGACTAATTCCTAGTTAAATAATCTCTAAGTTCAAGTATTTATGTATAAATTAATGGTTCATCCTCCATTGGTTTTTGTACCGTACTAAAACAATTACTAAACATTATAAAAAAAATGAGAGAGAACATGGATAAGCATTTGATAAGGTTTAAGATTGCTTTTAAAACCCTAGACTATCATGAATACCTCCCACATTTATGTTTTGGTTTAAACAAACAAAAACCAAAATCATAGAGTATGAAACCAAAGCGAATACTACCATATGGTTTGACCTTTATACAAAAATTGTGTGCATGTTAAAATGAGAATTTCGAACTATATCATGAAACCCATATCTCGCAAATAATTTGGAGGAAACATGGTTGGTGTTTAATGATTAAGGTTTAGTTGATTTTGGAGGCAATGAAAGGCTTTTCTTAACCTAAAAATCACATATTAGTTTATTTGTTTTTGGAGCTGTGGAGTGAGCAGCCGCAGGCTCACGGCCGCATGGCTTTACTGTCACTCCAATGAGCGTATGGTTCCTTGCCAGAATCATTCTTTCACTGTGTTAAGAGATTTATGTATCTATTGCAGCTATTCCGTGTGATACTCTTCAGCACCATTACCCTAGCTCTGTAATCGTCTCTCCTGTTGATATTTTGACTCTACGAGTGCTTTTAATTATACACTGTGTGGTGAGAGTCGTTTTGAAGGAGTGAGCTTGGTTCTTGACTGTAAAAAGATTGTTAGTAGCGAGTAACATGTTTTATGTTTTACTGCTTGTTTCCTAGTGTGGGGTTGACCCTTACTTCATCGTGGCTAGGGACTTCACACTTGAATACCACGAGTTGTGTTTCTTCTAACAGTGCTTTCCTTCAGCTCATGGTACTATTAGATGCTCTGTTTGTTTTTCAAAGCCCTAGTGTCTGTTTTGTAAATAAAGGATTTCGAGTTTTCATAGTCGTGACTTAATAAATTAAATTTTGGTCCTATTCGACCATGGTTTAATTATAGTGATTGTCACATGCCCCAATTTTGCAGAAACAATTTTATATTATTTGAGGAATAATATGTTAAATTCTATGCTAAGTTGTAATTGATGACCTAGTGGGGTAAAGGATATTTAATGTAAATTATAAATATTTTATTTATAAATAAATAAATGAGGAGACAACAACTTAGGAGAGCTGTTAAAAGAGTGTTTACTGGTCAAATTTCCTCACTATATAGTCAAAAGATATATATTAGTTATTAGCAATTATTATAAACTACAACTTATTATGAGTGAGGCAACATGATAATAGTAATTTTACTATGGTGTAAACCATGCACAAGGTTTATAAATTATAGGAATAACACTGATAATGTATTTACCTATGATTTAAACTTTATAAAAATGGTGGTAGGTAGTATTCCATCTTAAGATGATGTATCTAGTTATAAGAACCAAATTTACAATGTCATGGAAATTTCCAGGTAGAAGATTTCTACAGGATGCAAGTAACAATTATATTGGAACATTACAAAATAAGGGGTATTGTATATAGTTACTATAGTACAAGCAACAAAGCAATAGTTTAAGTACTGAATTTTATAACTTGATACTTAATATACTTACATACAAACAACAGGTTAATAAATTCCATGGCTAGTAAGAAAAGACAAAATAGAAATATGTACTCTAATGGAAATCTTTACTTTCGAGATTGATAGGAGTACTTTCATGAATAAAATACAGTACTTTTAAACATATCTTTAGTGATATAAGCATGTTAAAATAGAAGTAAATGTATGATGAAGAACTTGAGCTCTAAGTTCACATTAAGTATCTTTTGTTTCGCTAAGTATGATAGAGATAATAATCTTTATATCTAAACTTGAATATCGTCTTAGAAACAAAAACAATAGAAGACAATTACTTTACCTCATCAGAGCTTGCTTAGAATAATCAGTTTATTTTACTAGCATATTAACATGCAACATAAATACTTCTTGCTACCTTATGAATTAAACTTCTACTTGATTGTTCGTTTCCTGTTGAACCTGTAAGAACCAGCAATCCATCTATGTTAGCATAACGCTAAGTAAGCCCAAGTTTTCAAAGATAGATTTCACCTACTTGCCAAAAAGTAAAATTATCAGTACATCTAGAAGCAACTGAATACATGTCACATACATAACATATCAAAATTAAGGTGGCATCAGTTTTTATGTGTTTGAAGTAAATCATTACATATTGTTAACTGTTTCATTTTTCCGCTAGCCGCTAGTAGTTATAAAACTGCGACTTTAGACATTTGATGTTACATTAAAAATTTTAGATTTTTGTGAAAATTCGGGGTTATGACATGTAGTATCAGAGCACAAGGTTCAAACACTAGGCCTTGATGAAGCTCAACTTGCTTATATGAAATAGTGTATTAAATCATTTTGCTGATGTTGTTTTCTTTTAATGTTATTCAATAGAGAAATTTGTTTTTGAGTTTAACAATAGGTATGGAAAGACTGGAGGAATATGCAGAAGAGGAATCTCCCTTTACTGAACAAGAAAAATTACAAAGAGAGCCTATACAAGAATACATAACCACTAATTCCTCATAACTTTTACAAACAATAAAAGAAATAAAAGCTGAAATAGAATCTGTTAAAAAAGAAAATGAGAGGATTCTGAGAGCTCAGAAGGAGCTGAATCAGATCCTAACAAAAAGAATTCAAACTGAGGGAAGGGGTAAAAGAGCTGATTCAGAAGATATAAGTTACCAACATAAGTATAAAATGATTAAACAGACTAAAAATGAAAGCAACTCATCTTCCAAAGTGTTTGGTGATCAACGTAATTTTCATTCTACTAGTGATAGTAGTGAGGATAACCACTATACCAGAAAGAGAAAATATAAACCTTATGAAGAAATTTCTGGAGAGTTTAAAAAGATAAAACCGCCAACATTTAATGGGGAAACTAAGAAGGGGGAGGAAGCGGAATCTTGGTTATCTGGAATGAAGAAGTACTTCCAGATTTACAACTATTCTAACCAATTAAAGGCTAGAATGGATATCTATAATCTTTCAGGGAAAGCTGATATATGGTGGCAAGATTTAAAGAGAGTGAAAGGAATAAAAGAGAAGAACATAAATTGGAGTACCTTCAAGAAGTACTTTAAAAATAAATTTTTATCTGAACAATACTATGAAGAAAGAGATAAAGAATTCTATGAGCTTAAACTAGGTACAATGACTATGAAAGAGTTTGTGCCCAATCGAAATTCTAAAAATAATAAGGCTAGAAATTTTTCTATTAATAATTTCCAAGGGAATACGAATAATTCACCAAGCAATCAAAACAATAAAAAAAGTAAAGAGTCTTCTAATAATCATGGTAATTACACGAAAAAATTTGAACGAAAAGAACCCATAAAGTGCTTGGAGTGTAATGGCCCACATTATGCCTCAATCTGTCCTAATTAGAAAAAGACTGTTAGTAATATCCATACAATACAGGAGGATATAACTGTGGGAGATTTAGCGAGGGCTATGCCCAGGATCAATGTAGCCTTGGAGAATCGACAAGCAGACTATCAAACTTCCATGGTGGAAGTAGAAGGTAAGATAAACCAAACACCCATAGCTATTTTAATTGATCCATGAGCTAGTTTAAGTTATATTTCACCTCATTTGGTAGAAAAATGTAAATTGCCTGTTAAAAAGTTTGTAAGTTCTTGGTTGGTTCAGTTAGCTACTGGTGCAAAGAGGAAGGTAACTAGTTTCGTAAAGAATTGTGCAGTAGTTATGGATCAATTTGAAACTTTTTAAAGCTTAATGTATTACCTCTAGGTTCTTATGACATACTAATCGGTATGGATTGGTTAGAGCAACATAGGGTGATCTTAAACTGCTATGATAAAACCTTTACTTGTATAAATAATGATGGAAAATCAATAAGTGTAAAGGGAATCCCTAGAAAAACAACTGTGAGGCAGATTTTTTCTCTGTAGCTTAAGAGAGCTGTTAGGAAAGGTTGTAAGGCTTATGCAGTAACAGTAACTAATGAGGAAAATCTAAATAATACAGATAAATTAAAATTGGAGGATATACCAATTTTAAAAGAGTATGCAAATGTATTTCCGGAAGAAATTTTGGGATTGACTCCGAAAATGAAACTAGATTTTACCATTGAGCTGGTACCTGGTGCGGTACCCAGCTCAAAGGCCCCTTATCGGATGAATATACTTGAACTTAATGAACTTAAAACACAATTAAAAGAACTTATTGACAAAAAGTATATTCAACCCAATGTGTCTCCGTAGGGGGCACCTATCATCTTCGTTAAGAAAAATGAAGGAACTCTACGACTTTTCATAGATTACCTTCAGTTGAACAAGATGACTATAAAAAATAGATACCCGTTGCCTCGCATAGATGATCTGTTTGATCAACTACGTGGAGCCACAGTGTTTTCAAAAATTGATTTGCGGTCTGGATATGACCAAGTTAGGATTAAAGATGAAGACATCTTTAAGATATCTTTTAGGACTCGATATGGCCATTACGAGTTTGTCGTCATGCCATTCAGGCTTACTAATGCCCCAGCTATTTTTATGTGTTTAATGAATAATGTAATGCATAAATATCTAGATAAGTTTGTGGTCATGTTTATCGATAACATATTAATCTATTTGAAATCTGAAGAATAACATAAAGAACATTTAAAAATAGTTTTGTAGGAGTTACGGGATCATCAACTCTTTGCAAAGTTTAGTAAATGCGACTTATTTAAGGATAAAATCCAGTACTTAGGTCATGTGGTGACTAAGGAAGGAATTTCGGTGGATCCCGAAAAGATAAAGGCGATTGAAGATTGGCCAGTTGCTAAAGATGTAACTGTTGTTCGATCCTTCATGGGAATTACCGGTTATTACCAGAGGTTCAATGAAGGGTTTTTGAGAATCGCAAATCTGATAACCTCTTTGCAAAAGAAGGGAAAGAAATTTGATTGGAATCAGAAGTGTGAGGAGAGTTTTAAAATGTTAAAAAATTTATTAACCAGCGCACCTATTTTAAGAATAGATGATCCAAATAAATATTTTGCAGTGTGTACTAACATCTGCAATGATGGTTTAGGCAGAGTATTGACTCAAGAAGGGCATGTTATCGATTATGAATCTAGGAAATAAAAAATTCATGAAAATAATTATGCAACTTATGAATTGGAATTAGCTGCTGTCATACATGCTCTAAAGATGTGGCATCATCATTTAATTGGAAGAAAATTTATTCTAATGACAGATAATAAAGGACTAAAATATCTGCTAGATCAACGTAACCTAAATGCTAGACAAGCTAGTTGGCTAGCTTTTCTAAGTGAGTATGATTTCAAAATTCAACACATTAAAGGGAAATAAAATAAAGTTGCTGATGCATTAAGTAAAAATGCAAGGCTGAACTTTGCAGCAGTTATCAACACTTATACAACAAATCTGGAAGAACAACTTAAAGCAGGGTTAGAACAAGATGAAATTTACCAAAAATTACAAGCAAAAACAAAAGAAAATCCAACAGAAAGTTTAAGTAAAGGGTACAGCTTGAATGAAAAATGATTTTTACTGTATAAATACAGAATGTATGTACCTAATGTACCTAAAGTTAAGTTATTAATTTTAGATTAAATCCATAAAAATCCATACTCAGGCCATCCAGGTTATCAGAAGACTATAACTATGCTAAGAAAAGAATATTTTTGGCCAAACATGAAGACTGAACTGGCAGAATATATCGCTAGGTGTTTTGAATGTCACCAAGTAAAAACTGAACATCAACACCCAGCTATATTACTTTAGCCATTTCCCATTCCTAGCTAGAAATGGGAGATAATTAGTCTTGATTTTGTTACTGGACTGCCCAAAAATTATAATTTAAATGATTCTATAATGGTAGTAGTTGACAAATTGAGTAAAGAAGCCCATTTTATACCTGTAAAAACTATGTATAAAGCTGCAAACATAGCTGATATCTTTTTAAAGAAAATTTTTCGACTGTATGGGATACCAAAAGTTATAATCTCACATAGAGACCCTAAATTTACAGGTAACTTTTGGAAATATTTGTTTAAAGGATTAAATACTACACTAATTTTTAGTACTTCGTTCTATCCTCAAACTGATGGACAGAATGAAAGAGTAAATCAAGTACTAGAAGATTTACTAAGAATGTATGTAAAGGATCAGCCACGTAAATGGGAGGATTATTTGCACCTAGTAGAATTTGCTTTTAATAATAATTATCAAGCTTTAGCTAGATTTAGTCCTTTCAAAATCTTGTATGGAAGGAAGTGTAACACTCCTATCTCTTGGAGTAATCCGGTGGATATATTAGTATTAGGTCCTGAATTATTGAAAGAAATAGAAGAAATTGTAAAGTAAGTGCAAGGTAATCTGAAAATTGTGCAAGATCGATAGAAAAGTCAAATAGACCTTAAAAGAACTCCAAAAGAGTTTTAGGTAGGTGAACATGTGTTCATCAAGGTGAGACCCAAAAAGAGATTTCTGAAGTTGGGTAGTTGTGCAAAATTAGCACCTCGTTACTGTGGTCCTTTTAAAATATTGTCTAGGATTAGAGAGGTAGCCTATCAGTTAGCCTTACCACGGAATTTAAGAGTTCATAATGTTTTTCACATTTCCGTATTAAAGAAATATGTTCATGATGCTACTCATGTTGTTAACTGGAATGTATACAGGTGAAACCAGAAGGAGATTTTCTGGTGGAACCGGACTGTATCCTCGAGTGGAGGGATATTACACTTCAGAACTGCACCATTGGTCAGGTGAAGGTGCAATGGAAGCACCTTAGTTCATAGGAAGCCACCTGGGAATTAAAAAGTCATATGCGGGATGCATATCCAATTCTATTCTAGGGAAATTCTGAGGATGAGGAATAAATAACATCGAGGACGATGTTATAATTTAAGGCAGTGTGTATGTCACATGCCCCAATTTTACAAAAACAATTTTATATTATTTGAGGAACAATATGTTAAATTCTATGCTAAGTTGTAATTGATGACCCAGTGGGGTCAAGGATATTTAATGTAAATTATGAATATTTTATTTATAAATAAATAAATGAGGAGACAACAGCTTAGGAGAGCTGTTCAAAGAGTGTTTACTAGTCAAATTAGGGAGGAGACTGGGTGGAGAGAAAACTGACATTTGGCAGCATCCTCAAACCACTTCCAACTATTGCAGGTGGAAACCTCTCTACATTTATGGTCATGATTCCCCAAGAAAGTGGAATCAGAGCAGGTGGCTCAATTATTAAAAAACTGACCCAGAAGACCTAGGCATCTTTATAAAAATTTCCATTGAAGAGAGATGAGGCTGCTCATTCTAGAGAAGTGATCAATCAGGGTGAATGAATGTACTTCAGAGAAATTCGATGGAAGGGAAATCTAGAAAGTGTTTGAGGGGATAACTGTTGATTGATCTAGTTACAGCTTTTAAGCTGAAGATCATACTGCTGAGAGCAGAGTGTTTTACTGAGGTATTGAACTAGTCAGTTGACAGAGGGTTCTACTGTTTGCATTCTCCACCAGTTCTTAGCTAAGAAGACCAGGAATAGGCTCGGGGGTCCTGAGGAAGCGTTGTTTGAGCGCTCTCCAAGAGATTGGTAGGGAGGAATGGCCTCCTAAATCTATTGTCATCTTGTACTCAACAGGTTCTATGTTATTTTATTTTACTGTTTTAGTTAAATAAATATTAGTTTAACTGCTATATGAATGTTAAAAGTTCAAAGTTTGTGAAATGTTAGATTTATTATTCTTATTAGATTGTTATAGAAATGAAATTGGTTTAGAGAAAAATGAAATAGAATGAAAATAAATTTCTAAATTGTGTTTTTCCACACCTGGAAACCAGGTAGTACTCTAGCACAGCTAGAATGGTTTAAATAGATGAAAGAATTCTTAAGAGAATGAAAATAGTAGATAGGATTTTGTATCTGTAGATAGCATAGTAAAATTTATTTCAATGTTTAAAATATTATGAAAACAGTGTTATGGTTTATTTGTGTTTACTGTTTTTACTTAGTATAACTAAATAAAAATGCAGGAAAAGAAATAGTAAACTACACTAGAGTTACAGTAATAGTATACTGATACAAGTAAAAGTTTTTAGAAGTTAATAGCTAAGTATATAAAAAAGTTATTAACCACACAATATATCTTTTAAACTATTTACTAAATCTTAAACTACTACTTAATAAAAACCAAATTAGGGTTATGTTTATAAACCTTTTTATTTATGAAAAATAAACAGAGTTACAGAGTTAACCTTCTATTTTTACAGAGCTCTGAATAATTCTAAGTTATAGAATAGTAAATAAAAATAAATGTAAATATAAACATTAAGTAAAATAAAACTAAAAACTTAACAAAATACATATCATGGCTCAAGGGTTGGTATTACCCAACATAACAACAAGGGTTTGTAAGTAAAAACTGGAAAACAACATGTTAAAACCTCTTAACTATCAAAGAAACCAAAACAAGCTCCCAAGCACTGTGTTTTCCTTCATTAACCCTCATCGCAAGTAGGGAAAAACCCACATTTGAAATCAAGGCTTACCGGTTGGGCCATGAGTCCACTGAATCTGGCCATTGTTTTCTTTTCCACTGAAGCTCAAAGCTGTCATGGGTTCTTGTAAATAGCATGATACTCGGAATGTTAGATTAATGCTCAACTTCTAAAAGCTTAAACACTAACTATATAAATAACTTAACAAAGAGTTTTGTAATGAAGAGTTGGGTTTGTCTTTACCTACCAGAAGAAGAGAATTCAAGCAACGAAGAAGCTGTCACCAGCTTCAGCAAATTTATATAGAGGAGTATCCAAACCCATACAACAACCTTGGAGTGAAGATAATGACAACGAGCTTAAGCTTAACAAAGTCGTGACAAGCCACAAGAAGAACAGAATTGAAACTATGGACAACCGAGATCCAAACACATAAACAAGTAACCACTCGCGCAGTAAGGTTCACAACCATGAAGGTTACTGACATAAACTGAGTACCGAGACTACAGCAGCAACAAACACAAGCCACAGAGCAAGCAAGCAGAGGAACAACCTCTCATGGCCATCAATAAAAATACACAGAGCAGCCCGCAGGCCAACGAAACCCTCAGAGTAAAAATGACAGGTGAATAGGGTTTTCCAGCCTTCTAAGTCACCAATGCATGGACGAGAGCAGACCACGTGCCCTCCACATCTTCTCAACCACGCAAGGGTTTTGTATATAGTCAATCTGCATTCCAATAATCAATTTATTATTGCAATGATCAAAACAAACTATGCACATGACTATGGAGTGTATATATATATATGTTCGTTAATGAAAACATCAACTATATCATTGTAAACGATGATATTAAGGTTTATGTTAATTGTTAACAATGATTTTTTTACGTTGACCTTGCTATTGGTATAATCCCAAGGTCGACCATAGTTTATTCCTTTCTAAATAATAGTTTGCATGCAAAACAAATTTGGAATATTTACATATTATTTGAAACTCATTATACTATTGGAAATCGATGGTTTGATGGCTTAAGGTTAGTTATAATTGCTAATAACTAATATATATATTTTGACTATAGAGTAAGGTGTTAAAACCATGTCAAATAAACCATCATGAGGCTTGACTATAGTGTAAACTTTTACAAATAATGTTTTGTATACTCAACTTGCCAATGACAATAATAATGAATCTTATCATTATTTCCAAATTCAATTGTGCTTATTTGGTTCTAGCATAGTATAGGAACCTTTGTTATAATGTTTCACTTGAGATATACCTTAGATTAGAAGTTCTAGGTAGTAAAATCTACCGTAGTAGTTATTATAAACTACAACTTATTATGAGTGAGGCAACATGATAATAGTAATTTTACTATGGTGTAAACCATGCACAAGGTTTATAAATTATAGGAATAACACTGATAATGTATTTACCTATGATTTGAACTTTATAAAAATGGTGGTAGGTATTATTCCATCTTAAGACGATGTATCTAGTTATAAGAAACAAATTTACAATGTCATGGAAATTTCCAGGTAGAAGATTTCTATAGGATGCAAGTAACAATTATATTGGGACATTATAAAATAAGGGGTATTGTATATAATTACAATAGTACAAGCATCAAAGAAATAGTTTAAGTACTAAAGTTTATAACTTGATGCTTAGCATACTTACATACAAACAATAGGTTAATAAATTCCATGGCTAGTAAGAAAAGACAAAATAGAAATATGTACTCTAATGAAAATCTTTACTTTTAAGATTGATAGGAGTACTTTCATGAATAAAAGACAATACTTCTAAACATATATTTAGCAATATAAGCATGTTAAAATAGAAGTAAATTTATGCTGAAGAACTTGAGCTCTAAGCTCACAGTAAGTATCTTTTGTTTCGCTAAGTATGATAGAGATGACGATCTTTATATCTGAACTTGAATACTGTCTTAGAAACAAAAACAATAGAAGACAATTACTTTACCTCATCAGAGCTTGCTTAGAATAATCAGTTTATTTTACTAGGATATTAACATGCAATAGAAATACTTCTTGCTACCTTATGAATTAAACTTCTACTTGATCATTCGTCACCTGTTGAACCTGTAAGAACCAATAGTCCATCTGTGTTAGCATAATGCTAAGTAAGCCCAATTTTTCAAATATAACTTGCCAAAAAGTAAAATTATCAGTACAACTAGAAGCTACTGAATACAGGCCACATACATAACATATCAAAGTTAAGGTGGCATTAGTTTTTATGTGTTTGAAGTAAATCACTACGTATTGTTTATTATTTCATTTTTCCGCTAGCGGCTAGTAGTTATAAAACTGTGACTTTATACATTTGATGTTACATTAAAAATTTTAAATTTTTGTGAAAATTCGGGGTTATGACAGTGATGTTGTTTTGATTCCGGCTTTAGGTCGCGACCTTATTTGAACCGACCATTGGTCCGTAACTGATGTAGTTTTAGTTTTAGGGTAGATACTATTTGAAATTTTTGTTAAGCTCAAAGCTTATTGTTTTGTAAACTATATTTTGATAATTTATATATATATTTGCCGTGGTTTTAAATAAGTGAAGGAAACTATGATATTCTTAACTGTTCGGGTTTTTCTTTGATTATGTGTATAATATCCTAAACAAGATTTTTTTGTTACTATAAAATTTATATTTATTTGGATTATGTTTAAACATGAAAGGAAATGTTTCGGACACTTAGTTTCTAAGTTATAGTTTGATTTTACGTAAATAATAAATTTTATTGAGTAAATAGATAGAAGAAAAATAATGGATTATTCGACCTAAGTTTTTACTGTAATTCCTGAGTTAAATTATGTTTAAGGATTATTACTTTTTTTTCTTAGTTTAAATTATCTTACAGTGTTAACTTCTGTTTTCTTTTAGACCAGCCTAGATCCAAATCCTAGGCTCTATCAAGCGCCAAGAGGGATCAAATCTCTCGAGGTGAAAACCTCTTCTCGAATAGCTCTTTGCCTGCAATACCTAAAAAGAGGTTTCCACCTCAAGAGATTTGATCCCTCTCCAAGCTTGATAGAGCCTAGGATTTTGATCTAGGCTCATTATATTAGTATAGCTACTTAATTTGTGCTTAACTTGGGCTTAAAAATAATTTTAATTTAATTTAATATATATTAATATCAATATGAATATAATTGTAGTTTGATGAGAATATCAAATAACCCAAATAACCCATTAAAAACCATCTAAAAGTAAATCATCAAAACTTTTATAGATGTAATAATTTTGGTTTAAACATAACTTTTATGGTCATGTTTAACATTCAGCATTTACTAAGACCAATTTTGGTTTATAGAATCTTAATAACCATAATATTTGATTTACTTTAAAATCTTGTTCCTGTGCTTAAAAGACTTGTCAAAAAGCTTTCTAAGCTCATTATAGTTTTGACAAGTTAAGAGATCATTTTTTGCATTGTAGAAAATACAAACTTTAATAACTTTTATAATATAGAAAATAATTATATATCTATATCTATATCTATATCTATATCTATATATTATTGGGAAAGGGAAAAAGATTATCCATATATCATAGAGACATTCATTATTAGCCACACTGTTCTGATTTAAAAAGATTTACAAAAATGATTTTTAAATTAACACCTTGTTTGAACATGGTAAATAATATATATATATATATATATATATATATATATATATAAAATAATGGTATATAAAACTTTGAAACAATACAAAATATAATATCCTTACTCTCTTTATATCTATATCTATATATATATATATATATATATATATATATATATATATGTGCAGCATGTAGTTGAAACCGTGGTGATATTTTGATGGGGATTAAGAAACCTTGTAAAAATGAAAATAATTTTGATTCCTTAGTGTCCATGTGTTTTGGCTTTGTGATCAAATCTCCGCCCATGTGTCTTGGCTTTGTGATCAGATCTCTGCCCAAAATTTTAACTTTTAATGTGAGAATAATACGGACAATATGATATGCCTCTTCCTCTTAATTTAATCCAATAACTTTTTGTCTCATCGATTTCAGTCATGAGGTACTCTGATCTTAATGTACCAAACACTATTTGAATAGTCAGTAAAATTAATTTATGCCATTCCTCTTTTACAAAAAAAATAGTAATATCTATATAAAATATTTGTAAAAGTTGTAAAAAAAATAGCGTCACCATGAAGATTACAATCTGGAATGGTTCATGATAAAGACCAAAAAAACAGAAATGGAATGGTTCATGATAAAGACCCAAAAAAATGAAATGGACAGCATAAAGATCCAATAGCGCTAACGGTAGCCAGGAATAACAAACAGTCAAAAGACTATGAAACACAGTAGCATGATAATCCCAGTTATAATGGCAATGCCCAAGAACTATGATAACAATAGAAACCTGATTTGATAATCCCAGTTATAATGGCAATGCCCAATAACAGTAGTCTGTACGGATTTTGGTACATTATGGTAATTGTGCTTGTAACACCCCGGTTTTGACCTCGTTTGCATGATGTATATATTGTAATTAATCATGGTGAGGAGCTCAAGGAAAAATCCCCACCATCGATTTGGTTGTATATGTTTCGGCAATGGGATAGTTGCCGATGGAATGTTGTGCTATCCGGCACCTTCTAATCTGGCATCATGTAAACACGCACATCAATTAAAAATAAACCACAACTAGCTACGACAGTGCAACGTTGAATGAAAAGGGCATGGTTCCAAAGGATAAGGGGTGGGGGGGGATGTCAAACCTTGGTTTATGGGGGAAAAACCCATGTGTTGCCGCCTTGTTTGTTTTGCCACATTTCTTGTTTCACCAACCTCTTTAACGTCTTGGTTTTGTTGTTGGGGGGGCAGTTATGGCTGGTAGTTGAGGCAGTTATGGTGGTGGGTGTGGCAGGCTGTCAGCCTTTGCCCACGCGCCCACTCCACCCATGACTACATTCAATTCCTCCATCTTCTCCATGACGCCATTCTTCCCTGGTCGGTTAATCTCCTCACGCGTTGGTCCTCACCTCCACCGCCACTCTCTCCACTGTCGGTTTGTTCCTCCATTCGGCCCATGCCCTCTTACACAGGGGCACGCAGAGAGAGATGTGCTGTTCATCCTCGTGCAGGCTGGGAGTCTTGCTCCGTGCTCCTCATGCACCAGTCGCGGGTCTTCTCTGGTTGTGCACGTAGCGAGTAGGTAGAACGACCTCAAGGGCCTGATTTCTAATGGTATGTTTCATAGTCGTGGCTTTAATCCACGATTTCTGCTTGCTGTTGTTTCACCCGCGTAATTGGGATGTTGTTGTTCTTCCACGACTGTTGGAAGCTGTTGAGAGTCTGTCCTTCGTCCATTCGGATTGTGTGTGGGTTTCTCCCACGTTTTTGTTGGCTATGGTGTCCAATTGCATTTTGGATCACGGGGTACTTGTTGTGAGCCGTTTTTTGTTGTGGTCCGCATATGAGTTCCCCGTGGCTATGCCGGGAATGCTGTTTATTATCCATGGTGGACTGTTGGCCGAGTTTTCCCTATTTTGGGACTGTGGTTGTTGCCATCATTCATTGTGAGTTGAGGCTATTGGTGCACCCTAGTTTTGGGTTACTGTTGAGTTGTTTTGGCCATGCCAGGGCCAAGAACAACTCTGAGATGTTTGGTGGATTTGAGCTGTGTCTCACCTTTCGTTTGGGACTGTCATCGGTTGGTTTGCTTCTTCACAGGGCTGTGAAGGGATGGTTTTGCTGCATGTAAGCAGTGGTTGGTCTTTGGACTGTGCTGGCTTGGACGGTCTGTTGATGTCCTGATAAACCCAGCTGTGTTGGTTTGCTGAGTGTGTCCCCTGGCTATGTGTAAGCCTGCATTGACCCTTATCCTTGGAGGAATCATGCCCAGCTCGGGGGTGGCAGCATTGCTGAGAGATTAATGAGCAAGTTGGCTTATGGTTGGGTGAAACGTTGCAGCGACGTAGCTGGTTGCGGGATTCTTCATCAAAAGATAAGTACCGTTGCGATTCTATCTCTGCAATTATATTGATGTTTAATGAGTTACAATGAACATGCTGAACGCTGGAAATGTATATGTGTGTTGCTTCCGCTGATTATTGAGTAGCTTTGTATGATTGAAGAATTATGCATCTATGCATTCCTGTTATGCATCATGTTAAGCTCTTAGTTTCAGCATTGTTTTCCCTGTTCATGTTCATGGGGCTGTTTTCCCGGTTGTTGTATTGGTGTTCGTCGCGTCCTCCTCGCTGGTCTGAGGGATGGGGATGTGACAGTATGTTATCAGAGCTCAAGGTTGGAACAATGGGCCTCTATGGGCCAAGAAGGTTCAGTGACAGACGCAGAACTTCCTCCTGCCCAGTAGAAATCAGATTGGAAATTTCAAGAAACTCGCCTGAGTGTTGGAAGTCGGAACACTTAGTGGTTCAGACTTCCGATGTGGCGGAAGGATTTAGCATCTAGCGGCCTGCCGTTGCGGTTGTCAAAAGGGTTAGATCGTCGACGCGGTAGTGATCCGATTGCCGAGAAGTTCCAAAAAGAAATTTGGTTAAGTGTTGACTGCCGGTCCGTCGGAGCACCTAGCGGAAAGACTTCCGCCGTTGTGGAAGCCAAAATCCCTAAGGCTTTCGATGATAAAGACTGCTGACGCCCGAACTTAAAAATTTCTTTGAGAAAAGAGCTGCAAATCGGAAGAGAAAATGGTTTGTGCACCGCCTTTGCGGAAGTCTAAATGACTAGGCATCTGACGAAAAAGTCCTCCGATCACCGACGTCGTAAGAAAAAGGGTTAAGACTGCTGATCGGAAGAAGAAAGCATTCCATGAGCCACCGTTGTGGAAGACCAAACCGCTAAGTCTTCCGATGGGGAAGGACTTCTGACGTAGCAAAAGCATTAGGTGAAGCGCACCCGATGGAGCACAGTCGGATGGAAAAATTTTGGAAAATTTTCTAAGTGTTAGGTATCCGTCGGAAGAAAATAGCGTTCGAGCGCCCGTCGTTGTAGAAGCAGAAAGCGCTAAGTCACCCGACGAAGAAAGGCTGCCGCTAGAAGAAGATAAGGTTTTGCGTGCCGCCGTTGCAAATGGAGAAACAGTTAGGCATCCGATGGGTAAGTTCCCCGACTGCCGACGTGGCAAGAAAGTTAACTTTAAAAAATTCTCTAAGGCCGAAATCGGAAGAAGAAAGTGTTTCGTGAGCCACCGTTACGGAAGCGAAAGCACTAAGTCTTCCGATGAGAAAGGCTGCCGACGCTGCAAGAAGTTTTAAGAATTTTTCTAAGTAAAGGGCGGCTGACGGAAGGAGTTCGTCTTTTGTGTGCCGCTGTTGCGGAAGCCAAAGTAATTAGCCAACCGATGAGGAAGACCTCCGACGCCGTAGAAAAGTTTAAAATTGTTCCAAGTAAACAGCCGCCAGTCGAAAGAGAAAGCGTTCCGGGAGCCACCGTTGCGGAAGAGAAAGCATTACGGCTTCCAACTAGAAAGGTTGCCGATGCCGATCGGAAGGAGAAAGCGTTCCGGGAGCCACCATTGCGGAAGAAATAGTGGAAGAAGAGCCGATTCTGCGGAAGAAATAGTGGTTTGAGAGCCGATTCTGCGGATGGATAATGGGAATAAGACCCGATCTGACAGGGAAAAATTTGAGTTTTCCGTGGGATTTTTCCAGCAGATTTTGACTGCTTTACAGTGGGATTTGCAGCTATTTTTCAGTGAATTTTCAGGACTGAAAAGGGAGAAAGTGGCAGCGATCTTATGCGCTAGATTGCGCTAAAACCAATGATTTACAAAAAAAAAAAAAAACCGAGGGCGCTGCCCTCGACCCGCCCTGCAGTGGCGCAGCCACAAGGGGGCAAGCCCCCTTGACCCCCGTTGTCCCCTGAGACAGTCGTTCTTGTGAAAATAAAATTCTATGTTTTGGACAAATTAATCAAACCCAGAATTCATAAAAGATGAATGGTGCAATGGAAGTAAGGTGGCTGAAGTTGGCAACCAAAATGCAGCTGTGTGTAAAATGCAAAGATTTGGTGAAAAGTCTTCATTTTTAGAAGTGGTGTGGTTTTCACACCCGAGGTCCGAATGGAGCATGTGGATAGGCGTTGGAAAGCTTATCCAGTAGGGAATAGAGGAAAGTCACTAGAATCTGAGCATGAAGCAGAAAAACGCTAGTGATGGTCGCTGCTATCAAAAAGACAAATCTAGACAATTGCATGCCCAAAAGTAGCAAGGACTATGAAGTCAACCAGCTGCTGTGTGGGAGAGGAGTCCCATGCAAGGATGAAAGACTTGAAGAGGGAAGTTCCTTAAAACCCTGTCTTGCTAACTATGTTACGTTTCCTAAGTTATATGCATGAAATGCATGAGGATATGTATGGCATGCATAGGATATTGCATGTTGGTAAGAATATTAGAAATTATATATATATAATGAACCACTAATGATAATCATTGCTTTGATGTTGGCATTAGTGGAAAAACCAACGATGACATGGACCCGGATGAATATGTTGCTGATGCTGATGAATGAGACTAGAAACCCTTGGAGGAAGGGATAAGGCAACAAGTCCATGACAAAAGTTGGTGAGCAAATTCTGCAATCTCCTGCAAAGGACCAACCAAATTGGTCATGTCAAGGGTGTAAGTAAGACCCATGCAGGTAAGAGTTTGCTTATGACAAATTCCATGGAATGGTAAAGGTAAGAGACCTCATACCATGTGGATATTGGAATATAGAAAGGTGTCATGCCTATATATGCTGATGATCTTAATTATAGTAAAGTATCCTGCATGAATTAGTCATGGTTAGGCCATGAATGGTATATTGAATGCAAGGTAGCATGAATGGATGTGCATTAGAAGTATTTTATGAATCTTGAAGTTATGCAATGGATGTATGCATATGAAGGGTGCGAGTAACTAATTGCATAAGCATTGGTGCAAATGTTGTGGTGCATTGCATGAATGCATTGAGATGAGTGCATGTGATATTATGAATAACTAATGGCTGAAATGATGAATTGATGAAAATTCAGGAACCATTTCAAAGGTTGCTATGAATGCAGGATAGTCATGATCAATTGGCTACCAGAAATGCTCTATGGAAGAGCAAGGTGGTATGAATGATACGCTTGTGAAGTAAGGAGTATCTAAACATTTCATTTAATTGCATGAATGATGTGACTACGCCTTGCAAATGTTAGTATGATTATGATTGCATGAAGTAAATGAGTTTTGGTAATATTGATGTGAATAACAGCTGGAAGTATTTGAATTTTGTAAATTCTGAAAATGCTTCAGTGATGGTTGTAGCAATGAAAATGTTATATGCATCCAGACTTACCAAGTGTTTGGTTGATTGAAGCTCATGTTTCAGGTAGATTATTTCGAGCATGGCATTGAGAGGGAAGACCCTGACGAGTGCCAGAATCTATCGCATGGTATGCATAATAGGTTGTTAAAATTTGAATTGTGAATTTCAAATTTAAGAATTCGCTGACAACTACTAGTCACTATTGGCTTGCACAAGATTGTGTTTGGTTGATTAAAACTCGGGTTTCCGGTAGATTATTTCAAGCATGGCAGTGAGAGGTAAGACCCTGACCAATGCCAGAATCTACCATGTGAAAGAGCTTGTTAAATTTGAATTGTGAATTTCAAATTTAAGAATTGCTAACGACTACTAATCATTGTTGGCTTGTATGAGATTGTGTCAGGAGGGACATATGGTAAGTGGGTATTTATATTATGTTAGTAAGCATAAATTATAATGGGCATAGTAATGCTGCTTACAAGAAACCGACAATTGAGCAAGTCAATTTCTGTAGTAGATAGAATTGCAATCTCCTATTAAATTTGATTACCAATGTCATTGCTTGGTTATGGAACAATCAATTGGGATTGTATCATCAGACAATGATTGACTGTTTGGCTATTTGATGAATGTGTCAGGGATACACATTGCAGGAAGATCATGTGTGATGGCCTGCAAGAGCCAAACTTCATGGGAAGGTTTTCCCTTATCTTGGAAATGGGTTTCAGGTGAAAGTCCATTGGACATTTTGAAAATGTCTCATCTGCACTGCATGTTTGGTAATAACATGAGTGAGATGGTATGGGTTATGTCGGTAAGACATGTGTGAATGTGAAATGTAAAAAGGAGTTGGGACGGCTAACTGAGGGACTGTTAACTCAGGGAAGGAGCCTCCATTCCTCCTTAACAAAGGCATACTGCGACGGCAAATGGATAAGTGTTCTGTGACCCTTACTAAGAATATGCATGTTTAATTATTAAATTCCATATGCAGAACATGTTTTGATTTATTTCCATGATGAGCAATTGCTTGAGTGTGGCTAGGGCCTACATGGCACACACCGGAAGAGAGTGCACACTTTTCCGATGTCGAGCCATGAAAGGGTTTTCAATATTGATTACACTCTAGGGAGTGGACACACTCCTGGTGTCTCAATACTTGATAGTGAATGGTATGAAATGTGATTACAATTTTAGAGCAATAACGCTGATGAGTTCACTTGTATTGCTTGTGTTGCTTGTGTTAATAGGCTAAAGATAAAGGTAAAGGTAAATGGTTGATATAAGTGTATGTTGGTATAAGTGTATTGTTGATATAAGTGTATGGTGGTATGAGTGTATGATGGGCTGTGATATGCCTGAGGATCCATAGTAGATCCTAGACCTAGAAATGGTCATGGTAAAGTTCCAAGCCCAATCGACATAAGGATGTACTGGCTGGACATTAAAAAAAAAAAATTTGATGTTGTGGAGCAGCCGGCGTGCTGACCTAACATCTAAGTCCATAGGCGATCCCAAGGCTTGCAAAGCGAAGCAGGATCCTGTGGACCAGAGAGGAAACGCATAATACAGATAAGTATTGGATTACCTTGCTTATGAATTAACATGTGTATATGATTTGGTTATGATGTTTTATCTCTAGAACAAGATAAAACTGATGAGAATAAACTAAACATGTGAATCTATTCAATGTTGGATATAGGTATCGCTGGGAGCGAGGACTATGAGAGCATCCTAGGGGTGCATGTGGACATGTGACTGTCCTGGAAAGCTCGGAATGAGAGGTAATGAAAAAGGTGCTAGTAAGATGGGGGAGTCCTAGCAATTGAGACAAACCATGTGGAGAGACTCCATGGTTTAGAGGTCTGGAATAGACCAAAGACACTAAGTGTCATGACCAAGAAAGATTGGTCCAGCATTCACGGTGAAGTGAAAGAGGCTGAGAGCATGAAAAACCACAGTGATGGTGTGGGTTCCAGGATGGAACAAAAAAAAGAGGGGAAAAACTCTTACTTATCTCTTTTGCCTTTTGATTATATACATACATATATATTTATGCATTGTGAAAACAAAAGATTGTTGAATGCATGTTTGATTGAAATGGAATGTGTGTATTTGCTTAAAGAAAATTTGTGAATGCTGGAATAGTTAATTCCCTACCCAGGAATAGACATGAAGGATCTCATGTGCCTGCTAGGGAAGGCATGGAAAACATGAAAGTTTCCTTGATGAAACTTGGACTGTCATGCCAATTGGGTAATTAACTGACTAATTTTAATGTCTATATTATGCTTGGTCTGATAGAATTTCAATGGTGCATTGCACAGGTGAGAAAGGTGAAACCAGGTGGTGCACATTGATCATGGAAGTAGATCAAAAGTTGCTGGACTTGGCTGGAAATCTCCTTCAAGTGATTTCCAAGACCTAAGAGAACCTTGGGGAGATGCTCAAGATACAGAGAAGGCAGAGTGAAATGAACCACTGGATTTTGCAAGACTCTATTGATTTGCAAAGGGAGGTGAAAAGCCTTCTGGGAGAAATCGGCAAAGGAAAGGAAGGTGGATAAGCAATGGGACATTCGTCCAAGCAACCTGATAAGAAATGGTCCAGGCATGAAGACTCAAAGGAAATTGAGCAGGTAAAGATGGAGCAGCCAGTGAGATGCTGGAGATGAGGAGGACATCATTTACGCCGGGACTGCCCAATGAGGGAACATGATGAAGGCAATAGCCACAAAGTTCCTAGACTTCGGGATCAGCTGGAAGCTGAGAACCAGCAGGAGAAGTCCATGGAAGCCGAAGGGCTTGGTCATGAACGTTCAAAGTAGATGATTGAACGTGGGGCAGATCTGCAATTTTGAAATTTTGATGTGAAATTGTATATGTATTATATATATGTAATGGAACACCGAGGACGGTGTTATTCCAAGGGGGAGGGGAATGTAACGCCCCGGTTTTGACCCCATTTACATGATGTATATATTGTAATTAATCGTGGTGAGGATCTCAAGGCAAAATCCCCACCATTGATTTGGTTGTATATGTTTCGACAATGGGATAGTTGCCGATGGAATGTTGTACTATCCGGCACCTTATAATTTGGCATCATGTAAACACGCACATCAATTAAAAATAAACCACAACCAGCTACGGCAGTGCAATGTTGAATGAAAAGGGCATGGTTCCAAAGGATAAGGGGTGGGGGGGGATGTCAAACCTTGGTTTATGGGGGAAAAACCCATGTGTTGCCGCCTTGTTTGTTTTTCCACCTTTCTTGTTTCACAAACCTCTTTAATGTCTTGGTTTTGTTGTTGGGGGGACAGTTATGGCTGGTAGTTGAGGCAGTTATGGTGGTGGGTGTGGCAGGATGTCAGCCTTTGCCCACGCGCCCACTCCACCCATGACTGCATTCAATTACTCCATCTTCTCCACGACGCCATTCTTCCCTGGTCGGTTCATCTCCTCACGCGTTGGTCCTCACCTCCACCACCACTCTCTCCACTGTCGGTTTGTTCCTCCATTCGGCCTGTGCACTCTTACGTAGGGGTGTGCAGAGAGAGACATGTTGTTCATCCTCATGCAGGCTGGGAGTCTTGCTCTGTGCTCCTCATGCACCAGTCGCGGGTCTTCTCCGGTTGTGCACGTAGCGAGTAGGTAGAACGACCTCAAGGGACCGATTTCTGCTGGTATGTTTCATAGCCGTGGCTTTAATCCACGATTTCTGCTTGCTGTTGTTTCACCCACGTAATTGGGTTGTTGTTGTTCTTCCACGACTGTTGGAAGCTGTTGAGAGTCTGTCCTTCGTCCATTCAGACTGTATGTGGGTTTCTCCCACGTTTTTGTTGGCTGTGGTGTACAATTGCATTTTGTATCACGGGGTACTTGTTGTGAGCCGTTTTCTGCTGTGGTTTGTGTCTGAGTTCCCCGTGGCTATGCTGGGAATGCTGTTTATTATCCATGGTGGACTGTTGGCTGAGTTTTCCCTGTTTTGGGACTGTGATTGTTGCCATCATTCATTGTGAGTTGTGGCTGTTGGTGCACCCTAGTTTTGGGTTGCTGTTGAGTTGTTTTGGCCACGCCAGGGCCAAGAACAACTCTGAGATGTCTGGTGGATTTGAGCTGTGTCTCACCTTTCATTTGGGACTGTCACTGGTTGGTTTGATTCTTCACAGGGGTGTGAAGGGATGGTTTTGCTGCATGTAAGCAGTGGTTGGTCTTTGGACTGTGCTGGCTTGGCCGGTCTGTTGATGTCCTGATAAACCCAGCTGTGTTGGTTTGCTGAGTGTGTCCCTTGGCTATGTGTAAGCCTGCATTGACCCTTATCCTTGGAGGAATCATGCCTAGCTCGGGGGTGGCAGCATTGCTGAGAGATTGATGAGCAAGTTGGCCTATGCTTGGTTGGAACGTTGCAGCAACGTAGCTGGTTGTGGGATTCTTCATCAAAAGATAAGTACTGTTGCTATTCTATCTCTGTAATTATATTGATGTTTAATGAGTTACAATGAACATGTTGAATGCTGGAAATGTATATGTGTGTTGCTTCCGTTGATTATTGAGTAGCTCTATATGATTGAATAATTATGCATCTATGCATTCTTGTTATGCATCATGTTAAGCTCTTAATTTCAGCATTGTTTTCCCTGTTCATGTTCATGGGGCTGTTTTCCCAGTTGTTTACTGGTGTTCGTCGCGTCCTCCTCGCTGGTCTGAGGGATGGGGACGTGACAGTGCTGTGGATGACAACATTCTCATGGAGCGCAGCAACGCAGTGGGTGAAGCTCGGGAGATGGAAGCGTCTTGTATAGAACGGTGGAGATTGTTCTAAGCTTGAAACACTTTGGCTACGGAATATTCATGCAAGGTGGGAAGAAGGGTAATATGTTTTGCCCTATTGCTTGATAGAAGATTCTGATCACTAAACAGTAGTAGTTTTAAAAGGAATCAGTTTCTAGTTATCGGATTGATCTTGCAGTAGAAGAATTGATGATAATTCTGTGGTTGTGAGAAATGGTAGTAAAGATTAAATTTATAATGAACATTACATTATATAATGTTACATAACTTTACAAGATCTCCCTCATATTGGTTTTAAATTTAATTTTTTTATTATTTATTATTTATAGCCGACATAACGTTACATAACGTTACAACATGATCTCCCCCATACTAGACTGTAGAGTGCTTCTCGGATAGCCGAAATAACATTACATATCGTTACAAGATCTCCCCCATACTGGGCTGTAGAGCGCCTCTTGGCGCAATACTGTATTTAATTTTGGTAGATTTATCTATTAGAGAAATTATGCTTGAATGAATGAATAAATGTATGTTAAATAGAATCTGTATATATGTGTGAACTTGTAAAATCGTTCTATTAATAGAAAAGGAGGTAAAAGTCCATATTTTAATTTCAAATTAGTACATGGTTAGTGTTGATTATAATGTTATTCTGATTTCATTTTATTTGGATTAATAATGGATTTATCTTAGTAAATTTCTAGCCATATTTACTGTTCTTTTATGTTCACCCTGCTTATTAAATTTCTGTTTGTATAACGTCTGTTAACTATCATAATATTAATCTTATAGTAAATAACGTATCTACTGTGTCAATAAATACATAGATTAAGTATATTAAACTTCCTAGAGACAGATTTGTCTATATCATTACAGAGTACTTCATCTAAGAAATACTTCTAATATAGAACAGATAAACATACAGATGAATAACTCTTATGAAACTTGTAGAAAGTAAATAAACATATTCAAGCATACTTCATTCAGTGCTTCATATGTATCTAATCTAACCTATTGTACTAGAGTACTACCTTACAAAAGGTGTGGAAAAATACAGTTTAGGTATTTACTTTTATTTATCAATTGACTGAGAAATTTCTCTACTCATTTACCCTAATCTGGCTAGTTCAGAACTTACTAACTTTCATAGCATATACATTTCTCTTAACTAACCCAACAAAAATAAAAACAGAAATATACTATATCATTGATAAATATTAAAGTTTACAGATAATAGTAAATAATTAGACAAATGAACTAAACAAGTAAAACCTAGAAATATAGATGAGGTGACAACTGCTTAAGAAACCTGTTCCTCCCAACCAACTCCTGGACAAGAGCTGGACTACAATTCTTAGGACCCCTGAGATTTTTTCCTGGTCCACCTAATAGAAGTACTGGGTGAGAGATGTAGTTTAGAAATCCTCTGCAACTCCACTGAGTGTTCAACAGTAAATCAGTTCTGCTTGCAACAGTATGAACTCAACTTAGAATAACTGCACTAGTTCACGTCTTCAACGCTTTTCCACTCAAACTTACTTCAACTAGTCCCCTCCATCAAATTCTCTTGTGCAATTCATTCACTCAGAGTGATCACAAATCCATAATGAGTAGCCTCAACTGTCTTCAATGGGAAGTTTTATTAGCATGCCTAGATATTTTGGGTCAGTTTTTACTTAATGAGCCATCTGCTCTTGTTCTACTTTCTTGGGGAATCATGACCACGGAAATAGGGAAGTTGCCACCTGCAACAACTAGAAGTAGTTTGAGGATGCTGCCACACATCAATCTACTCTCAACCCAACCTCCTCCATCAAGTGACCAGCAAAAGTCATTTAACAACTTCCCTAAACTGTTGTCTCATCTTTCATTTATTTAATAAAAATATTCCGCAATTACATTAAATTATCCTTGACCCCACTTGGTCATTAATTACAAACTTTAACATAAAATATAACATAATGTTTCTTAAAACATAAAAATGTTTTGCAAATTGGGGCATGTGACATACACACCCCCTTAATTTATAACATCGTCCTCGATATTATTTATTCCTCGTCCTCTGAATTTCCATGAAACAGAATTGTATATGCATCCCACATATGACTCTCCAATTCCTAGGTGGATTCTCCTGGACTAAGGTGCTTCCATTGCACCTTTACCTAACCAATGGTGCGATTCTGAAGCGAGATCTCCCTCCTTTCGAGGATACAATCCGGTTCCACCAAAAAATATCCTTTGGGCTCCACTTGCACATCATTCCAGTTAATAACATGAGTAGCATCATGTACATATTTTTTTAACACAGAAATATGAAAAACATTATGAACCTTCAAATTTGGCGGTAAAGCTAACTGATATGCTACATGTCTTATTTTGGATAGTATTTCAAAGGTTTACAATATCGGGGTGCTAACTTAGCACAGCTTCCTAATCTTAGAGAACTCTTTTTAGGCCTCACCTTAATAAAGACATCTTCACCTACCTGGAACTCCTTTTCAGTTCGTTTAAGATCTTCTTGACTTTTTTGTCGATCTTGCACAACTTTCAAGCTACCTTGCACCTATTTTACAGTTAACTCCATCTTTTTTAATAATTCAGGTCCTAATACTAACCTGTCAACTGGATTACTCCATGAGATAGGGGTATTGCACTTCCTGCCATACAAAATTTCAAAAGGACTATATCTTGTTGAGGCTTGGTAGTGATTATTGTAAGCAAACTCAACCAAGTGTAAGTAATCTTCCCATTTACCTGGATATTCTTTTACATACATTTTGAGCAGATATTCCAATACCTGATTCACTCTTTCAGTTTGTCCATCTATCTGAGGATGGAAAGAGGTACTAAAATTTAATTTAGTATTTAGTCCTTTAAACAAATACTTCCAAAAGTTTCCCATAAACTTAGGGTCTCTGTCTGAAATTATTACTTTCAGTATTCCATGTAAAAAAAAATTGTTTTAGGAATATATTAGCAATATTTGCAGCTTTGTAAGTAGTTTTTACAGGTATAAAATGAGCTTCCTTTATTAGTTTATCGACAACTACCATGAGCTTCATTTCTTAGTTTATCGACAACTACCATTATTGAGTCATTTAGGTTTTGATTTTTAGGTAGTCCTGAAATAAAATCAAGGCTGATTATCTCCCACTTCAAGTTACGAATAGGTAATGACAAAAATAACCCAGCTGGATGTTAGTGTTCAGTATTTACTTGCTGACATTCAAAGCACTTAGCAATGTATTCTTCCAATTCATTTTTCATATTTGGCTAAAAACAATCATTTCTTAACATGGTTATAGTCTTCTGATAACTAGGATGTCCTGAATAAGGAGTCTTATGAATTCCATTTAAAATTAACAACTTAATCTTATGTACATTAGTTATGTATAGTCTATATTTATATAATAACAATCTTTTTTTGTTTAAACTATACCCTATACTTAAACTTTCAATTAAATTTTCTCTTAGCTTTGCTTGTAATTTCTGATAATTTTCATCTAGTCTTATTCCTTCTTCTAGCTGTTCTTCCAAATCTGTTTTATAGGTGCTAATTGCTGCTACAAAACTTAGTTTTGCATTCCTGCTTAAAGCATCAACAACCTTATTTTCTTTTCCCTTAATATGTTGGATTTCAAAATCATACTCGCTAAAGAAAGCTAGCCACCTAGCTTGCATAGCGTTTAGGTTAGGTTTATCCAACAAATATTTTAACCCTTTATTATATGTCATTAGTATAAACTTTCTTTTGGTTAAATGATGATGCCACATTTTTAAGGCATGCGTGAGTGTAGCCAATTCTAAGTCATTGGTCGCATAGTTTTTCTCATGAATCTTCAGCTTCCTAGATTCATAGGCAATGACGCATTCTTCTTGGAGTTAAAACTCCACCTAAACCATCATAGCATGCATAAATACATACTATAAAGTCTTTATTAGGATCAATAATTCTTAAGATTGGTGCAGTGGTTAATAATGTTTTTGACTTTTTAAAACTATATTCACACTTTTGACTCCACTCAAATTTCTTCCCTTTCTTCTATAAAGAAGTTATGGGATTTGCAATTCTTGAAAATCCTTCGATAATAGCTAGTAATCCCCATGAATGATCGTACGTCAGTTACATATTTTGGGATTGGCCATTTTTTGATTGCCTTTATCTTTTTGGGGTCAACGGAAATTTCTTCTTTAGTCACTACATGACCCAAGTACTGTATTTTATGCTTAAAGAAATCACATTTACTAAATTTTGCATAGAGCTGATGTTCTCGTAACTCTTGTAAAACAATTTTTAAATGCTCTTTATGTTCTTCTTCAGACTTTGAGTAAATTAAGATGTCGTCAATGAATACGACCAAAAATTTATCAAGGTATTTATGCATTACATTATTCATCAGACACATGAAGACAACTGAGGCATTAGTAAGCCCAAATGACATAACAACAAACTCGTAGTGACCATACCTAGTCCTAAAAGATGTTTTAAAGATGTCTTCATCTTTGATTCGGACTTGGTGGTAACTAGATCGCAAATCAATCTTCGAGAATACAGTTGCTCCACATAGCTTATTAAACATATCATCTGTGCGGAGTAACGGATATCTGTTTTTGATATTCATTTTATTGAGTTGATGGTAATCTATACATAATCGTAGAGTTCCATCCTTCTTCTTAACAAAAATAACATGTGCTCCCCAGGGGGACACACTGGGTCTGATATAATTTTTATTAATAAG
>LPNX010002225.1:837600-908434 GCA_001517045.1 Pseudotsuga menziesii | reverse complement strand
ATATATATATTGTTGGTTGTTATTATTTAAGTTTGTTACATTGCCACTCCCTTAGAAAGGCTTTGTCCTCAAAGCCTTATAATGTTTCTGCATCATTTTTTTTGGTGTCACAGCTGACAAAACATGTCGATATGAACTACTAAGAGTTGATCACAACTTCCGATATGTGGATGAATCAATCCATCCCGAATTGATTTGTTGTGGACTATTGGCATTCCATACTGATCTATCGTTAGGAGATTTGATCACATTGGTACCGCTATTTTTTGACATTTTCCACTTTTTAAAATATCTGTTTTTATGGTTGGGGTGTCAATATGGAATTTTCACAATGTCATTGTCTTTTATGAGTGTCATTTTTTTAGCATTGATCTGAGTAGAAAGTTGTGTTTTCGTCTCTTGAGGTTTTAAGGTTTCGTTCCGTATCTTTTCCAACTTGTTTTCTAACTGCATGTTATCATTTTGAAACTTCTTAATCACTTCTACATGTGATTTTCTGTCATCTTCAGACTTCTTAAGTTGTTCCTTAATATCTTCATTATGCCTTCTCATATAATGATTTTATTCCTATTTGTCTAGAAGTTTTCCTTCAATGTCTTTCGACTACTTTTCAACTTCTTATTTTTTGTGACTAGTGTCTTGTTATGATTACTTAATATGAAAATTTCTTCGGAATGGCTTGATAAAACCTTGTTGAATTTTGTCAGTTCTAACTTATGTGTCTTCTTACTAGAGTCATACTACTGCTGGAGTTTTTCTTTTTGCTGTTTATGATGACGTAACTCTGCTTCTTGATTTTCTAACCTCATTCGGACTTGCTCCAATTCAACTTCTTTTTCCATGATGAGTTTGTTTAGATGCTTTATTTCTTCTTCTAATTCATTATCACATCCATATGGTGATTTGTTGTCATTTTTTGACTTTTTGGTCTGGTCTTCTAGTTTTTTATTATGAATTTTTAAACATGATATTTATTTATCCTGATCAGATAACTTTTTCTTGCTATCTCTTATGGTTCATTCTAGCTATCGATTATGATTCCATAAAAGGTGATTCTCGTCATATTTCCACTCTTTCAACCACTTCTTCGTCTCAACCTCAGCTTGTATACTTTTATTGATCGCCCGTATTGTTCTAACTCGTCCACTGTTGTTTGTAGCTGTGCCTTCATTTCTGAATATGTAGTAGCCATTGTTTGTGACTATGTTTCTACTTCACATTTATCTTCGTTTATTTTAAAAGGGTAGATACAAAAGCTGTAATAATTCTCAATATGTCTCTTTTGGAAAAAAAAATTCTTCGACTATTTCTTGTTAGGTCAAATAACCATTTTTTTCATAAAATAATTATTTTTTTAATA
The DNA here is from genome assembly GCA_001517045.1 of Pseudotsuga menziesii. Lineage (NCBI taxonomy): Eukaryota > Viridiplantae > Streptophyta > Pinopsida > Pinales > Pinaceae > Pseudotsuga > Pseudotsuga menziesii. The sequence continues at coordinate 907,074 of LPNX010002225.1, read as the reverse complement.
AAATAATAATAATAATAACGATTATTATTTTTAAACTTAATTTATATAAAATAATATATAACCTTCCAAATTCTAGTCCTTGACTTTTATTTTTTTCCAATACTTTTGTAAAATGCAAGTAGATTGGGTGGTTAGGAGGAATAAGTGTTACCTTCTCCACCTAGGTTCAAATCCCACTTGCTTCTTTGTAGTTATTATTATGAACTTTTTATATTCAAACTCAAACCACTTTAAGAAACCAGGTGTGGTTTCACTTTTACCCTCTTTTTTTTTTCCTTTTCCCTTTTATCTTTTCTTTTTCTTAACTTTTCTTTTTAACTTATGTTTTTTTTTATTCTTTATTTTTCCCTCTCATTCTTGCTCTGATACCACTTGAAGTAGACAAAGACTTCTAATTTCACATGATTTGTATTTTAACCCACAATGATTAACCAATGGAAAATAATTCCATATTGGAAATATAAAATAATATTAAAGATGAATGATGATATATTACAAAGTGAGTGCCATGTATATATAAATTGGAAAGGCACTTTGGATATCATCCATGAAAGGATGCGTCATTTTAGAATAGTTTACTAATAACTATTTATTAATTATTAATTATGAATATCAATTTGTATTAATATTAATGATTCATATATATATATATATATATATATTGTTTGTTGTTATTATTTAAGTTTGTTACAAGGTACTAGCTCAATAGTGAAGTCTAACTCCCACTTCGGAGGTAGTCCCGTAATTTCTTCTGGAAATACATCCAAATACTCCCTCAAGATTGGAATGTCTTTCAGTTTTAATTTATCTTCATTATTTGTATTTTCTTCATTAGTTACTGTTACAGCAAAGGCTTTACAACCTTTCCGAACAACTTTCTTAAGTTGCAAAGTAGAGATATGTCTTATAGCTATTTTCCTAGGGATTCCTTTTACATTTACTATTTCTCCATCGTTATTTATGCAAGTAAAGGTTTTATCGAAACAGTTCAGGACTACCCTATGCTGTTCTAACCAATCCATACCAATTAACATATCATAAGAACCTAAAGGTAATAAATTAAGCTTAACAGAGGTTTCAAACTGATCCATTTTTATAGTACAATTCTTAACAAAACTAACCACTTTTCTTTTTGTGCCAGTAGCTAGCTGGACTAACCAAGACTTCGCAAACTTTTCTACTGATAACTTGCATTTTTATACTAAATAAGGAGAAATATAACTTAATCTAGTCCCGAGATCAATTAAAATAGATATAGTGGTTTGATTCAGCTTACCTTCCACTTCCACCATGGAGGTTTGATAGTCCGCCTGTCTATTTTCCAGTGCTGCATTGATCCTAGGCATTGTACTTGCTAGATCACCAATATTCATATCCTCCTGTATCGTATGTATGTTGCTAACAGTCTTCTTCTGGTTGGGGAAAATTGATGCATAATGAGGACCATTACATTCCCAACACTTTACTGGTTCCTTTCGTTCAAAATTATTGGTATAGTTATTGTGATTATTAACCGATTCTTTATTTCTTTGACCATTTGAGTTTATTTGTGAATTACCTTTGATCCCTTGGAAATTTTTATTAGAAAAATTTCATGTGTTATTATTCTTAAAATTTCGGTTAGGTACAAAACCTTTCTTCCTTTGTAAAAAATTATTAGTTCTTTTAGCCTTCCAGTTTGTTACACTTTCCTTTTTGCAATTCTATTCATAATAGAAATTCTCTTTTCTCATCGCTTCTTCTAAAGTTTTTGGATTGTCATATTAAATTTGTTCATTGTTCCCAGTTTTAGTTCATAAAATTCCTTAGCCTGCTCTTCGTAGTACTGTTCTGACAAGAATTTATTCTTAAAATATTTCTTAAACGTTCTCAAGTTAATGTTCTTCTCCCTAATGCCTTTTACTCTTTTTAGGTCCTGCCACCAAATATCTTCCTTCCCAGTGAGTTTGTATATGGCCATTCCGGCTTTTAGTTGATTAGAATAATTATAAATTTGAAAATGTTTCTTCATCCCAGATAGCCATGATTCCACCTCTTCTCCCTTCTCAATTTCACCATTAAAGGTTGGTGGATTTATTTTCTTAAATTTTCCAGAGATTTCTTCGTAAGGTTTAAATTTTGTCTTTCTTGTATGATTATTATCTTCGCTACTATCACTAGTATATTGATAATTCTTTTTATGTGGATTGCCATAAAACTCAGAGGATGAGCTACTTTTGGTTTTAAATTGTTTAGAATTTTTATTTTTATGTTGGTAAGGCATATCTTCACACTCTGTTCATTTATGTTTTTCTTCATTCTAAAATATTTCCATTAAAATCTAATTCAGCTCCTCCTGAGCTCTAAGAATTCTCTCATTTTTCTTTTTGACTGTTTCCATCTCTGTTCTTAGTTCCTTGACTATTTGTAATAATTCTGAAGAGTTATTACTTATTTATTCTTGTATGGGTTCTCTTTTAGAATTACTTTGTTTAGTAAACAAGGGCTCCTCATCCGCATATTCTTCCAATCTTTCCATTCCTAGAGTTTAATTCAGAAAATATTCTCTAGAAGTATTTCAAAAGAAAAGTACAAATCATTATGCATGTTTTAAATCTACTATTTATTTATGCAAGTTGAGCCACATTCAAGCCTAGTATCTGAACCTTGTCCTCTGATACCACATGTAATAATCCAAAAATTCATAAAAATTTAAAATTTTCATGTAACATAAAATGTTCATAGATGTCACTGCCTAAAAAACAATAACCTACTAACGGTTACTCAAACAGTAGTATTTAGAATTGAGCATTGTAATTCTTTAGTTCTATATAATTATTTGTTTATCTTTAAAGTACTATGTTACGGATGATGAATTTAGCACTTTATGTTTTAAAAAGAAAGGAAAGAAAACTACATCTAAACCTGATACTAAGGGTGTTTTAACTGTCTTCTGACAAGTAGGAAAGAACCTTAGTTGAGATTAGGGCTTACTTAGCTTACAACTAACACAGTGAAGTGATGTTTCTTTTACAGGTTATATATAGGTAAGTAGTTTTGTTACCAGTATTTCTAGATCGAGACTATCATTCAATTAGCATAGGATAAAATGCTAGTTAAATTGTTTGTTTTGCAACTTGACCCAGTAAGAGGTATTATTGATATTTTATTGTTATAAACCTGCATAAATACTTGTAAAACAATATTGTAATAAACTGAATTTAGTTCAGTTATGTTTACTGTCACAGACTTGTTCAATTAACTTTCCTTTGGTGTTTTCAATTATAAGCTTGTATTTAATTTTAGAAGGTGCATCTTATGGACAGATCTCATTCTGCTATTAAGAGTACAGTAACCTAGGAAATTTAAAAACTAATTGATGTGATAAAATTACTTGTGACCAAAGCTACAAATAAATATTCTATTCCAATGATTTTCCTTTAACCAAGTATTATAATTTCATTATCTTTTATATGAATTCTCATTTTACATGAGTTTACTATCAAGGCAAATATATGTTTTTGTAAATCAATGACTAGAGTAATTCCTAGTTAAATAATCTCTAAGTTCAAGTATTTCTATATAAATTAATGGTTCACCCTCCATTGGTTTTTGTACCTTACTAAAACAATTACTAAACACTATAAAAAAATGAGAGAGAACATGGATAAGCATTTTCTAAGGTTTAAGATTGCATTTAAAACCCTAGACTATCGTGAATGCCTTCCACATTTATGTTTTGGTTTAAACAAACAAAACCCAAAATCATAGAGTGTGAAACCAAAGCGAATACTACTATATGGCTTGACCTTTATACAAAAAATGTTTGCAGGTTAAAACAAGAATTTCAAACTATATCTTGAAACCCATATCTCGCAAATAATTTGGAGGACACGTAGTTGGTGTTCAATGATTAGGGTTTTGTTGACGTTGGAGGCAATGAAAGGTTGTTCTTAACCTAGAAATCGCATTTTAGTTCATTTGTTTTTGGAGCTGTGGAGTGAGCAGCCGCAGGCTCACGGCTGCATGGATTTACTGTCACTCCAATGAGCGTATGCTTCCTTGCTAGAATCATTCTTTCACTGTGTTAAGAGATTTATGTATCTATTGCATCTATTCCGTGTGATACTCTTCAACACCATTACCCTAGCTTCGTAATCATCTCTCCTGTTCATATTTTGACTTTGTGAGTGCTTTTAACTATACACTGTGTGGTGAGAGTCATTTTGAAGGAGTGAGCTTGGTTCCTGACTGTAAAAATAATGTTAGTAGCAAGTAACAAGTTTTATGTTTTACTGCTTGTTTCGTAGTGTGGGTTTGATCCTTACTTCGTCGTGGCTTGCGAATTCACACTTGAATGTCATGAGTTGTGTTTCTTCTGACAGTTCTCTCCTTCATCTCGTGGTACTATCGAAGGAGATTAGGGTTGGCTCACAATGTCAAACAGCTACGCAAACCCTCTTGGGTAAGAATCGAACTTGTTCAAGAACTCTTCTGCACAAAATAAGTTATTAATTGTTAATTATATGTATTTAACGTTCAGAGTTTGATTTGTGCAGGCTCTCAAGCCGATGGCTTGGTTCTGAAGGACTCCACCAATAGGGTTTCCATGATGGCATTCATCTCGGTAAGCTTTGGTTTCACTTGGGGTTCTCCTGCACTGGTTGTATGGTGTTTTAGGAAGATTATACAACGTGGTTGTTGGTTACTTGTTTGGTCATGGCTATTAGATGCTCTGTTTGTTTTTCAAAGCCCTAGTGGCTGTTTTGTAAAGAAAGGATTTGAGGTTTTCATAGCTGCGACTTAATAAATTAAATTTTGGGCCCTTTTGTCCATGGTTGAATTATAATGATGTTGTTTGATTTCGGATTTAAGCCTTGACCTTATTTGAACCATCCATTGGGTCATAACTGATGTAGTTTCAGGTTTAGGGTAACTACTATTTGAAATTTTAGTTAAGCTTGAAGCTTACTATTTTGCAAACTATATTTTGATAATTTATATATATATATTTGCCGTGGTTTTAAATAAGTAAATGAAACTGTGATATTCTTAACTGTTCGAGTTTTTCTTTCATTTTGTGTATAATATCCTAAACAGGAATTTTTTGTTACTGTAAAATTTATATTTATTTGGATTATGTTTAAAAATGAAAAGGAATGTTTCGGACAGTTAGTTTCTAAGTTATAGTTTGACTTTGCATAAATAATAAATTTTCTTCAGTAAATAGATAGAAGAAAAATAATGGATTATTCGACCAAAGTTTTTACTGTAATTCCTGAGTTAATTTATGTTTAAGGATTATTACTTATTTTTTTTCTCAGTTTAAATTATCTTACAGTGTTAACTTCTGTTTTCTTTTAGATAATGTATTTAATTTTGGTAGATTTATCTATTAGAGAAATTATGGTTAAATGAATGAAGAAATGTATGTTAAATAGAATCTATATATGTGTGAACTTGTAAAATCGTTCTATTAATAGAAAAGGAGGTAAAAATCCATATTTTAATTTTGAATTAGTACATGGTTAGTGTTGATTATAATGTTATTCTGATTTCATTTTACTTGGATTAATAATGGATTTATCTCAGTAAATTTCTAGCCATATTTATTGTTCTTCTATGTTAACCCTGCTAATTAAATTTCGGTTTGTATAACGTCTTTTAAATATTATAATATTAAGCTTATAGTAAATAACCCATCTATTGTGTAAATAAATACATAGATTAAGTATATTAAACTTCCTAGAGACAGATTTGTTTATATCAATACAGACTATTTCATCTAATAAATACTTCTAATATAAAACAAATAAACATAGAGATGAATTACTCTTATGAAACATGTAGAAAGTAAGTAAACATATTCAAGCATACTTCATTCAGTTCTTCATCTGTATCTAATCTAACCTAATGTAATAGAGTACTACCTTTCAAAAGGTGTGGAAAAATACAATTTAGGTATTTACTTTCTATTTATCAATTAATTCAGATTAAATTTCTCTACTCGTTTACCCTAATCTAGCTAGTTCAAAACTTACTAACTTTCACAGCATATACATTTCTCCTAACTAACCCTAACAGAAATAAAAATAGAAATATACTATATCATTGATAAATCTTAAAATTTACAGATAACAGTAAATAATTAGATAACTAAACTAAACGTAAGCCATGGAAATATAGATGAGGTGACAACAACTTAAGGAACTTGTTCCTTCCAATCAACTCATGGAGAAGAGCTAGAATGCAATTCTCAGGACCCCCGAGCTTGTTTCCTCGTCCAGCTGGTAGAAGTAATGGGTAAGAGATGTAGTCTAGAAATCCTCTGCAACTCCACTGAGTGTTCAACAGTAAATCAATTCTTCTTGCAGCAGTATGAACTCAGCTTAGAATAGCTGCACTAGTTCAGGTCTTCAGCACTTTTCCACTCAAACTTACTTCAACTAGTCCCCTCCATCAAATTCTCTTGTGCAATTCATTCACTCAGAGTGATCACAAATCCAGAATGAGCAGCCTCAGTTGTCTTCAATGGAAAGTTTTATTAGCATGCCTAGGTCTTTTGGGTCAGTTTTTACTTAATGAGCCACCTGCTCTTGTTCCACTTTCTTGGGGAATCATGACCACAAAAATAGGGAAGTTTCCACCTACAACAGCTAGAAGTAGTTTGAGGATGTTGCCACATGTCAATCTGCTCTCAACCTAGCCTTGTCCATCAAGTGACCATTAAAACACTCATTTAACAGCTTCCCTAAGCTGTTGTCTCATCTTTCATTTATTTATTAAAATATTCTGCAATTACATTAAATTATTCTTGACCCCACTTGGTCATTAATTACAAACTTTAACATAAAATATAACATAATGTTTCTTAAAACATAAACATGTTTTGCAAATTGGGGCATGTGACATTTAATATTAGTTCCCAATGGAGTCATATAAAAGAGTGAGAAGGAAAATACTTAGTGTGTAATCGTGGTTATCAAGTATGTTGTAACAACAAACTCATTATTGATCAATAAACAATAAACTACTTAGAACAAATGACTCAGAACAATCACAATCATGTATTTACCATATTACATATAACAAAATGTATTATTATTCCAGTAGTATGTCTAATATTCCTTGAATAAGCAACATCACCATAAATTGTCATCCAATTCATAACCACATATTTGCGGGACACACCACCATGAGACAAATATTATCAATGCAATTTTTATGATAGTGATAGTAGGATAAGGACAAGCTGATATATTAGAACCATGTTAGCGAATTATTTGTACATTAATGACATCGATACACATATAAATTTATATTAGCAGTTGCAATGATGCATATAATTATTGATTGTATCTGTTTAGTACCAGCATGCCCAAAAATATAAACAGTTATGTTTATAGCGACATTTTTATTTAATAATGATAGAACACAAAGTAACTAAATGATCATTAACAGTATATATAAATACAATAGTTTAACAATATTTGAACATCAGTGGTAAATAATCGACGTTAAAGAATCAATATTAGAGATAAAATATCAACCTTTTGCCGTCATTACCATGCAACCATTAGTCTCAGACGTTAATTAAAACATGAAAACCAACATAATCACGTGTGTAATGGTTGATTGCGTGTGTTTACGTTTTAACGCGCATAGGGTATAGTATCGTGTAAGGAATTGAAGGATGGAGTGAACCAAAGGATGACTGTGAGAATGAGGGAGGATGCTACTACAAAGGGTAGCCTTGGAGCCAACGTGAGGACCGTAAAGACAACGGGCATACAGAGAGTGGACCAGCGACAACGAATGGAGGAGGTTAGCGACGAGGAGTAAGATATGGAATGAATCATGAGGTGATGGAAGTAGTTTCGGGCTACATTAAGTCAAGATTGAGGAAAAGTGTTGGAAAAAGTAATTACTCACAGATCCATATCTGATGTCAGTCGACTCTATCAGAGTCTATATCTTATCGGTCATTTTGACAAGAGGGAAGAGTCCACAATTCAGCAATATAAACCAGTCGAATTAATTTCTGAAGCTAATTTGTTAGGTAGATAGTTATTACAGTGTTTAATGGTGAGTCAGTCGATTCACACAGAAGAAATTTTTAGGTTCCCTATAAATAGTAGAAGAAGATTGTAAATCAAGTTAGACAGTAGAGAGAACTCGGTGAGAAAAAGAGAGAAAGAGAAGTTGAAGCTCAAGCTTCTATGTATGTGATTCTGTCGAAGAGCCGAAGCTCTATAAAAGGATCAGTCGATGAGCCGACAAGTTTGGATCAGTCAGAGAGCCGACAAGGTTGTAATACCTTTGTTATTTCTGCACAAGTTATATATATGAAATATTTTATGGTTGAATGCATGTTTATTTAGCCGCACAATCTTTCCAGAATTAATTAGTAAATGTTGTTTACATTTACGGTTCTAGTGAAAGATCAAAGAACCCATAACTTTCTCTCCCTGTGAAAGTTCCCGTGAAAGTTCCAGGTTTTACGGTAGAGTGGTAGAGTCAGGTCTTCCTAAATATTTGGATATAGGTTGTTATAAGTTCTCTTGAATTGTTATTGTTTCGGTTTTTACTTCATCTTATTCACAGGTGAAAAGAATTTGTAATTTCTTAAGTCTTTTAGACTAAGAAACATACTCTGTAAATTCTGACTAAAACCAAGTGAACAGACAAGGTCGGTTGAGTTAACCGACTAGTGGTTGAAGTGAAGTAACCAACTAGTGGTCAAAGAGGTCAACTGACTAGTGGTCGAAGTGAAGTTACCGACAAGTGGTCGAATTAACTGTCGGTAGAACCGGCAAGTAAGAACTTGTCGAAGTAAATTAGTCGAGTCTAAAAGGTCGACCAAATTTGATAAACTTGTCTAGTCAGGAGTTAGACAAGTTTCACCCGACAAGTGAAAAAGAAAAAGAGGTTGGCGTAATAATTAAATTTTTAATAATTGAGAGGTAAACTCAAGTTTAGTCGGCTCGATTTTGGCTAACTGGTATCAGAGAAAGTTTTAGGAAAGAATTTTTTCCTTAAAAGGTGGAAAAGTAATTTTTATAAGGAAAATTAAAAATTAAAATGGCTTCCACTTCTGGTTCATTGCAAACTCCAATTTTTATAGGAAAGAATTATGAATATTGGTCTCTAACAATGAAGGCTTTGTTCAGAGGTCAAGATGTCTCGAAGATTGTCCGACATGGTTATGTAGAACTAGCAGACATGACAACATATAACAATCTCACACAAGCTGAGAAAGATGTCTTGAGGGAACAGAGAAAGAAATATGGAAAAGCTCTGTTTTACATACATCAAGCCATCCATGAAAGCATACTCCCAAGAGTAGCAACAAAACTAATGCTAATCAGGCATGTGATACATTGGAGACTACCTATCAAGGTTTGTATAAGGTAAGAACATCCAAGCTGCAGATTCTGAGAAAAGATTTTGAATCTCTGCCCATGAAAGATTTAGAGACTGTAGACACATTCTACACCAGAGTTGTTGGTTTGATAAACTAGCTGAAATCTCATGGAGAAGACATAGAAGACCAAAGAGTTGTTGAAAAAATTCTTAGAAGTCTCTCCCCAAGATTTGAAAACTTGGTTGTGACCTTAGAAGAACACACATACATGTCAATGTTTACTATTGATGAGCTGCAAGATTCACTCATCAATCATGAACATAGACTCAACAGAACAAAAACATCATTGGAATGTGCATTCACAACACATTTATCCATAAGCCATGGTAGAGGCAAAGGGAGAAACAACTTCAGAGGAAAACGAAGAAGTTCTTCAAGAGGAGGACTAGGTAGAAGTCCTGCAAATGTCGATGGTAGAGGAGATAATCAGAACCCAAGTCAGCCAAGTGGCTAGAGGTTTGATAAATAAAAAATAAAATGTCATTATTGTAAGAAGTTTGGTCATTATGCATATGAGTCCATGAAGAAACAGTATGACCAAGGAAGGAAAATCCCAAATCAGTCGACTAGCACCAGCACTTTGAAAAGTGCAATGTTAATGGCATCGACAACTCCACTTGAATGCAATGCTATTCAAGAAAGTCCACATGACATATGGTACTAAGATTCAGGCTGCAACAATCATATGACTGGTAATTTAAATTTTTTTCCAATATAGATAATTCAGTTCAAACTGATGTTACACTTTGAAACAATGTCCAAGTTATTGTTTTAGGAAAAGGAACTACTAATTTTCTAACCAAACAGGGGGAGAGTAAGTATATCCCTGATGTCTATCATGTCAAAGGTTTGAAACATAATTTGTTAAGCATTGGTCAGTTGATACAAAAAGGCTATAGATTCTACATGGAAGATGATCACTGTGTGATTAAAGGCAAGCGTCAAAGCGATCATCTAATAACAAAAGTGCCAATGACAAGCAACCGCTTGTTTCCATTGAGGATAGTTCCGTACGTGAAAGGGAATACAAACATAGGAGCTGCTTTCAAGGCAGAAAGTAAAGAAATAGTCGATCCCCTCGATAAGAAAGAAAATGGCACCACCAATTTGCAAGCTGCATTTCAAACATAATTTCAAGATGAACCTGGCTGTGGCATTTTAGATTTGGCCATCTGAATTTTGGTGCGATGAAGCCACTGCACACAAAGAATATGGTGAAGGGATTTCCATTGATCGACAAACTAGAAAGGGTTTGTGAGGGCTGCATTTTTGGCAAGCAGCACAGAGATAATTTTCCAGTCAGAAAGTCTTATAGAGCATGCACACCACTTGAAATTGTGAAAACTGATATTTGTGGTGCAATGCAGACATCATCCATTGGTGACTGTAAATATTTTCTAACTTTTATTGATGACAACTCAAGAAAAACATGGGTATATTTTTTGAAACATAAATCTAATGCATTTATTTATTTTCAGCAGTTCAAGGCACTCGTGGAGAATCAGAGTGCACATCGCATCAAGATCTTAAGGACCGACATAGGAGGTCAATATGTTTCAAATGAATTTCTAAATTTTTGCAAGACTCATGGCATACAAAATAAATTCACTGCACGGTATACACCTCAGCAGAATGGTATTGCCGAAAGAAAGAACATAACCATCATGGAGATGGAGCACAGCATGTTGGCAGCCAAGCATTCACCAAATGAATATTGGGTTGAAGCTGTCAGAACTGTTGTATACATTATGAACTGGTGTTAGACAAAGAGTGTGAAGAACAAAGTTGCTCAAGAAGCATGGACAGGTATGAATCATAGTGTTTCTCATTTAAATTTTTTTGGTTGTGTTGCATATGCTCATGTTCCAGATGAGCTGAGAAGGAAGCTAGACAAGAAGGGACATAAATGTATTTTTGTCGGCTATTCTGAAGACACAAAAGCATAAAAATTGTATGATCATGTCACAAGGAAAGTGATACTTAGTCGAGATGTTCAATTTGTCGAGAATGAATCATGGGATGGAATTTTCGACATAAATTTCAAGATTGTGTTGAATGTAGACAATGATGATATGGAAGAGGAAGTGGTTCGAACACCACATGTAATTCAACCGGTCGCAGTACCATTGAGTCCCATGGCACCACAACATGGTTCAGCACAAGGAACATCAACACAATTAGCAGCTCAAGCTTCACCGACAAGCACACCAAGAGGACAACAGACTCCATCAAGCATTTCATCAAGGTTGACATCGACATAACCAGTGAAGACAAGAAGTCTACGAGAGACATATGAAGCTGGTACACCAAATTCATTCTCTCTCTTTGCATTATTTTCTCCTATATATGATCCACTAACATTTGAAAAAGTTGTTGAAGTAGAAGTATGGGCACAATCCTTAGATGAAGAAATAGAATGCATTGAGAAGAACTAGACATGGGAAGTGGTTGATGCACCAAAAGACAAAGATGTAATCAGTGTCAAATGGATTTACAAGAAAAAGCAAGATGCTAATGGGAATGTGCAAAAGTACAAAGCAAGAATGGTAGCAAGAGGGTTTACACAACAACCCGGAATTGAATTCAAGGAAACATTTGCACCTCTTGTACGCATCGATGCAGTCAGAACAGTCTTGGCCATTGCTGCACAAAACAAATGTCCTGTTTATCAAATGGATGTCAAGTCGACATTCTTAAATGGCTATCTAGAAGAGGAAGTATATGTGAAACAACCACAAGGCTTTGAAGTTCTTGGTCAAGAGCATAAAGTGTACAGGTTGAAAAATGCACTCTATGGTTTGAAGCAATCTCCTAGAGCTTGGTATAGTCGGATTGATTCCTATCTCACCGAAAATGGATTTCATAGAAGTGAAAGTGCACCAACATTGTACACCAAATTTGATGAGCAAGGTAAGATGTTTGAATTGTTTGCTTGTATGTAGATGATTTAATATTTACTAGTGATTTTGGAATAGCACATTTTAAAGCAGTAATGGAAAGTGAATTTGAAATGACTGATCTGGGGCTTATGAAGTTTTTCCTGGGCATTGAAGTTTAACAGTATGAAAGTGGTATTTTTTATATCACAGTCTAAGTATGCAAGTGAAGTTTTAAAAATATTTAACATGTCTAATTGAAAGACAGCCCCAACACCAGTAATAACAGGTTTAAAGTTGAGCAAGGATGATGAAGGATCAACTGTAGATCCTACGTTGTTCAAAAGGCTTGTTGGCATCCTTATGTATTTTACAGTGACAAGACCAAAAATTATGTATGGTGTAAGTCTGATCTTAAGATTCATTGAGTCACCAAAAGACTCACATTGGCAAGTAGGTAAAATAATTATGAGGTATGTAAGTGGCAAAAAATACCTTGGCATTATGTATTCAACCTCATAAAACTTTAAACTCATTGGCTATATTGATAATGATAATGGAGACAGCATAGATGACATGAAGAGCACATCTGGGTACACATTTCATTTTGGTACAAGTGGTGTTTCATGGGATTCAAAGAAACAACCCATAGTAACTTTGTCTTCAGTATAAGAAGAGTATGTTGCAGTGACAAGTGTTGCATGTCAAGCTATTTGGATGAGGAGAGTGTTAAAAGACTTGTCATAGAACCATCAAGAACTGACAACAATTTTCTGTGACAACAATTCAGCCATAGCATTATCAAAGAATCATGTGTTCCACAAGAGAACCAAGCACATTGACACAAGGTTTCATTTCATAAGAGAGTTGGTGAACAACAAGGAAATTTGTTTGGAATTTTGCAGGTCTGAAGATCAACTTGCAGGCATCTTTACAAAACCATTAGAAAAGGACACATTCTAGTATCTGCGTAGTTATCTTGGAATGACAAGTTCTGCACAATGATCTATGTCATGCACAAAGCAAGTCTAATCTCTGAAATTTTTTGTAAGTTTTGTTTTAAAAATCCCCATCCGCTCATAATTAAGGGAGAGTAATGGAAAAAGTAATTACTCATAGATATGTATCTGATCTTAGTCGACTCTGTCAGAGTCCATATCAGTCCAGATCTTGTCGGTCGTTCTAACAAGAGGGAAGAGTCCATGATTCGGCAATATAAACCAGTTGAATTAATTTCTAAAGCCAAGTTTTTAGGTAAATAGTTATTACAGTCTTTAATGGTGAGTCAGTCGATTCACATAGAAGAAATTTTCAGGTTCCCTATAAATAGTAGAAGAATAATGTAAATCAAGTTAGACAGTAGAGAGAACTATGGGTGAAAAAAAGAGAGAAAGAGAAGTTGAAGCTCAAGCTTCTATGGATGTGATTCTGTCGAAGAGCCGAATCTATGTAAAAGGATAAATCGGTGATCTAACAAGTTTGGATCAATCAGAGAGCTGACAAGTTTGTAATACCTTTGTTATTTCCGCACAATTTATTATATGAAATATTTAATGGTTGAATGCATGTTTATTTAGCTACACAATATTTCCAGAATTACTTGAGTAAATGTTGTTTACATTTATGGTTTTAGTGAAAGATCAAGGAACCCATAAATTTCTCACCCCGTGAAAGTTCCAGGTTTTATGACAGAGTGGTCGACTCAAGTCTTCCTAAATATTTGGATATATGTTTTTATAAGTTCTCTTGAATTGTTATTGTTTCAGTATTTACTTCATCTTACTCATAGGTGAAAAGAATTTGTAATTTCTTAAGTCTTTTAGACTAAGAAATATACTTTGTAAATTCCAACTGAAACCAAGTGAACCGACAAGGTTGGTTGAGTTAATTGACTAGTGGTCAAAGTGAAGTAACCGACTAGTGGTTGAAGTGAAGTAACCAACTAGTGGTCGAAGTGAAGTTACCGATAAGTGGTCGAAGTAACTATCGGTAGAACCGACAAGTAAGAACTTGTCAAAGTAAATTAGTCGAGTCTAAAAGGCCTACCAAATTTGATAAACTTGTCTAGTCGGGAGTTAGACAAGTTTCACCCGACAAGTGAAAAAGAAAAAGAGGTCAATGTAATAATTAAATTTTTAATAATTGAGCAGTAAAATCAAGTTTAGTCGGCTCAGTTTTGGATAACAAAAAGGTAAGGAGTGCAAGGAGCAATCTTGGGGCACGGGAAAGATGGGAACGTAGGATAAAGGTGGCAGCAAGGAGGAAAAAGGGAAGGGGAAGCGCGAGGTAGTAGCAGGGTTAGAGGAACCGGCGTGTGGCAAGAAAGGATGTGGCTAAGAAATGAAGTGTGAGGGTGGAGTGGCTATTGCTAGGGAAGAGAGGTGAATAACCGACCGACGAAGGTGAAGAGTGAGCATGGAAGGCCAAGAAGAGTGTCAATAGGGGGATTCTAGCAAGGGTAGAAAAGAGTGTTGATGGATGGCTTTGAGGGAGCTACTAAGAAAGAGCAGTGAAGTTTTAGAGAAGGGTTATTTGGAGGTTTGGGAGGTAGTAGCAAGCGAGGTTTAAAGGAAAGGCTCCAACGATAAAAGGAGAGGGGTTTAAACTCGGGTACTAGGAAAGAAGCAAATGAAATGGGAGGAGGTTGCTGGACTAAAATATGGGCAGTGAGGAAGTATGAAGGTTGCGTGGGAGTGAGGGGAAGAGAAATTGGGGGTAAGGCCGTGAGGAGTTTACCAGCGTAAGGGAGAATATGCGGGCCGTGTGGAGAGGATACCAAGGGTTGCCTTTAGGGTAGGCCCGAGGTGGAGAGGAAGCTTGAGAAGGGAAGTGAGGAAGATGGGGGGTGCTATAGGCCTAGGGAATAATGGTTGATGAATGACAGGTCGCTAAAAGAAAAGAGGGAAAAAGGTGGCCAATGAGGTATAGGAAGAAAATTGGAGAGGATAGCGAAAGTCTAAGGGAAACTAACCTAATATAAGGGCTAACCTAAGGGCTAACCAAAACTAACCCTAAAAGATATTCTAGAACTAGCCTATACTAACCTAAGACTAACCCTAGACTATGTTTTGTAAGGTAAAATAACATGAGAACGTAGGGAAACCCTAGCACAAGCCCTATCCAACTTAGGGCTTCTCAAGAATATTGGGTAGCCCAGTGAGGGAGGGTCCTAGGTGAAGCAACTAGCCTAGGAAAAACTAAGGAGGAACCCTAGGGCACCCTCATGAGGAGACGTACCGTTGTTTTCTAAGGTGACATGAAGAAAGGTAATGTCTTATCCTAGGGAAAAGTGCAACTCTAAAGCTACCACTAGGACTCAGACATGCACATACACCAATATCCAACAGAAAGAGAAGAAGCCCTACCTTCTTGTGCTTGTGTTCATCCAACAAATCGAAGCATCATCAAAAGCAGAGATTCACCAAAGAATTACCAGAAAATAACCTGCATTAAATAAAAAACTTCCTCAGAAGGTGCGCATTCATCTAGAGAAATCCTAAGAAGGGTAAAAAAAGTGCATAGTGATTTATCCCATAAGTTCAGATTTGAAAATGAAAGTTGGGAGATATATTTATATGATCTCACACTCACTTTTACACATAAAAATCCAAGCTTACACGCCTTAAAATAAGTAAATTTGTAATTATTAAATGTCAACTGAAAATTAAAAGAAAATAATAATAAAATATAGCCTAAAGTAGGCTTAAGGTAGGCTACCTAGGGTATTTTCATCCCCAGGTGCCAAAACATGCTCAAATAAGCGAATCAATCCAAATGAAAGGCCATAGTGAGATGGAGGGATGGAGAGATGCTCCATCTAACCCCTAGAATGCTGTAAAATCCCTCAATGCCCTCCTCAAAGTATGAAAATGACCTGGCATAGAGGATGTCTTCCTCTGAGGAAATAAGGTCAGCGAAAGCAAGGACCCACTGACTAAAGGGCCACGAGGGTGTTCAAAGTGGCTGTGCATGTCTTGTAGTTGAATGAGAGGCCACTAGAGTGCACAAGAAGGAAATGGAGCCATGATACCCAGTGGTCAACTTTTAGTGGCCTTGAACACCAACCATGAGGTTAAAACCTCTTTAAAGGGCATTCAATAGTGTCATTAAGCCATAGTACCCTTAAAGGAATACCAAAGGGTCCAACCATGACCACCATTGCTTAATAAAACCCCTTTTGGTTGAAAAATTTGTCCCTCTCTCCCTAGGGTACACCTAAAGGTGCACTGGGTACAAGTGCAACATAACAGTGTCCAACAAATAATAGGTGAATTTCTCAGTCCAGCTGTCAAATAATGGGTGAATTTTTCCAACAGTGCATAAGATTGTTGCTGGAAAGAAGGTCACCTCAGCTAGTGAGCTACCTGCTTTGCGACATTATTATTATTATTATTATTATTATTATTTGTACATAGTGGAACAACTTAGGGAGACAACTCAAGGTGTGTATACAGTTCATCCAATACCTTGAGGCGTGAAAGTTTGCAACCGTAACATAAGCAGGCCAATTGCCACTAATGAAATGCCAAAAAAATAGATTTTATTAAAATTACGTTTAATAAAAATTTGGTTTTACAAAGTTGAACTATGCGGGACATCAAAATTTCTTTTTGAATGGTCGAAATAATCTTGCTCTGTGAAAACAATATATATCCTACATGGACATAATAATCAAAACGAAATAAAGTGAGGGAAAGCAGAATGATAATCAATTAGATACCATTGAATATGATCATAGTCAAATTCAAATATTCAATGCCTCATAAAGACACTTTATTGAAACATTTAACTTGCAGTAAAATTTAGGAAATTTGATTGCAAAAGATAATTTTATAAGATTGAAAATAATACAAAATACATTCATAAACAACATTTAGTGAAACTCAAGGATGATTTGAATTGCTAGTCATGACTTTCAAGGATTTTAATGCACCAACATATTCCAGAGCTCGATGGATATTATTTTCAACCCATATTAGAATTTTATTCTTCCATTCTACGGTATTATTGTTCAATAGATGAACATAGTTCTCATTTAGAGCAATTGCTAAAATTAATTTGATTTTTTTCGCACTTCATATTAAGATATAAAAAGTGTAGATGCAATCACACATCATTGGAACTATGTGTTTTTCAATAATATTAAATACTTGAAACAATTGCAATCATTTTGCTGATGCATCAAATATATATTTCCATTTCTCAAAGATGACTCCTTTGAAAGATCTCAACTACAAAAGTTACTCGAAAAGTCTATGAAAATGGACAAGTAAACATAACTATATCCACAAAATATCATAATGCTCCACCATTGAGAATAACTTTAGGAAAAGGAAATTACATTGTATGGACTAGTTCATTTGCGTTAGGGTGGGCAACAACACTCTTAGAAAATGGAGAACTTTGCAAAACTTTGCAGGTATGCATATGGTGTATAGGGAGAAACAAATCATCAATAGAGATTTATACAATTGTAAAATATTTAAAATATTTCGAACTTTATTATGTCACATAACTTCACATTCTTGTTAAATTATAAAAGGCTTCAACGTTTTTTAACTAAAATTATTTTATCCAACATTGGTAAGCATGGTGAGATGATAAGGTGGAAAATTTTCATTCTGAAAATTGAATGTGAAGTTGAGGATATTCAAGGAAAAGATAATTATATTGCAGATCAATCGAGCCACCCCCCATTGGCCTATTCAAGAATAAAAAGGTGATTTTTCCCACTTTAAGAAGGAAATATGGTGCTTAGAAAACCTTGCACTATCATGGATGACGAGCTTTTTAATTTACTTCGGAATACTTAGAAAACAACTAAGAAGTGTGGATTAATTGTCAACCCAGGGTTCATTGAGAACTTGCGAGTTACTGTGCACTGTATATGCAAAGCACAATCTCCTCTTACATTGGTTTATCTACTGGGAAGTTATAGTTCATTAACCTTACTTACAAACAGTGGTATGAACGGTTACATAATCTTGGCAAGGAACTACAACTAAACAACTACTCAAACTAAATTGCAGTGAAGTAAATCACAGGACAACAAAGTAAATTTACACTATGCTGGAAAGTAAATATAAAAGTAAATTCATACTTTGCATGAAAAGTAAATTCTAAAACTAATTCACACTTTGCGGGAAAAGTAAATCCCAAACTAATTCACACTTTGCGGGAAAAATAAATCCTAAACTAAATCACACTTTCCGAAAAAAGTAAACTCTGAAACTGAATAACACTTTGCGGAAAAGTAAATTCTAAAAATACAATGGTCACATTGTGAAAGAAAGTAAATTCTAAGTCTAGGCTCACACCACACTTAAGAAGGGTAATTTGCAGAAGTAAAATCTAAAAGCTATCATTGTCAAATACAAGTTATTGTTTACTACCCAATGTAGTAAATAACATTATTGCATTAAGCACATTCATTATAAAAATAAATATTTAAATCACTAATCTATGAAATAAAATATAATTGTAGAAATACAATTCACACATAATAAGAAATGAAAACTAAGCAATGAAGTAAAACTAAATCGACATAAAATAAATAAAATCATATTACAAACATTAACTTTATTCCATCATTATTTGGACTACTGCTCTAAGAGTCCTCCACTTGACTGGAGAAGAAGCTCTTATTTATACATGTGTTCTCCAAAACAAATAATAAATGAGTATCCAAAATATCCTCAACAATTTCCTAAATTTGGATCTCAAAAACTAATTCAAAACTAGTTCCAAGATCTTTGTTAACTACATGCTATTTAGAACACCTTTGAAGTCAATTCAAATTTAGGGAGAGAGGCGATAATAAAATAGTCAAAACTCATCCAAAAGTCTCCTAACAACTTTTGAATTCTTAGGTCCATCATATACCTGATAGAGATCTTCAAATATTTGTGGATAAGCTAAATATGCACCCATATCCACCTCCATTTACCAACTTTAATTTAACATCATGATTTGAGACATATAAGAATAATAGAAAAATGGATTTATAAAAATTCATTACTCCTAGTGAATATTTTTCTCCAAATTTGGTGGTAGGTTCTATAGAGGTTCCGCAACTGGTAGGTTCTGTAGCTACCTATAGAGTTTTTGCAGTTGCATACAAAGTTTCAGCAACTTTCTATAGAATTTTCGTTGTAACTTCCTGTATAGTTTCCGTAGCTGCCTGTATAGTTTCTACAACTTCCTGTAGAGTTTCTGCAACTACTACATAGCTCCCTCAAATATATTGTAGCTGCTTCCAACAGATGATTTAATATTCAAAGCAAACACATAGTACATCAATTCCCTTAATGTTAGTTAAAAATCAAATGAAATACTAAAACATGTAATGGAAAAATAACTTGAGAATAAAAACCTGTATATGGGCATAAGAATGGATCAGTGCATGAATATAGATAAGAAAAATGGATTATAAATAAGGTGAAATGATGATAAAAATATGCTAAGTCCAAGGCCTGTCATCTCCCCAAAACTGAAAATGTTTCATGTCCTCATGCAACCTTGTGTCAACCAAGGTGAATGAATGATGTTCCTTTTGTTTTAATGCATACCTCAAAATTCATCATCAACAAGCCACAACCAATTTGTGTGATCATATAGAAGTGTAAAGTGTCATCCTTAACAAGTTTTCATGCCAACATTCCTTCAAAAATGACATTTTCAAGGAAAAAATGCAAGAAATAGGTTTTGTAGCCAATGGGCTAGCGATATGTAGGTAGACTGACAATCTATATGAAATGGACTGGTGATTGCAACTTTAAAAAAAATACGATTTCTCCAAAAATACAAATTGGGTTTTACCAAACTTTGCAGGGGTGTGAGGAATGCAATTATGCTTCTCCGAGACAAAAAACGGAGAAACCCACATCATAGGTTTCAAGAAAATGAGAAAATGACTGTAGGTGACTATGCTTGATTTCTTGAAAACTATGCATTAGATTGAGCTGATATTTTTTGTTTTTTAGTTCTTACCATAATTCTTACCTCCACCTATTTTCATGGATTACCAGTTCATGATTTTCGAGAAAATGAGAAAATGGATGTAGGCGACTATGATTGATTTATCGAAAACTATGCATTGGATTGAGTTGAAATTTTTTGAATTTGTTCTTCTTACCATAATTATCCTCTCCTCAAAGTTTCATGAAAAACCAATTTACCATTTGGGAGATATCATTGAGTCAATTTCTGTGTTTTTTAATAAAAATCAAGAGCCATGAATTTCATAATTTATGTGCTTTGATTTGTTGATGTGGCTTCTCACAAATTCATCCACGCAGTGCTGGTTATAACTCTGTAAAAAAAACAGCTTACAACATTGTTAAAACATAGTAATTAAGTGATAATAGGGTTCCCTTAATTTGTTGTAGGTTGTCAAATAAGAACCATTACAAAACTCTCTTCAAACACCTTGAATCTATGTTAAAAATAAGTTTATTCTTTTTCAACTCTTCATCCCATATTTCGGGTGCATTCTGATCTATTTTTCCATATAAATGATAAATCATAACATCTTAAAGGGTCAGTAGCCAAATGGGAACACAATGTAACAAATAAGCCCCAAGTCTTTGTATTTGCCAGTTTTGATTATACTCACCAACCATGCGTTTCTTATTTCTTTGAAAGGTTCCACCCAACCTTCATTAGATAGCTCTACAATTATTTTATTCTATTAAGTGATCATCTCATGCATGCCAATATTTACGTAGCTTCTGAGAAAATACAAAAGTAGTTTATTTCTTATATAGTATTCCAAGGTTTCCTTGTTGTGTTAAACACTTCCCCCAAATTGAGAACACAACATGTCCTCATGTTGTCTCAGAAAACAAATTGATGGTGTTGCTGCAATTAGACTATAAGGGTGAAAATTTTCTTGAGTATATGCATGTGTTATGTAATATTGAAAACTGAAAGCAGAAAAACAAGAATTGCATGTTGAAACTTGAATCTTCTCTCTTCCCCAAATTGAAGACAAAGCATGTCCTCATGCAATGCAATCACTTGTCTAAACTTGAAGGATAATGTTTTAGAGTATGATATTAAGTCATGAATGACATCAGTTTCATACCATTTCCATCATGCTGCCTTTGCATATATTTCCATCAAATAATTAGAAAGGAATGTTCCATCCCCATAAAATGAAACACATGTTCACAAGGTAGCCAATGTTTTGTAACGTCACTGTGGGAAGCAAAATTTGAGCAATTTAATCCATTTCTTCTCCCTCAATATTCCATGAGCACTCCATTGCACTAAATCAAACTTTCAACACATTTACCATTTCTAAAATCCAATTATCGATGATTGTTGTGAAATGCATTATCAAGTACCAAACCGTGTGTACCTTGAGTTGTAGCTTCAAAATGCATCTTTTTTTTATACGACCAACCATGTCTTGATATTTATCTTGGACAATAGCTTCTTTAATATGTTCTTGCGGAAATGCTTACTACAATTGCAAATAAGAAATTTATATCCCAAATCCATCCAAAACACAACATTAGTTGTTTACCCAAATTTTCATGGATCCACAATACGTTGGACAGGGATGCATGCATTCCTTTTGAGCAGATTACAAATCTCTTGTATATTAAACTTTTCAAAAATTTCATTGTTAATTGTAGGCATGTCTCCATGCTTTCTTTGTTGCATATGAAACCATTGAATATTAGTCTTTGTAGTCACTGAAAGGAAATTGTTATGCTCAAGGATGGAACCATAATACTGTCTTAACATTGCCTCATTGCTGCTGAAATAAACTTCATACCAGATCTTGAAATGCTGCTATAGGATTGTCCACATGAAGCAATTGTTTTGCATAAAAACTCTCCAATTATGCTCATTTTGTTGACTTGGAAGTTGGAACAATAAATGAAAAGTAATAAAGTACTGTATATGATTCTGGAATTTCATTCTACTACAAAATTTTCTCTTTGACATTCACTTATAAAGTGTGGCTTAAAATCCAAACACGAAATGCATTAATTGATTTCCTTGGTAGCACACATTCATCCTTTTTTTTGCATTGACAGAAAATTTCACAATGGAATCCAAGGAAACAATGTATTCCTATGCATAACAAATGTTGGGATGGCTTCTACAATAGTTTATCCCATGATAGGTTTTTGTGGCCAGCTTATTCCCTTCTTCCTATAGTGTCCTTGGATTGTAGATGAGCTTCTCCCATTTTTCCTACCATTGGTTCTTGTGTGATATTAGTAAGTTTCTTTGGCATGTACATTAGATGTTATTTTCTTTTCATTGTTGGTTCTTGTGTGGTAGCAACACAAATTCCTATTGTTGGTTCTTGTGTGACAACAATAGGGATTATGTAGCAACAGCCCTTTATGCTTAGGTGTTAGGAGATGTCATAGTGGACTGAGCTAGGGAATTAGATATGGGATAATGCATAGGTGGAAGGATGAAGATT
This sequence comes from Pseudotsuga menziesii, assembly GCA_001517045.1. NCBI lineage: Eukaryota > Viridiplantae > Streptophyta > Pinopsida > Pinales > Pinaceae > Pseudotsuga > Pseudotsuga menziesii. The sequence goes on along the minus strand of LPNX010002225.1, from coordinate 884,348 downwards.
TGGGTTGAGCAAGGATGGTAGGAAATGGGAAAGAATGATGGAAATTAATGTAAGAATTATGATGGGTAAAGGGTAGTCATGGTAGGTAATGGTGTTTTCCTTCCCCCAAACTGAAATTTTTTACTACCATTGGAAATATAGGAGGAAGTAAGGAAAAAGGCTCAAGTGCATTTTCAAATAAAAATCCATAGAATTCAATGAACTTGACTAACAATATGAAAAAGAAGCATACCTATACTTACCTACGAATATAATGAAATGTGCAACAACATCATGAGAAGCATGGGATCTGATGTGGTCCACAACGGTGTAGAATCTTGCAAGAAATAACAATGTGGAATTTGGAGCTGAAACATGATATTATAATGTAGTAGCAAATCTTGGAAATTTTATTTAAAGAGCATGATGGAACAATTTATTTCTCACTTATTTACAAACCTTGTTCACCAACAAGTTGGTTTTCAGAAAATATCTGTTTGAGTGCGCCCAAAGGGTTTTCACAACCAGAAAGTTTTTATTCCCAAGGGATGCTTGTGAGCAAGATGGTTTTCAAGCATTCCAAGGTTTGATGGCACATGAGAGAGGTTTTAACTGTCAAATTTTATTTGGAAAAAGGGGTAGGAGGTGAGGGAGTTTGAAATTGTAAGTGAGCCAAGCTAACTTTATTGTATGGGTTAGAGATGGATGGAGCAAAAAGTCATGGAAGAAATGGTGGAGGAGGAATTTTTGATAACAATGGTGACATTAATGATGTGCATGAGAAAAATTATCAACCACCTAAGGAAATGGAAGTTGTATTAATTTCAATAGGCATGCATATCAAAATGGGAAGAAGGAAATACATAAGCATACCATGGCGCTATTGAATGAGCATGATGAATCTTAGGTAATCTAAAATGATTCTTTTGTAGAATTTAGGAATGTGGCAATGGGAATGTGGGAATCACACTTGACCTCTGGAAAATTGGTCTTCATATTCGTCTTATCAATTCTTCATATGTATCATTCTGGATCCATCTGCATTTTTTTTATAAAAAGTCTTATAATCATTGTCTTCCGATGAGACACTGCTGGATTAGGCTTCCAGGAACTTGAGGTTCAAGAAAAAACATATCATGATATTTCATTTTCATTGTTTGATGTCTGGAAGGAATTCCCATTATCATCAAATTTGATCTTCATGAATCACTCACATATAGTTTAACATTCATTGATAGTCCGAGAACCTATAAAAGAAACCGGCACTTACTTGCAATAAATTGTAAGCTCAAGGAAGAAGAGAGTTGATCAGTCTCTCTTAATCCCAAAAATATACAATATAAATAAAAAAAATTATTATAAACAAAATCCAGGGTAGATAAACAAAAATAAAAAAATATTTTTACCTGTTGGAGAGCGGTGGCCGACTTAAACTACCCAACAGAGTTTGTTAATAAATTCTTCGTTTCACAACTGATTTGAGTGATTCAAAATCCAAATGAAAGTTGATTCAGAGGGATACCTCCAGTATAAAAATGTTTTGAAATTGCATTAATATGGTATTCCAAATATACTAAAGGACAGCCCGCAAGACATATTGGTTTGCAATTTCCAACATAAACCTACAATCATTAATTTGAGCGTAATGTTTCCGTTTCATGATGGATTGACTTGATTCCAATTGGATATGAAATTATATTTGTGTAGGTTCCTTTGATAGAAACAGGTTTTGAATACAATAAGAATTGATGGGTTGAATATTCCAAAGAACAACCTATGAGACAAAGTTTCGGGAGTGTTGATTTAGGATATGCAGTTCATATTTTGGGCATAAATTACTTGTATGATAGTGGATTTGAGTGATTCATATTGCAATGTAAAATCTATTCATAGGATAATATTCTTTATAAACATGTTTAAAAAATTCATCCATTTAGATACCCAAAAAGTGACTGCTCAAGCTCTATTCTTAAGTTGCCTAGCCTACACCTAGTTAGTATTTTGCCACATATCTTTTTCGTTTGATAGCCAAATTGAAAAATTCAAATTGGATTAGAAACTAGATTTTAAGGGATATTTTTATAGAAACAAGTTTTAAAAATTTTCCCATACAGTCTCTCAAAACATGACTTCCCTGACTGCATTTTGAGTAAGCCCAACAAGCCAAAATGCCCCAATAGCCAATTTCTCACTAAAATGGTGATCTAGATGGGAGTGAATGTTTTTAGAGGTATAATTTCAATGCAACACATACCAATAACAAAAAAAATCAACAATATAAACCCCGAGTTGGCCTACACTTTCGTTTTGAAGGTTTCACAGCTGAGCTATATAGATACTCAAAAAATTGAAAAGTTTGCAAAATATGAAAATATAATTATAGTCCAACTTCAAAAATTGTATTTTAATGCTACAGGATGTATTTTTTTTTTTAACAAAAATTGAAAACAGGATTTTATAAAACAAGCTGTGCACAGCCATTCATTACAGCAGTAGCAAGGAAAGGTAATCCTGCAGTTCAAAATTGGTGCACAGTAGGCTTAACCTGAGAGTTTTCCAAAAAACTGCATTCAAAACTCTACCAAAATAGCTAATGTCTCGGGTAGTATATACCCTTATATACTGATTACATAAAAAGAGACAGAAAAACATATATCCATAATAAGAAAAGATAGATTAAGGGTTGCCTCTGAAGTGCCTGGGCTGCACTAATGATTCTTCCTCCATTGGGTGCTCCACTTCTGCAGTTGCTCCATTAACTCGGCTCCCCTAATTCATGATGATCAACCGTTCAAGATCTTCCTGGATCCTGTCTACTTTACCCATCATCTCTCGCAGGTTGCTTTCGTTGTCATCAATCTGGGAGTCATGGTTGCTGATTTGTAATGAAGTATAGCTCACTATTTCTCCCATGCTTTTGATTTCCTGCGCCATTTCCTTGTTGTCCATGACTGCAATTGCAACCATCTCGTACAGGCTCCACAGATTCTTCTTAATGTCCATTATTCCTGCGTTATCTCCAGCTTGCGCCATGCTTTCAGCTTCCATAGAGATCTTAACGCTAGCAAACTGACTATGCAAGGGACGAGAAGCAAGGGCACTGTCCGGAATTTCAACCAAGGGAGAACTAAGAAAACGACTCAGAACTAAAAGCTCCTACTGCAATACAATACCCCTATTCCTTTCAGAGTATGCTAGAGTTCCCACGGCTCCTTCCTGCCACCCAGTGCAGAGGCAACCTAGGACTAGTTTTAGACTTCCAGAATGCGTGGGCTTTGAGCCCAAACCAGGGCCGATAGACCAAGACGCAGAGGGAGGATTACATTGGAAATTGGAGAAGGCTTCAAGAGAAAGCCTCTCCTTCACAAAGGAGCAAGTGATAGGGAGAGTCTGCCATGGGATGCCCTGCAGCCTCCCTCCTTCAATACCTATCAACACATTCAAAAGGATACGCACAACTTCAGAAGAACCAGAGAGGACCAGATCGGAGTAGAAATGCATGGCGCTGCAATGAGGTGGCATAAGAAAACAGGTAGAGATAGAACAAATGTGCGAGGGGCAATGACAATTAACCAAAGGCCTAAATAACTTAATGCCTGCAGAGTTCGAGAAGTTGAAAGGATAGGAAGGAAACCACGTGGCCGAGGGAAAGGAGCTAACAAGACGAGGGGGTAAATGCTTGGAGCCGCCGTGGAGGGAATGGAGGCCAGCTGCAAGAAAGAGATAAGGAGCGGGGTGAAGAAAAGAGGAGGGGGGGATAAGAGAAAGGAGAGAGGGGAAGAGAAAGGGATGAGGGGGGGAAGGGATGGAGGGATAAGGGGAGGAAAGCAAAGAGTGGAGAGTGGATATGAATAAAAGAGGAAGAGAAAGGGGGGATTTAAGGCTTTCAATGAAATGGAGGAGGGATAAGTTCTTTAATATAATATTTTGAATGTTGAGAAGTCGGAAAGGGAGCTTCCATTACTGCATTTAAGGGATAAATTTGAGGGTGGGATGTTTTCCATCCTAGCTGTAATGACCTTGTGGGAGAGTGGCTCCCACATTATCCATACTGTCTGCTGTTGTATTATTATGCCGAAGAATGTGGAAATCCTCATAGGTACTAGACATGAGAAGCTTTTCTTTTTCAAATAGGCGGCGACATTTGACAGCTCCAGTAGGGTATCCATTGATCAATTTGAGGATGACGTGCCTGGAGTCTCCGAATATCAAGACCTTGCGAAGCTTCTTAGCATTTAGAATATGAAGGCCCTGGATAAGAGCCAGTCACTCTGCTTCATTGTTAGTTCTGTTACCCAGCCCCCACGTGAAATTTTGTTCTACATATCCTTTGAGATTCAAGAGAATCCCCCCCGCGCCTTCCACCCCTGCTACAGGATGTATTTTTATTACTAGAATGAAATCCTACATACCCTTTTGAAAATTTTGAGTTGTGTGTACTCCTCCTTGAATGACTTCCCCTTGAATCCTCTTGAATCCTTCAATAGAATCTTCGTTCACTAATTGTTCTTACTATTTCCAAGCTTTCTGCAAAAGACAAATTAGTAATATGGGTGGCTCTTAGTGCACCACATAATCGTCTTCTTGGATATTTATTTTTATTCATGAAAATAGAAGGCATAAACAAATCTACTGCTATTGCATAAATTATTAACATGGTTTAGATTTGTAGAGACTTGCAGCAGATAGTTACACTGTAGCACTGCTACAGTGAGGTTGTATTTGCGTCTTAGTTGTCTCTACTCTTTCATCCTTCAAACAAAAACATATACAGTAAGAGATGGAAAAAATAAATAACTGATTATCAAAATCAAAGGAAGTTCAATACCAAAAGAAAGTTTACTCAAAAAGAAGAAAGTTTCTCACACATAAATAGCTATATAAACCAAGTAAAGGGTTACAGTGGCCATGGTAACTCCTAGGAAACAACGTCAAAATGACGTGATTTTTAATTTCCTTCTAATTACTTAGAAAACAACTAAGAAGTGTGCATTAATTGTCAACTTGGGGTTTGCGGAAAGTAAATACTAAAACTAAATTTATATTTTGCATGAAAAGTAAATTCTAAAATTAATTCACACTCTGTGGGAAAAGTAAATTCTAAAATAATTCACACTTTGCGAGAAAAATAAATCCTAAACTAAATCACACTCTCTGAAAAAAGTAAGTTCTGAAACTAAAACACACTTTGCTGAAAAGTAAATTCTAAAACTATGCCACACTATGCAAGAAAGTAAATTTTAAATCTAGGTTCACACCACACTTAACAGAAAGGTAAATTGCAGAAGTAAAATCTAAAAGCTATCATTTCCAAATACAAGTTATTGTTTATGACCCAATGCAATAAATAACATTATTGCATTAAGCACATCCATTACAAAAATAAATATTTAAATCACTAATCTATGGATTAAAATATAATTGCAGAAATAAACTTCACACATAAAAAGAAATGAAAACTAAGCAATGAAGTAAAACTAAATTGACATAAAATAAATAAAATCATATTAGAAACATTATAAAGCTAAGATCTATATTGAATAAAAAAGAAGGTATAATTTTATTTGGTCATTATTTGGATTAATGCTATGAGAGTCTTCCCCTGGAATGGAGAAGAAGCTCTAATTTATACATGTGTTCTCCATAACAAATAATAAATGAGCATCCAAAATATCCTCAACAATTTCCTAAAATTTGGATCTCAAAAACTAATTCAAAACTAGTTCCCAGATCTTTGTTAACTACATGCTATTTAGAATACATTTGAAGTCAAATTCGAATTTAGGGAGAGAGGCTATAATAAAATAGTAAAAAATCATCCCAAATGTCTCCTAACAAATTTTGACTTCTTAGGTCCATCATATATTTCATAGAAATTCTTCAAATATTTGTGGATAAGCTAAATATGCACTCTTATCCACCTCCATTTTCCAACTTTAATTTAACATCATGATTTGAGACGTATAAGAATACTAGAAATAATGGATTTATAAAAATCCATTACTTCTAATGGATATTTTTCTCCAAAGTTTGTGGTTGAAGGTAATTTTGAATTATTGACTTTCTGTATCTTCTATAGGATTTTTCACAACTGGTAGGTTCTGTAGAGGTTTCAAAACCTGTAGGTTCTGTAGCTACTTGTAGAGTTTCTGTAGCTGCATACAAAGGTTCTTCTACTTCCTATAGAATTTCTGTCACAACTGTTATAGCTGATTTTACTACTGGGGGTGAATCACACTTGTATGGCCTTCCCCTGTGCCTCTGTAGACTCCTTAGACCCCTTGGACCATTTTTTGTCCTTTGATGTTTCCTTGACCATCCCTAAAAACATGTGAAAAATGATACACACGACTTTTAAGCCTATAACCGCATATATACACGGGTTTGACCCCTAAAACTGCGCACATTGGGATGTGTGCATAATCCAAATTCTTTTGGATTTTTCCTTCACATGGATCCGAATCACTTGACTCTTGGCATTCCCTATGCTTTGAGATCGCTCAGATTCAACCTTTCATTACCCCTTTGAAAAGCTATATAAGGAACTCTATGGTACATTGAAGGCATATGAGAGAATTGAGAGCAGAGAAACTATAGTCCATTGTTGCCAGAACTTATGCTTGAGTCTGCATCCCTTTGTCCCTTGGAGCACTTTTGTGTTCTTCCCAAGCTTGCCTTTCACTTGTGAGCTTTCTATTGAGAGATCGAGGACTGAGGTGGTGGAGGCCCACGTGGGGGATTCAGTTTCTTCGATTCACAGATGTGCTGACAGAGGTTGTATCCATTGTAATATTTGATTTTATATTAATAGAAATATCTTTTCCTGTCGAATAATGTATGTTTGAATGAATATTTTATCCATGGATGTTTTCAAATGCTTATACATTGTTGATTATATATGCTAGAATAGATCTAACACCAATATATATATTATTCTTGTATTGTTTACATGTTGTTGAGGAAGTAATCTATCAATTCAAGCTGAAGTTGGAAAGCTCAACGGGGATCTACTTCAACCCTCCGGATTAAGGTACGAGGTTTGATCCTTTAGTGTTAGATATTTAATTTCTATTGCATATTGGAAAGGATTGATTTCTAGAGTCAAGTTGTCTGTTGTTGTACCCCAAGCCATAGGAATTTATCTCCATAACAGAATTGGTGACTCCACTGGGGATGTTCCTTGTTTTTATTTCGGGGTTTGTGGGCACAATGGGCTTGATATTCTTGACTTGCTCTTTGTTTCTCCTTGTTTCTGTGTTGCATTTTATAGTATGTCCATCCATTGACACTCCCCTTTATTGGTTTGACCCTTGGCCTACTTTTTACCACTGCCTTCTTTGTATACATAGGTTTTTGGCCAGAAGTCGCATACACACGTGGATTTTTGGCCAAAAGTCACGTATACACGCAGGTTTTTGGCCAAAATCCATGTATACACGTAGGTTTTTGGCCAAAATTCGCGTATATACGCATCTATTCTTTAAACAGTCGCGTACATCCTCCCTTTTGGTGAGTTTGATGTTGTGGGAAGTTGTTGGGTGGGTTGTGAGTGTGGTTGGGTGTTCCTTGGGTCTGATGTTGTCTATTGGATGCTTCTTTTATGACCAGAGATCGCTTTTTCATTGATTTTTCTTTGAAAGTAGTTTTAGTCATTTATCCTTTTTGTTTTGCCATTAGTGCATTACTTTTTTTTTCTCGGTGTCTTGCTAGGCTTGTCTTTTATACTTGCTGCGAAGACTGAGAGTTTTAAATGACTTTTATTGCATTTTTCATTCTTTTATATTGAAAAATACAAAGTAGTTGCACTCTTAGTTGCATCTTAGATATGGATTTGAGGAGGTACTCGCATTGGATTGCTTGGATGAGAGTTGTGTTTAGGCTTTCATATAGGAAGGATTGCATTGGCATTCAGAAATGAATGAGTTTTTATGCATCTCATGTAGTGGCATACCCTATTTTTCGTTTGACAAAGATTGCACTTAGCATTGTTTGTTATGGTGTGCATCTTTATTTCACTGCTGAGTCATAATGTCATTAGTTGCACGACCATTTCCTTTTGAGTAATTACAGCCAATTAAAATCAACGCTTAATTAAAATGAACTACACTATTTTATTTGATAGAGTTCACCAACAAGATTAGGTTTTAGGGTCTTGGAATAGTTCATTGTGAGTAAATTCTCCAAGACCACTAAACAACAACATGTATGTGTCTGTCTAGGTGAGTGTGTGAAATCCTTGGTATAACTAGTGTTTCTCAGGATCCTCCTCTGAAAAGGGAGTTAAGCATGAGGCAGTGTGAGCGGTTATTGATTGGGACGACCCCTAGTCATAATTGAGTAGCACTCGAGATATTTCCAGGATTGTATTCATATCTGGGGGCTCTTTTGAGAGTTTCAAGCTTTGATACCCTGCCCATATGGTCGATCCTGCCTGCGACTGTCTGCTTGAGCATTGGTTATATTGAGGTGACCTTAGTTGCCTTACCTAGGTATCACAAGGGGGGCTTGTAGAGGTTATTCTGTGGGTGTCCTGTCCAGGTGGATGTCGGACAGCACAGTCGCTTTATGCGTTGAAGCTAAGGGCCACTATAATTGGTTACATACCTCTACTTGTAGTGTATGGGAGTTTTAAGCCTCTCCTAGGCGAGACATACCTGCTACATTTGGGAGCTCACATATCCTCCCCTTGGTCTGCTGGTATTTTGGATATATATTTTCTTAGAAGTGTGCTCTTTGTGCGCTAGTTGGCCTTTGGGATTGTGGTTACTTGAGTATATTTATGCTCTCTTGAGTGTGGGTCCTTTTATTTTCGACATGCCTGGTATCCTATCACCCGTCCTTGGTCCTAGCATGGACCTTGGTGTCAGACTTGGGGGCATCATAGCCCCTTACCGTGCTCATAGATTTGGGAATGGTCATATCCCATCCTCTACTCCATTTGTGGAGGATTTTTATTCCCTTCGCTCGGTATTTACACCGGTGGTCACTCTCATGGGGGTGGTAGTGGATGCATGAATGTTGGGTATAAACCTTACTTTCCTTTTTATGTCCCATCGTTCACTGCACTGTTTCCTTTGGGAGCAGTTGTCATGATCATTCCTCCCTATATCCTATAGTTTGTATTCTTTATTGACTATTTTGGGTTGTTTTGGACTAATATGGTTGTCATGTAGGGTCCAATTTTTGTACACTCTCTCCGAGGTTTTGACCCGTTCATTCCTATCACAGGTATTATGTCTGAACTGACATATAGGTTAGGATTTCACATCCACTTGCAGTTATGCATTTCCTTATGACCATTCCATATTAACCTTAGGTACGAACCCATTCCATGGTATCACAAAACCTTCATGTTGTTGTTAGAAGTGGTGCTATGTGAAGGGTAAAGCTTTCCTATACATGGGTGTCCTAGTTAGGTCCATTTTGCATTTGGTACCCATGCTGTGAGTCCTCTATTAGGTCTGGGAGTCCCTTTTAGTCCCGCCATGTCCTTAAGCAAGAGATTCATACTCCTCTTAAACTTTATGCTGGCCATTTCCCCAAGACTCCCTTATGTCAAGTTGTAATTGCATTATCATGAGCTTTGCCTGCCTTATTGAGCCTTACGTCAGCTTCCTTGACATTGCGTTTTAGCCATATAGCCCAAGCATGTCTCATGTCTAGCCATGCAGAGCCATTTTATATATCCTTTGCAGCTTGATTCCCTTTTCACCGGGAGGGGATTTTTTCCCAAGTGTCGAAATCCTACACATGTGTCATTGCATTGAGCATAGGTATGTTCCACTACTTGGAACTAGTTTGTTTGCCCCTATGACACTTGTCTCCTCGTAGTCTGTAACTATAAAGCAATTTTATTCTTTTTCAAACTTTTTAAATATTTGAAAAAGTCCAAAAAAATAAAAAAACCAAAAGGCCGGACAAGGAAAGATGTTATCTTTGGTAGCTGTCGAGTCATGTTGCCTTCGAATAGAGCACTGTATATCATATCCATTTGTTGGGTTTATAGTTTGACTTCAGGAGCTGTACTCATTTATCTGAGTTTATCTCCACTGTCTGGTTAAGCTTCCAGTCCCCATGGAGCCTTTGTCGATGCCTCCTGTGTCGCAGATATGTCCCAGTTTGTATATCGAGTCTATGCTGCCTTTATTCAGTCATAATTTGCTGTTATACTCTTGTTCGAAGGAAGTTGAAACCTGAGTCGGCCATTCCTTAGTTATCTTGAATTTGCATGTAGACCATTCCTGGTACAGTTACTGGTTCATGCACCTTATGATCAAGTCCTTCCACTTTATACAGCTTTGCTGAGTACCTCATGTTGGATGATGGGGGATGCCTTAATTCCCTCCTTCGAGCAGATTTCATCCCATCGACTTCAGATCATTTATTCTAGGATTGGAATCTAGAGTCATTTTGAGTGCCTTGAGACTTGCAATCATTAGTGGTAGGTTCTCTCGCCATCGACAGTCTTTGGGAATACATCAATGTCTCCTGATCGATGGATCCTATCAAGTGTTCGACCTCAACACATTTATTCACACTTGTTATTTTGCACTCTAGTACCTTGATTCCCATTTTCATTATCAGTGGGTGATCTCGTGTCTGTTAATGGTATACATTAATGACCGGTAATTAGATGATGGACTACTATGTTCGACCTCGACACCTCTATTCACATAGTAGGACATGTACTCGTAGCAGTTTGTGTAGAATACCTTCCAGATTGGTGGCATCTCTTATATGCTACCTCCTTGATTGTGCCAGTGTTCATGAGATTTCAGCTCTCGTGACTTGATTCTAGTATATGTTAGATATTTCCAGCTCTTATGGAGATATTGATCCATTGTATATCTTCAGTGATTATGGAGATCATGATCCTTTGTATATCTTCATCATGGATATTTTGATCTATGTATATTTTATGTGGTGATGACCACTTATGTGATATCTTGTATCATGCCTATTCATGGCCATTGTACTCTTATGTATCCGGGACTGCTATATGTATTTGCAGTTATGTGCAGAGTTGTATCATTGTACTATGCTGATTGGGTGGCTTGTATTCCATTTGGGATTCTTCATCACTCCACTTCTGGGATGGACTTATAATGTATTTCGGCCATCGTACGACCCCTCTGACCTCATACATTAGGGGGAATCTGTTATAGCTGATTTTACCACTCTAGGTGAATCACACTTGAATGGCCTTCCCATGTCCCTCTATATACTCCTTAGACCCCTTGGACCATTTTTTGTCCTTTGATGTTTCCTTGACCATCCCTAAAAACATGTGAAAAATGATACACGCGACTTTTAAACCTATAATTGCATATATACGTGGGATTGTCCCTAAAACCACGTACATTGGGATGTGTGCATAATCCAAATCCTTTTGGAGTTTTCCTTGACATGGATCCAACTCACTTGACTCCTGGCCTTCCTTATGCTTTGAGATCGCTTGGATTCGACCTTTCATTACCCCTTTGAAAAGCTATATAAGGAACTCTATGGTACATTGAAGGCATATGAGAGAATTGAGAGCAAAGAAACTATAGTCCATTGTTGCTAGAACTTATGCTTGAGTCTGCATCCCTTTGTCCCTTGGAGCACTTTTGTGTTCTTCCCAAGCTTTCCTTTCACTTGTGAGCTTGCTATCGAGAGATGGAGGATTGAGGTGGTGGAGGCCCAAGTGGGGGATTCAGTTTCTCCGATTCGCAGACGTGCCAATAGAGGTTGTATCCATTGTAATCTCTGATTTTATATTAATAGAAATATCTTTTCCTGTCCAATAATGTATGTTTGAATGAATATTTTATCCATGGATGTTTTCAAATGCCTATACATTGTTGATTATATATGGTAGAATAGATCTAACACCAATATATATAGTATGCTTGTATTGTTTACTTATTGTTGAGGAAGTAATCTATCAATTCAAGCTGAAGTTGGAAAGCTCAATGGGGATCTACTTCAACTATCTGGAATAAGGTACGAGGTCTAATCCTTTAGTGTTATATATTTAATTTCTATTGCATATTAGAAAGGATTGATTTCTGGAGTCAAGTTGTCTATTGTGGTACCCCAAGCCATAGGAATTTCTCTCTGTAACAACAACTGCCTGTATAGTTTCTGGAGCTGCGTGTAAAGTTTCTACAACATCTACATAACTTCTCGAAATATATTGTAGCTGCTTCCAACAGATAATTTAATACTCAAAAAAATACATAGTACACTAATTCCCTCAATGTTAGTCACAAATCAAACGAAATACTAAGACATGTAATGGAAAAATAACTTGAGCATAAAAACCTGTATATGAACATAAGAAGAGATTAATGCATGACTATAAATAAATAAAAAGATTATAAATAAGGTGAAATGACACTAAAAGGATGCTAAATCCAAGTCCTTTCATCCAAGTCCTGTCAGTTGATTCAACTCATCGAAAATATCCTAAGATTGTTCAATCATACTATTCAATAAATCCAATTCAAATGTGAAAAGTTTACGATTTGATGAGATCCATGACAAAAATAAGGTGATCTACTAATACAATAGCTTAGTATTGGCAATGATATCATGTTGAGTCTTTAACAAAATGGATTTACAACCTATACCAAGAATAGGATAACGATAAAGTATATTGGCCTCCAAGTAGAATATTATAGACACATCATGATCTTAATTAATGCCAACTTTGTAAAATCAACAGGCTTTATGTTAAATGATGGGGGCATCCCAAGTATATAGTGGCATCCATTGATCTATCACATGACTGGAAATTATTACAATATAAATCTAACAAGAAGTAGTTAGCAACATATAAATAGTCACAAATACATGTATGCAAGAGGGACGCTATAAATAATTTAATATTCCAATAAATCCATAGAACATGATATACATCATGGGGATGTTACTACTAAAGAATGGATAAGCATGACCATACATGAGATTTATAAAGAAGTGAATATCAACCTCATGATACTTTTATTTTTAATGAATAACTTTGATAGTGCATGAAGACAAGAATCCATAGAAGATCAAGCTCTTTTTCCTATTTAGAGTAAATTTTTTTAAAGTGGTTGACAAGGATATGGTAATATTTCACAAAATATTAGTTTCAGTCTTATAATATTTTTACTATTGTAATTTGTAATGTAGTAGACAACTCAACCATGAATATGTGAAAAGGACCCCACTAAATTAATGAATAATACTCTATTTTTAATAATCATCTACAATGTTAGATTCATTTTGGGATACTTTTCGAAGGATTTTGTAATTATAGGAGGAGGATGAAGGTATCATTGGATATAATCTAGGATCCATTTTGTAAATTAGTTTTCTCACTCCAAAGAGGAAAAAGAGTGCTCAACTAATCTTAGAGTGTTGTGACCAAACTTACTGAGAATATTCAAATATTATTGGATCCTATTATTTGACAAAACCAATTCAAATGACTATTATTTGATGAGCCTAGTATTGGAAAAGATTTCATTTTATGTCTCCTATGGCAACATGGGTATTACCAATTCTACCATGGATGGGATTGAGATCAAGCATATCAACCTCCAAGGAGAATATTATATAGACACATCATGATCGTGATCATTACATACCTTTTCAAATCAATACGATTCATGTTAATTAGTTGGGGAATCCCAAGTGGATGGTGGTATGTATTGATCCATCAATTGGATAGAAATTATGGAAACAAAAATCCAACTAGAAGATATTATCAACATATATAATCACATATACATGTGTACATGAGGGACCATACTAATCATACGTATTATAACAAATCCAAGCACCACTAAACTTGGGTTCGAGATCTAATGTTTTTTCGAATGCGTGTACATGCACATTCATTTTGCATTTCCTTTTCTTCTCTAGGGAAATGGTGCTCCTACTAGAGATATCCCCCTAATTTTAGTGCCAACAGCACACTTTCTAAGTTACACTCTAGTTTCACATGCATTAATGTTGTAATCTAAGGTATTACATAAGGTTACGAGTAGCACAACAATACATAACATGATGCAAGATCATACATAGATACATAAAGGTACAAGAAATAACAAAAGTAGTGTTGATAGGAGCAACACGTATATTATATTATTAGACCATCATGTTCAAAAGAAACATTACACTTCCAACTCACTAGCCTATTATATATTACATATAAATAGTTATACAGTTCTAACTTCTTGGCTGCCTGGTTAATTGACTTGATTGACTGAGATGACTAATCTCTAGTTGGTTGGGAGGACCTAATCGGCTAATCGAATAGAATCCTCCAACATATCCCCACCCCAAAACTTTTCTTGTCCCAAAGAGAACAGGGAGATGTGAATTCTTATACAATTTTGACAAAATTACAAAAATTACAAAAATATTCAAGGTTATTGTGATCTGAATGCTTCATCTAGAGGAGTAAATTCAACACATTCTTCTACAATAGCAAGGGTAGAGAGGGAGAGGTGGTATTGAAAGTCATCCTAGTGAGTGGGGACAATCCTTATTTTTGTTTACACACTAGTGAGTTTTGATAGTCGGATTTAGCTTTACTTGTAGAGGTCGATCCATCATATTCTACATGTCTGGACCAAAATTGTGTTTGAATTTCTATTTCTCTCATCATTTTATAAATGCGATTAGTGATCCAGTTGAATTCTTTGTGTGCTCACTTATCTTCATGCAACCATTGGTGTTATTTTTGCCTTAGTTTGTCTTATTGTTGTTGTTCCATACTAATTTGGTCGTCCATAGTTTGTGCCATGAATGAGTTGATTGTTTGCTTATGTTTATAATTATCTCATAACATGTCCTACCATTCTGAATTTCAACACAAATATTTCCATAATATGAGAACTAGTTATGGAGGATGATTGATGCTTTCTATGCCTGTACTTCATATTCTTTTAAATTTTGATCGCATTCTTCAAATGCTCTGAACTGGTCAGCAATGGGGAGGCTACTTTCATCTTGTTGTTTTTGTAATAATTGGTGTTGTGATTTTTCATAATTCTTAAGCACAAATTCCAACAGAGTTTGTAGTTTATCAATTGTTTTCACTAGGTGAGGCTCTTGTAGTGTCCCAAAACATGAAAATCAATAGACAAATTGAAGTCCTGGAATAACAATTTTGGATGGTGGACAAAAGCATCCATTATAGATTTTGAAGTTAATGCCAATTAAGATTGATATTGATCCTCTCTACACTCCATGGGTGTAATCTCTTCTTATTTCTCCAATAATTATCATTTACATACATGTACAGTAAAGCTTAAAAGTTCAAAAAATAAGAAAGTTTAACATATACAGAATACAAAAATTCCCAGCTATCAATGTAACAAAAAGTTATTAGATGAAAGGTAATTATAAAAACCTTTAGCATACCCATTGCTGGAGTAATTCGGGATTTTTCTTTCCTACTTCTTCCTACATTTAAATATTTTTTGTGGGGTTTCAATCAGCAGTAAATACTAAAAAACATGATTGAATAAAGCATTTATTTTTTACCAACTAAACTCGGGTAGAACTGGGGGGTTATCCATGACCATGGAAAAAGTAAAAAATTAAATGAAAATCTATCATAGAGCAAGGGGTTATCCACCACAATGGAAAATCTAAAAAATCTAAATGAAAAACTATCATAAAAGGTGTTGAATCTCTCTCTCTCTCACATATATATAGTCCCTTTATATAGATCAGTTGTAACCCATACCATGCACATACAATATATACACATACCAATACCATGTGTGTTAGCTTCTTATTTGAAATATTGTGGTTTCTTCAACATCCTAGAATCTTCATTTTATAGTATTTTATGAAATTGAAATCCCAATAAAGTACAGGAACCAGGACTTCAACATACAAATCAAACCATAATTCAAATTTAATTGAAATTTACCTTAAATGTTTCTACAATAAACATGAAATACCCCAAATGAAAACCATGAACTGCACTTCTAACAAACACTCCTTGGTTCTAAATTTGTCAATAACCTATCTACATGTTATATTCTCTACTAACCCCTCACCTCACGAGAGGAAATTATTGTTGGTAATTGACTCACCACATGATCAATCATTGTTAATGGTTCAAATTGTCCTTTTCATGTATGCAGAAAAAAGGCCAAGCTACTATGAAATCATTCTAACCCTTACATAAGTGCTTAGAAATTTGAACATAAGAAATCTATATTGAATTTAAATTATTTGCATAAACTTGATACCTATATGTACATCATTGATAAATACAATTATTATTTGTTTCCCTGGCCTATAAACAATTCAACTATTCTAGGCAACCATTCATCCGAAAGCCATTGGGTCAGCTACACTCCAGTAAACCTTGGCCACTGCCTAACCCCATCAAAAATCCCTTAGGTCTAGAAACATGGCTCCTTTAAAGTACATTGTCTCGATGCTTATTTTATTGGGCCAAAAAATAAGTAGTATTCATAGTGCCACTCAAGGAGATACAAAATGAACTGCAAAATGAATTTATATATGAATTGTAGAGATTTATAGCTTTATTTAAAGGATGCATCAAATGATAAAGAAAAAATATATCTATAAATATCTATGCCTTATATAGTAATAAGTTCCATATTTTGTCCAAAGATTAAAAAACGATTACAAATTATACACAATAAGTATAAGAGATAGTTGTCCAAAAATTTATTTTTACAAAACAATTGATCATTGGTTTATATTACATACATTTATTTCATATGAATGTTTCCATATTCCAATGTTAATGTGTTTATAAACTTATATATTGTCATTAAATTTCTTTAAACAACTCCATAATACATACATTTTAAATTATGTAAATAAAAAAACCTTCATAAACGTATATATTGCCATTAATATTCTTTAAACAATTCCATAAAACATACATTTTAAATCACATAAATAAACCTTTTAAGGCTACACACACACACACATATATGTATAGTTGCTTTGCAATTTAATGAGTTGTTGTAGCAATACCAAGGTCTTCTCCTATGCTCCTTTCTATGCCAATTCAATTTAAAGTACAATAAAGATGTGCAATATTCTAGAAGCCCAAACTTTCATTATTACTACAACACCTATGGAAGAAAGTCCACCAGTCCTATCTATATGATAGAACTATCCTCTCTAATATATAAGGCTACAAGTATTGGGACTCTTAACCTTACAATAATGTAGGAAAAGAGTGAATTTATGGTCTCATTTTATTGTGGAAAATAAACATATTATTTTAAAGTATATGTAACATACCCACTTTCCATGTGAGTAGTATAGCATTGACTTGAGCATCTTCATGGTTTTAACTACAGTTGACACCTCCCTCTGCTACATAACTAGGCCCACTAAATACCGTGAATTCAATCAAATATTTCTCTCTACATAACAATAAAGACTTTGTATCCTAGAAAGGTCACATACAACACACACATTTTTTCAAAAATATTTAGTGCTTATCCAATAAATAACAACTTTTTCTTCAAAACTCCAAATATAAAATGAACCAACCTATCAATTGTGTGCTTGTATACAAGAAAGACCAACATCAAAAAATCAATTAATATATTTATTCAAGAAATCTATATACACCTAGGACCAAAGATTAGGTCATTGTGATACATGAGAAGATGGCAATATTCCTACAACAAAGTTCTCAAAACATAACTTAAGGAACTCATCACAAAATGGTATGATATAAAATAACAATAAAAGAAAGAAAAAAACATAAGCATCTCAAGGAAGGAAATAACATGAACCACAACTACTCTAGAGTTTAAACATATTTGTTTAATATTAAAATAATTTTATATAATTAATAGTTTGGTTTTACTTACCAAAAAATCTGTCAACCTTTCCATCAAGGTGATGTTCTTCAGGAAATTTATTAAACTGAAAGTAGGTTTCCACAAGAAATCCATTCACATCATGAACAAGCAACTTTTTCTTTATAGGTAGTCATTTATATGACTACAACTACAACAATTTAATGCTAAACCTCCTTCCTTGTAGTAACTCTACTAAACTAGTAGCCTCAAACCTCATTTTCTACTTGCAGCTCTTTTTAAAATGATGCCTCCACCCGTTCTCCTATAAAATCTATAGTAGAAAGTAGTAGAAGTTATGGAAGATCTATATGATTGATCAATGGTGTATAAATACCTAATGTCTTGCACTATGGACTGAATTTACAAAATTCTGTAAAATATTTTCACAACCTTATTAAGAAAAATCAACTCTCATTGTAAATACTGAAGTTTTCTATGTATAATTAACAAGATTTTTTTTGTAAGCTTCAAAATAATGAAAATAAAGAATATATATTTTTAATACATATGTAGCATTTTGCCACATTAAGCAACATTAATTAATGTAGATCCATCTTAACTATGGTTCTGTCAAGCATCAAGATGAATCAAATCCCTTGAATGAAAACCCTTTTTATAGTCTTAGAGAATTTATGTGGATAATACCTTGTGAAATAAATATATAATACCTTTTTTCAAAATATTTAAAAAAATACAAATTTGAATCTAGATTGCATTTAAACATTTCTAATTTCTCTCATCATCATCATCATTATTAAAGAATATATATATATATATATTTTTTTTATTATTATTAAAGAATATATATATATATATATATATATATATATATTTGTATTTGTATGTTGGAAAAAGTGTTTCTCCTTGCTCCTATGCGTTCACAGTGTTGTTGATAATTAAATAAATCAACTTGCCATTGCCTTAAACAGATTTAGATGCAGAGCGATGTGTTGGTAAAGATCGAATAGATATGTGTGTTGATCGTTGTGTTGTGAATGGCGGTTTCACTACTATGTTTTGGAAGATTGTGCATCGTAACAGATAGTGTGTAAGTTGTATGGGAATGATTGTGCATCCTATTGTATAGTGTATAATCTATAGACCGGTGTTATTCTTCCCATCCTCCCCAAAAAACTTATAATCTGTAGACCGGTGTTATTCTTCCCATCCTCCCCAAAAAACTAATATATGTCGATGTTGTTTAGGTGCTGAGTGTGGAAATCAAAATCCTTACAGGACATAAAAATCCCTGCGCATCTGAGTGTGGTGGGAAACAGTTCCTCAAAACACACACTGTATGCACTTGGAGTAGTAGAATACTTCTTCAAAATGGGGAAGTGGTGCTGAGGGAACCAATAAATGCCACAATTTTCACGGAATACCAGGTTGTCTTATGGAGAGATGATGTATGGTGAAAGAGTACCGCAACACCCATCTTCTCGGGCAATCAAAGAATGAACCATCATCCTTCCTTACGATGGAAATTCTTCTCAATGAGTTGAATAATGTAAACTAGACCCTACAAGGTATCGACCATGGAGTTTTACCCTTTAGAAATACACACACATACACATACATATACATATATATATGAACTAAAAGTAAGTTTCTCAACTACACCATTATTTACTAGGGTGGGACATTAGTAGAGTGACTCTAAGCGGAGATGTAGGAGAATCTGAATCATATGCTATGACGATGAGGATTTCTTGGTGAGGTTACAAGGGAGGTGAGGGAATAAATATAGAAGGAGAGAGTTGTTATGAAACACTGGCCTTTCTTAACCTTGATTTAAATTGATAGCCTTTCTTTATATTTAATTTTGATTTAGAAAACGAAGGAGAGGATCATTGTATTCTCCAAGAACCCTTTCCAAAGAAATTTTTTTAGCAAAGAAGATCTCGCTACATGTTTTTTTTTATTGTTCTAGAGACATATAAGATTTCCTTACTTGTACATTACTCTTTGAACCTTTTTCCATAAGTTTGGCCTAGACATCATTTAATGACTCCTTAAAAAGTCCCTTCTTTTGTAAGGATAATATTGTACCAAGAGGAATCCTCCTCACCCTTTCCACTAGTAAGACTATATTTCTCCTTATCATCACTTAGATTTGCAGAATAATCGGATGGGAAGAGTTCCCCTAAGATGTTTCTTAAAAAATAAGGAAGGTTATTCAGAGATTAATGATGGCTAGCCTTAATCCTTGATAAATCCTTTAAATAAATCACCACCCTCTCAAAAATTCATGTGATTTTATGAAATCGTTTTCCCAATACCTAAGCACCACCATTCTCCCAACCATCATGTGATTTGATGAAATTATTTTCTCAAGATCTAAACACTAAATTATAATCATGAGGAGAAAAAAAATTAACAGTAAGAAAGTTCTTTATTTTCTTACTAGGAGTATAATGTGACAATCTATATCATTCAATTCGTTCATATTCATCAAAGGAAAGATCAAGGTGATGAATTACGAGAAGGGATATCCCACTCTTTGGAAGGATCTTGGCCTTCACTACTAGTCCATTCTTTTGTATCTCATCTCCCCCATTGGATTGAAGATAATTATTCTCATCAACTCTCGCCAACTCTCGGGATGAATCCATCTTATCATTACCGTTAGCACGCATTTTCTCTAACCATGATCCCTTTTAGACCCATTATTTTTTCCAATGATGAACATTGCATTCTAATGCCAAAATTCTGTAGGAATGGTAATGAAAACATTGAAATTTCATACCTACATAATTTTTATGATTTTATACTCAATTTTACCCTTTTCTAGTATCAAATTTTCTTCATGACCTTCCTTTTTGTTCAATTCTACTAAGATACAAGAAATGGTTAGTGAACCCATGCCATCAGAGGAGAGGTCTATATGATATAAATTCCTAAGAAAATTCCATATTTCTCAAAAAAACATCATTAGATAAAAAAAACCAACCACAAAGCTTAGGAGTTTGATCTCAATTAGCATAGTTTCAACCTTCTTGGTGTCAGCATAAAAAATAGAGTCCACTTCTTGAGGGTAAGTGGAATCAAGTCCCATTTCTTGAATGAATCGAAAACCTTCTTTGCACATATAATGTAATGGAATGTATTCAAGGAAATCAACCCCTAGTTATGGTATAAAATAATAGAGTATAACCTAGAAAGGATTCCATATTTGATACAACCAAATATCTAAGAGAGGATTTCCGCTAATTTCCTGCCATGGAATATACCAGCATTTTATATTTCAAACGTGGATACAACTTCATTCATTGTGACTTCCTCCCTGACAAAAAGGTTCACTATACCACTTAATTTATATTTGAAACTTACTTGTTTTATGATACCATCCACACCTAATCCCCATCAAAGGGAATATTGGAGCCACAGTTCTCTCATGCAAGTGAATATCACCAAAGGTAAGGTCCCTAGGGATTTAAGACAAAAATTCTTTACTCACAACATACAAATCCTCCAAATCCAACAAAGGCTTATAAACCCATGCATTATAATATTAAAACTAACTAGATCTAAATAATTGTAGTTTGAACCATTTGAAAATAAACAATGTGAGTTTTGATTACTTTGCAAGTAATAAGAATGGGAAGATGTCTCCAAAAACATGAAAAACTTAGTCTCATTATTTTCACAATGCAAATTCAATTGCTTGGATCCAGTACCATGGCTAAGTGCATCATTGAGTCTCTTTCCATCTTTCATTTCAATCATAAATTTAAAACCCATCTCCTAGGGTCCATTACCATTGGTGTATTTCTCACATAATTATCCGTTCTATGAGTTGTTAGACCCTAACAATGAAATAGTAAACAATTTTTTCCCATTTTATCCAAACGTCCAATAATGTCTTCTTCTAGTGGATTCACCCTAAGGATAAACCCGTGTTAAATCCTTCAATGATTGGGATAGGAGATGAAGCCACATGAGTTGATTCCTATACATGCTTCCCCTCATGCAAATCATCAATGTCATCTATTAAATTGAATCCATACCTAAAAAATATTATCCTATGCCACTAACTCCTAAACCTATATTATTAACCATTAAGCCTACACTAAAACTATACTTTACCTTGCTCTTTTAAATTATATATAATAAAATACCAATATCATTTATATAAATTAAACATAAAATAGAATGGCGGATGGCGAAGGTGTTTGCGGCTAGTTACTAGCGAGAGGGGGATGAATTGTCAGCCCCTGTCTTTTTCCAGCCCATAAGTATACGACGAGGATGGTGACCTCCTAGAATTTTCAGCTGGCCCATGGAAGGGAAATCCCATCTTCACCGTTTCGGTTATCCTAACAGTTGTTTGCTCAGATATGCCTACACTACCTCTAGTTCTGCTGCCAACTAGAAGCACTCCTGCAACCACAGCAGTTATGGAAGCCACGACGTACTGTGAGCCTTCGGTTTCCCTGCCAGTCCTAGACGTAGCTCTCTCACCATCACCGTTACTGGACTTCAGCTTGGATCTAGAACTCAAGGACATCCACACCTCTTTTTTTCCCTCTCTTCATGTTTTCCCTCCAGCGGACGTGGCTACAAGAGATGCCCTCTTCACAGTAGACCCATATTCATTGTTTCTTGAGAAGTCTCTTCCAAGCAATGTAAGGGAAGAGAGTTGGCTTGAAACCTTCCCGCTGCACTCAGAACAACCGCCTCCAGAACTGCATCTTTCGAAAGAAGACCTCAACGCTGAGGGTTTCATCACCTCCATATTATAGTTGGATGTCCAAATTGAAACCCTCCCAGGGTCTGGTTCAGACACTAGTAACAACAATTCGCATGAGAGTTTCTTAGGAGAAGAAACCGGGGGAGAAGGAAACCCTAAACGAAAGAGGAGGAACAAATGTCTGGTCCCAAGTAGATGAGCGATAAACCTAATTTGTGGTGTCAACCTCTCAATTGAAGAAGCATGGGATATGGAAGACCTGGTATTAGTGGGAAATATTAGAGGAATAAACCATAACCAAGAAGAATTAGAATTATGAGTTTTAAAGAATTGGATGGGATTGGTACAGGCAGAACCAAAGGTTGATTCTCTTTTGAAAGTTTGGCTTTCCTTCACCTTCAACAACAAAGAGGAGGCATAGAAAATCTTGAATCGAAACTGGTTTTTTGGCTCAGTACCCATTATGCTCAAAAAAGGGACACCCATGTTCAATGCTGATAACGAGAGGATAGATAAAATTCTGGTTTGGGTACAACTCCAAGGTCTACCACTAGAAGTTTGGAGCCCAACATATCTAAAAGATCTTGGCAAAGCCCTCTGGATTTTCCTAGAAGCATATCTATCTTTTTTAAAGACTTGTCAGAAATATGTGGCACAAATTCTGGTTTTGTTGAATATCCGAACGGATCTCAAGGAGCATATAAACCTAATATGGGCCTCCATAACCCATCAACAAATTTTGGATTATGACGTCTTGCCATTTAGGTGACACCATTGTAAAAACGTAGGGCATATGGCAAAGAAGTGCCACTTGGGACCCCCACAAATTTTCCCTCGAAAGAGGAGGCTCTTTAAGAAGGAAGAGGCATAGGATATAGGGGAGATAGATGCAAGGAAGAGAAAACACATTTCAGCTCAACCTTCGAATCCTATATAAAAATAAGATGCTCCCATCTCAGAAGCTAGTTCATATTCCCCTCCTCGGTAGGCTTGGCCTCACTCGGGTATGTCTCTAGTCATTTCTTTAGACGAGTATGGTTGAATGATTTAAAATTAAATGATTCTTCTCCCCAAATTTAAATATTTGCACTGAATTTCCCTTCCCCCTCATAGGAGAAACCTCCCCACCTCCCTCATAGAAGAAACCCTCCCCACTTCCCTCACAAGAAAAACCCTCCCCTCCTCTATCAACTCCTCCCTCCTTGACCTCCTGACCCTTCAATTCCACTTATCTCTGCCTCTCCAATTCGTTTCCATCTCAGATCAAGGGACATCCCTAATAGGACCATCCCTCTAGCACCTTTCCTAGGACTGGGATCAAACCCTATATTACCATCAAAGAGAAAGGAATGAGGAAGCCCCTCTTTCCTCTCCTTTTCTAAGCAAAATTATCTCTGATACCAAGAGAATGGAAAGAAAAAAACTCTCTTTGGGGAACTTAGAGTAGTGCATGCCCCTAAAGGGGTTCCCAAATGAAGCTCCTCTCCCTCAACTGTAGTAGTTTGGCAAGTACCTAGAAAAAACGTGCCCTAAAGGGGATGATACTAGTCCAAAAACTAGATGTCATATTCCTTCAGGAAACCTTAGGTTCGGAAGCTAAGGTTACAAATTCGTTATCTTCCATTTCAAAAAACTTTATGTTCTTAGCCCAGAGTGCAAGATGGATTTCAGGTGGCTTGGAAATAGGATGGAATCATTCCTCCCTACTCTGCAAAAATTCATGGATAGCCTCCTATGGAATGGGGATTCAAATTTTCTGGGAAGAAGAAAATTTACATCTAAACATCCTGAATAGCTATGGCCCTTACAACAACATAGTGGCATTCTAGAAATTTGTGCAAGCCACCCAGATCCTAAGAAGTGAAAATGTGGTGATAGGGGGGTATTTGAAATTCACCTTGGGTGCCCATGAATTATGGGGGCCCAAGGCACAAATAGACCCTCTGGCCACCTTCTTCAGCAATCTCTTTTAGAATATCAAGATGGTGGATCTGGACTCGACAAATATCAAGCCAACATGGACGAATAGAAGATGAGGGGAAGAAAGAATTGCAAAAAGGATTTACAGATTTCTGCTGGAAGAAAGTTTGTTAGAAAAATATTTGATGTTTAAATAATGGGTGGAATCAGGAGCTGACTCTCATCAAATGTCTATTTTTTGGATATTTTGAGAAACCCTAAGATTCCAGCCATCCCCTTCAAATTCTATGGAGCATGGCTAAAAAACGAGGAAGTCCTTAGGTTCATCCATACAAATTGGATCCCTTATGTGGTAGATGCTGGAACTCATACTGCCACTCATTTTTCTCAAAATATTTCTTGCATTAAACACCTTTTGAAGGAGTGGGCCAAGAATAAAAAAACTTTGGATGACGAATCCCTCATTCAGATTGAGGCATAATTGGAAGAGATCCATAACTATGAAGGATGGGGTTTTCTCTCTCAGGGAGATAAGGAGAGGTTGATCTACCTTGAATCTAACAGAGATAAGATCTTGAAGGAGAGAGGGAAATTTTGGAGGCTAAAAAGTAGAGCCATTTGGATGACAAGTGGAGATGATAACACAATTTTTTTTTAGGATTTTGCCAAGAGAAGAAAACAACAAAATACCATTTGGGAGTTAAGAAATTCAAACAATGAACATGTATCCACTTTTGAAGGAATGGCAGAGATATGAAAATATTATTTAGAAATTATGCTCAAAGTAGACCAATAGGCTACAATTGTGGAAGTCATCCAGACATCTCTTTTTTTCCCTAAAAGGATCTCATAAGAGGATACTGCATATTTGATGGAATAGGTCTAAGAAGATGAGTTGAAAAAAACTCTGCATAGCTTTGAGAAGGACAAAATTCCAAGTTTGAATGGATGGAACATTGAATTATTCCTGGTAGCCTATGAAACAATTGGTCATGACCTTCTTCACTTAGTTGAAGAATCCCGAGTAAATGGGCATGTTCACCCCCCTCTCAACATAACCTTCATGGCCCTTATTCCAAAAAAAGACAACCCGGTCAACCTAGAGGATTTCAAGCCTATATCCCTCTACAATATCACTTACAAAGTGATAGAAAAACGATGATTGCTCAATGTATAAAGAAGGTCCTCTCAAAAATAATTTCACATGAACAATTTGGATTCCTAGAAAATAGACAAATCCACAAACCAATTGGAGTGGCTCAAGAAGGTATGCACACCATAAAACTTAGAAAATCAAAAGGAGAAATCCGTAAGATTGATCTCTCTAAAGAATTTGATAGGCTAAGTTGGATCTATCTGAGACTCCTTCTTACCCACCTGGGTTTCAGCTACTCTATTGTAAAGTGGATCTTTGCTTGCATCTCCACCACATATTTTGCAGTCCTTATCAAGAGCTCAACTTCACCTTTTTTCTCTTCAGAGAGGGGCCTCAGATAATGATTCCCTCTTTCCCCTCTCTTATTCTTACTGGTAGCAGAAGGGATGAGCAGGGCCATTCTGGATGAAAAGAGAAGAGGACTGTATGAAGGGATCAAAATTCCCACCAACCTTAATATCACTCACCTCTTATTTGTAGATGATATTCTTCTCTTCTGCAATGGCTCAATCCGAGAAGCGGAGAAGCTCTCAACAATCTTGCATACTTTATACAAAGCGACATGCATGCTGTTAAGTGAGAAAAAATCCACTATTACCACTTTCAACTTGGAAGAGGATATAGTCAGGAGAATATTGGACCTTTTCCCATTCATCATTAGTATCTTGGATGATGGGTTGACGTACTTGGGCTTCAAGCTAAAACCAAATTTCTACAAGAAAGAAGAATGGAACTGGCTGCTGGAAAAATTGGAGCACAGGGTGAACATTTGGTGCAATAGATGGCTTTCAAGACTAGGAAGGCTAATTTTGGTAAAATATATTCTATAAGACATTCCTATTTATTGGATTTCATTAGCATGGATCCCAAAATACATTCTGGAAAAGTATCAAAAAAATTTCTCAAACTTCTTATGGACGAGCAATAAGGAACAAAAATTCCTCCCTTGGGTGAAATGGGAACAAATTGCCAGACCCAAATCTTTCGGAGGATGGGGACTAAAAGACATTGCTTTGTTTTCCAAAGCTCTAGTGGCTAAAGCAGGATGGAGGCTTATCACAACGAGAATTTCATGGACGGAGATGGTTTATCACAAATACATAAGTCTAGTACCTTTATGGGATTGTATCAGAAACTAAATACTCATCAATCCTTCATTGGTATCTATCATTTGAAAGGCAATCTGCAATGCGTTCTCACTCATCCAAAATGGTTTATCATGGAAAGTGGGAAATGGGACAAGAGTCAGAATTGGTGTAGACCCCTGGCCTAACACTGAACTCAATCATCTTCTTCCCCATTAGCTCATTCAGTTCCTACAGCACAAATGCCTATTTCACTTAAATCGAATAGCTAAACTTGCTTCTACAAACCTATGGCAACAAGGGTAGCTTGGATGCAGAGAACTTGAGATCCCAGGCCATTGGACTCAAACATGGAAGAATTTCATTTCATCCCTTCATCAATCTCATATTAGGCTGATAGATAAAGAGGATGAACTGGTCTTGGAACATGTTTCACATGGAAGCTACACCCCTAAGACAAGTTAATAGCAGCTTTGTCTCACCACCTTCAAAACGGAACCAACATGGTGGCAATTAGGACTGTGGAAACTTAAATGCCCACTGAAGGAAAAAGTTTTCATGTGGTGTTCCCTCGCTAGCAAAGCTCCAAAATGGGATAGAATGAAGAAAATATCCCTGGAAGGTCCAGGATGGTGTACCCTCTGCAAAAAAAGTGAAGAATCTGTCGATCATCTCTTCCTCAATTGCTCCTTTTCATCTTAGGTCTCGCCATAGTCACAAGCTTTGTTGAATAAGAGATTTGGCTAGACTGGACAATCCTTTGAATATTCTTGGAAAACTTGGTCCACCTCTCCTCAACTTTCCAATCTTAAAGCTCTTCCCTTAGTTCATACATGGGGAGTTTGGATATCCTGAAATAATGCATTTTTTTAGGATAAAGCCTCGTCACTTGAATCTATAGAAAAACAAGGCCTCAACATCCTTTCTTACTACCCTCAAACCAAAGATGCACCGATCGTAAGAATAGTCATAGAGGAATAGATTGACTCCTCTATTCCTTGGGATTTCTTTGATGGAGCCTCACAAGACCTTAAATGTGGGGGTGGTGCCACTCTTTTTCTAAACCAAAACCATCACTTTCAGATCCAAATGGGTCTTGGAACAAGCACTAATATATGTAGAGCTCATGGCTCGGAAACTCCTTCTCTACTTTTCCCTGGAAAAAGAATTCTGGAAGATTCATATCTTTGGAGATTCACTTATAATTATAAATTGGGTGAACAAAGTTCAACAGTGTAGAAATCTTGCTCTCACTTCAGTTTATGAAGAGGTAAACAGACTTTGGACAAAATTTGATCACATTTCATGCCGTCATGTTTATAGGGAAAGAAACACAACCGCATACCGCCTCTCTAAACAAGGGTTGAATATGGAACACGACACCTAGAATTTTTTTGAAAATAGGGATGTAGTTCAGTGTATGAGTTTTTTCATAGGACATTCATAGAAATACTTGTTGCAGAAAATACCTCTTGAACAATCTGTCTTATACAACATTTATACAACATTTTCTGCAATCCGTTCATCCCTGAGCTTTGGTGGAGAATTTTATGAAGTTTTTTTGTCATATACAAAGCTTTATGTGGGGTTCAAGGAGATTGTAATATCCTTGACTTATTTCAGCTCAACAGAAATTCATAGACAATTACACAACCAAGTCTTATGACCTGGATAATTGGAGACATTTTTGGTTTTGTTTCCAATTATTATCAACGATATGCAAGTCATACATACTATGTAAAGGCTCGTTTTTGGAACAATATAAATACAAGTTTTTTTTGTTTGGGAAAAAAAATTAAACATAAAATAATAATATTAAACCCATTAATTATGAAAACATATTATCATATTGTTTACGCCAATATAAGAGTAAGAACATTAACAACAAAACACAATTTAATGTGTAATCACATTATCATATTTCTTTATCTTCAAATTAAAAGTAAGAACAAAAAGTCTTCATATATATAGTTTATTGTGTCCTTACTTTATTTTTATCTTTGATATAATATAAGTAAATGCAACATGGAAAAAAACATTATTTAAGATAATTAAGTATTAAGCTTAAATAAATGATTTTGGTTATTTAATTTTATATAGGAATTATGAATAAATTAAATTTATTCTGTTATTTTATATTTTAATAATAAGAGTTAAGTTATTTGAAAACTTGATTATATAATATGAACGATGGCGAGATAGGTTACTGCTAAATCTGCATGTAAATATATTACTATTGATGAAGATTTTGATGTTCCCAAATGGTGGTTCGAGCAACTATGGAAATGGCAGATATCAATGAAAATCAAATGTTTTATTTGGTTGGTATTGGAAAACTATTTACTAACATGGGACGACTTAAAACGAAAAAAATTGGAGTGGGTCAAATATTTGTGTGCTTTGTTATAGAGCTAGGAAACTATTCATCATTTATTTGTTTCATGTTCCTTTGGCCAGGCAAATTGATGAGAAACTTAAGTTAAATCAAACTTGGGGAAATATGACTTTCGATGTTAGTTTCTACTCTTGGATAAAAAAAAAATATAGAATGTAAATTTCTCCCAGCCATTTTTTGCTAGGAAATATGGAGGACAAGAAACAAACTTATATTTGAAGATAAACAAATTAATTATTTTGTGAGTGTTATGAGAACTATTTGTTTGTTCAAAGAGTTTGAAGTTAGAGGTCATAAAAAACTTTGCCATAAACAAATTTTATCAATCTCTATGAAAGGTATGGCTTATGTTTTTTTTATGGAGTTGCGCAAGATGGAAGATGTGAACGAGGTCCTATCCTTAGGATAAATGAAGAGCATTATTTTAGACTTCAGCTTAATTGTGTTTATAGAACTAACACCAAAGTTGAGCTCCTTTCTTTGTGGTGTCTGTTAAGATTCTCCTATGCACTAGGAATTGATGCTTTAAGTATTTTTGGAGACTCTTTAGTCATCATCAACTGGGTAAACAACACTTAGCCACTGAAAATTATCTCCCTTCAGCAGTGATGTTCCAGAATTCAAATATTATTGAGTTCCTTTAAAAGGTTAAATTTTAGGCATATCTTTTGAGAACATAACATGGATGTTGATACAATATCAAAAGAGGCCCTTTTTTGTTTTTTTTTGTTTTTATTTTCTAAAGTGGGGATTTTATCTTGGGAAGAATTCATTAAAGTTTTTGAACAAGATCATGGTTTTTTTCGATGTTTTGAATTTGTAGATAGTTGGGGATGCTCTTCTTGGTAAAGTCTTATGTTGACGTTTCTTATTTTGAAAGTATAATACTTTTTAGATAGGTGAAATATGAATGCTATGTTATCCTTATGGAATGGAGTGATGTATTTAAAATTTATTTTTGGATTGGCAGACTTTATCATTCTGTTTATATGATAAGTCTTAATATTCGCATGGAGATGTACTTTTTTATTACATGTTAATAACAAAAGGACATGTTTTTTTTGAAAAAAATTTGAATGATGGCCATTATTTTGACTAATTAGTTATATGATAATGTTTTTTTTTGGAAATATTACATGATTAATATTATAAAAATGGCTTGCAAAACTATTTTTAAATTTTAATTTATTAGGTACGTAAAATGATTACAAAATAGACACACCCACATATATATTAAACACTTAAATAGCCCAGTGGGCTAGCTCAAGTGGTTGAGCATTGTAAGTTGTGAGTAGAAGGTCTTGGGGTCAAATCCCCGAGTGGCTATATATTGATATATAAGGGAATCACTTCATGTCCTTATCGGGTTAGCTCCCTAATTAGAGTGAACATAGTGAGGCCCCTTCACGTAGGATCCGTGTGATTTATTCTTGTGGACGTAGTATCCCTGTTGGGGGGTTTGTGAACCACAACATAGAAAAAATTTAAACACTTAAATACATAAAAATATAATTTTAATATTTAGACATTTTGAAATAGCCCCATAATGTAAATTTGTAAATATTAATGTAAATGTATAGAAGCTAGAAACAATGCTCAAGATGACCAAGACTACGTAAATATGTGCATTTTGATATTAATATAAATTCTCTAAATGGATACATAGGAAGAAAGATGAAGAAAGGATGGGGGGATATGATTCCACAAGATGGGAAGTGATAGTGGGCCTTAGAGTATTCTCCCTAGCCTTAGAAATTTAAACAAAGTAATTAAACCTTGATTAAGAGCCATGCTTTGAGTAAACATTCTTTAATTATCCTAAATTATGATTAATAGGGGGGATGGTTCTATGTGGAGGGGCCACATGGAAAAATAATCCATGCTTATAAAGTGAGAATTTGAGCTTGAGAGGGGTTCATTCCTCATACACTCCCACCATTTGATTTTCATTTCCTCTTCCTTACCATCACATTGGACTGCCATAGATTGGTAACATGACAAATAAATAAGAGGTCATTGTTGAATCTAAATTACGGAACTGTCTTGGATTCTGGGGCTTAATTAGCTTTTAAGCTAATGCAGAATGTTTACTTGTCTTCATAGGTTTACAGGTAAGAAATATCCAGTACTGCTTATCAATATTCGTAAAGCATGCATATATATTTTCGTTGCAAATTAATAGCTCGGTAAATAATATGCTCTTCCAAATTTATTTACTTCTATGAGGTAAGACAAACAGTTTGTTCTTCAGTCTAAAATGCCAAAGATACATATATAGAAGAGATTCTATCTTGAATGTAATTAGTGACGATCATTAGCTCTTTGGTTTATAATCTATGATTTTTGTTGTAGACTAACTTCACCTAGAGTGCATATCCTATACTGCTGTAAATGTATCTTTAACAGTATAATACATTATTGACTTAATAAGTTTGGTATAAATGAGTATTGATTACTCATTTTCTGTAATTACTTAGACAGTATCAAAGATTGTATTATTGATCAATACTAAAATAACTTAAGTACTTCATATAGTTGGTAAACGACCCAAAAGACATTAACTTTGCTGACCCGACTATGTATAAGATTTTATACACATTGCCTGAGTATTTGTCACTCACCGATCTAACTTCTATGATTTTAAACAATATCTACACAATTCATCATGTGCATATTGCCTTTAAACTTCCCGTAATTCTGAGTTAAAGACAACTAGGGTTATAGTTATGGTTTCAACCTAAACCATGTCCTTAAAAAAATTCATGTCACAACATAATGTTGGTGACTTTTGATTAAATATGCACAGTAGTTAATAAGATTTTATGCTATTAACCTAGCTTATATAGCTTGAGGCTTAATGACAATTGCAACTATACTATTACAATACTACCAATTGGTTTAATGAGTAGCGAAGAACTAAAGTTCTTTTTATACATAACATGCTTGGAACAAAATTATCCACTCATGTTATTATGACCATCAAAAGTTTTTTAACAAGCCTAAAATAAATAATGAGAACTTATATGGCTTAGAACCATAGTTTGCAAACATAATAGTTCAAAAAGTAGTCATATGACATATCGAGGATATGATATAGCATAAGAAATAACTTGACATGAGTAAAGTTTATGAGTTTTGTTAATTTTATTATTGACATAACCTTGATAGAATTATAACCATTTTTCAATGTATACTCTATATTTTATAAGGTGGAAAGTCGTGGCATTCATCCACATCCATGATGAACTATTGTTAACCTCGAATATAATAATCATACCCTTTATTTAACTATTGCTTTCAATGGTTTGTAGCATGCATCACGTGGTTGACTCCGGAATCGTAGAACCTTGTGGAATGTTTTTTCAACCTAATGATTGAGCAAAAATCATTTTTAAAGGATTGTTTATTTAATTGCATGTAGGGACTTTGTAAGTTTCCCACTATATGGAAAATTATTTGCATGCATACATAGATTCACCATGGCCAAGTGTTGAGACAATAAAAAGGGAGTTTGGGCATCTGGTCGCTCTGTTGCAGTGTCTTGGCCGCCATGTAAACTCTGTGTCTGGTTAAGGGTTTAGCCTTCCATCATTGTTCTTGTCCTCTGTATATCGTAAGCTTGTTCTGCAACGATGGGAGGAGGGCTGTGACAATCATTCAGTGCTTAAACTGTGTGTAATTGTTTTTCCTTGGGGTTATTCCTCCACAGCTCGCTCGTTGGAAGGGTTATCAGATGGTAATTTTCTTTTTCCTTAACCTTGAAACAAGGAAAAGAGAGTCGTCACTTCTAAACTCGTAGTTTGGTTTGTCTTAGCGTTTCTAGTAGAGTGAGTTCTCCACTTTGGGAAGTGGTGATAGCGCATGCTTCACTGTCTGCTTGGCCGTCGCTCCCAATCTTTGACTATCACTGGTTATGGTTATGCTTGTTTAGCCTGCCTCTATCACATAAAAGATCAAGGGTTTGCTGATCTTTGTGTTGGTGGCGACACTCCTATTCGTGGGTGGCTACATTACTTTTAAAACCAGGTAAAATTACTTGCTTGTCTATTTCTTAAATTCATTTGCAACTCTGTTAAATTATAAGTAAAAGTAATAACAATGATGTGGGTTGTCTCATAGGTGATAGTATCCTCCTCCTTTGCAGCCAATGCAAAGCTTGGTCGAAATCTTGCTCATAGATAGGCCCCGGTTCTCCCATGGTAGTTCATCCTTGTACAGTTCCTTATGGAACGTTTGTTGGTTGGTCACCATGGCCTGCAGAAGACCCTTGTGGTTACAATTTTCTGGGTTAACTTGTTTCGCTGTTTAGTTTGATTACAAACCCTTGCTACTTGTAGGGTTACCCGCTTAGGCTGTAACTTGTAAATCTTGATTTTTTGGTTTTGTGCAAAGCTTGTAAAGAATGGCGTAAGGCTTGTCGAGTCATTCTCTGTTAATATTAAATGCAAAGAGGCATTGGTCTAGAGCTTAGACTTGGTTATTTTAATACTTGAAATATAATTTTAATTTATTAGGGTTTTACCCTAACTCAACTGTGTAAATATGTATGTACTGTTTTTAAATTATCTCCTTTTTTAAACATAATACTATGGTTGGTTTTGCTCTTTCTTGTGTTATAAAATTTGTTATTTAGCTCAGTTAATCGAGCATGTCTAGGTTTTGTTAATAACCCTGTGAGCATTTACATTTTCATTTTATTCTATAAGTTAATTAAGTAATACATGTTAAATAACTACATATTATAAGTAGGAGTATTTATACTTACCTTAATATTTTACTCTGTCCTTATAGGACTGTAATAATTAGTTTATAATTGGTATCTTCATGAATTTAAGTAATTTAATTCTTTGGATTTGTACTTAATTAATTTTAATGTTTATACTTTTACTATACAAAGTTTATGGTATCACATATGGTATTGTAATGTGTTACTATATTTTATACTGTTTTAGCTTGTGAGGGTTTCGACCCTGTTAATACTTTTTGTAAATGATTTTGTTAGTTCAAAAGAATTTTAGTATGTTCATAAGTAACAATTATTTCCATAATTATTAATTTAACCTTACACTTAGTCTATTTGTAAAGTGTACGGATGAGATAATATCTCATTGTTATACTATTATGATTTCTATGCTAAATAATTTATAAAGAATCACTCTGTATCTATATTACCCTATTTAAAATATGAACATCAGAAGTTGTTAAGCAAATAAGGGTAATAAATAACTCTGTAAAACAAATAACTTAATTCCTTTCTTCACAGAAATAGTAGTATTTGTTTTAAATTGAATCTTTCCTTAGGAGACAGGTTAGTAACTTCAGAAATTGCAAAAGTACAGTTTGGATAAGATAACTAAATTGTTTACATTATCAACATAAATAAAATAAACCTAGCTAACATTCTTAAATCAATTAGTTTTATCATTAGAATTAAATCAGGGTTATCTATCCTTACTTATAGTTTATATTGCTGTAGATAAAATAGTTACCCTTAATAGGAAAAGAAATGAACTATAGAGCTGAAATGGAATTTTTACTTAACCTACAAGTTAAGATTCAACTGCTATTTTCTTTTCTTTCTGTTTCTATATAGAAATTATGTTTAGAGAAGTAAGCAGTGTATAGAAGAATGATTCATCCACTAGAACATACTACTGTTAGCATAATGATATGACTTCTTTTCCTTTTTCTAATTTTCTAACGTACACAGTCTAGATCTAACACTACTCTATAAACAGATTAATATTTCTTCTGGTAAACAATTATCTTATGAAATAAAACGTTTCAATATTCATATCAGACATTTCCATTTATATTTACATCATAATTCATTCATTTAAATACACTACCTGTGCTAAAGTATGATCTGGATTACTCCTGATGGGGAAAAAAACAGGTAGGATTTATTTTTCATCAAGAATAGATTCAGCATTAAACAACTAAGATATTTTACACTTAACAGTTTACATCATAACCTATAACATTCATCATTTGTTCACACACATATATAAACTTTAACAAAAAAATTAAAAGATAGCAGAACCTGTTCTTATAGCTAGATGACAACAACAATGGGAGGCCGTTCCTCCCTACCGATTCCTAGAGAGCGCTCAAACAACGACTTCTTAGGACCCCTGAGCCTGCTTTGGCCTCCTTGGCTGGAAATAGGTGGAGCAATCAACAAAGTACTAGTCCTGAGACTCAATACCAACTCTGCACACATCAGTAAGATATTTCAGCTGCAAAGTTGTACTAGATCAAGTTCTTGCAATTTACCCCTCAAAAAAACCTTCCTTCCAATTTACCTTTCCCAATGAATTCCTTGAAGTGCATTCACTTGAATGATTCTTCTCCTGGAATGAGCAACCTGAGCTCTCTACATTGGGTACTTTTAATAAGATTGCCTAGGTCATTTTGGCTTAGTTGTCATTAATTGAGCCACATGCTCTGATCCCACTTTCTTGGGGGATCATGACGCCAAATGTAGGGAAGTTGCCACCTGCAACATAGGAAGTATTTAAGGATGCTATCACTTTTATTTTTGCTCTCCACCTAGTTCCTTCCACCAACTTGACCAGTACACTCTTTTTAACAACTCTTCCAAGCTGTTGTCTCCACTTTTATTTAATTAAAAATAAAATATTCATAATTACATTCCACATATTTTGACTCTGCTGAGTCATTAGTTTCAACTTAGCATTAAATTTAATATAATGTCTTGGAATCAAATAAAAATAAAATAACATTATTTTACAAAATTGGGGCATGTGACATACACACCCCCTTAGAATATAACATCGTCCTCGATGTTATTTATTCTTCATCCTTCGAAGTCCCCTGGAACATAATTGGATATGCATCTCTCATTTTACTTTCCAATTCCTAGGTGGCTTCCTCAGGACTAAGGTGCTTCCATTGCACCTTCACCTATCCAATGGTGCGGTTCCAAAGTGTAATTTCCCTCCTCCCAAGGATACAGTCCAGTTCCACCATAAATTCTCCTTCTGGTTCCACCTGTACAACATTCCAATTAACCACATGAGTAGCATCATGAAATATTTCTTTAAAATGGAAATGTGAAAAAAATTATTTACTCTTAAGTTAGGTGGTAATGCTAATTGATAAGCTACTTGACCAATCCTAGTCAAAATTTCAAATGGACCACAGTAACGAGGTGCCAATTTTGCACAACTCCCCAGTCTTAGAGAGCTCTTCTTGGATATTACCTTGATGAACACATGTTCACCTACCCGACACTCCTTTGGAGTCCTTTTCAAGTCTGCTTGACTTTTCTACCGATCCCGTGCCACTTTCAGATTTCCCTGCACTTGTTTCACAATTTCTTCCATTTCTTTCAACAATTTTGGACCTAATACCAATCTATCTATTGGATTACTCCAAGATATAGGAGTATTACATTTTCGTCCCTATAAAATTTCAAATGGATTGAATCTAGCTGATATCTAATAATTATTATTATACGCAAATTCTACTAGATGTAAATAGTCCTCCCACTTACCTGGCTGATCCTTTACATACATTCTCAATAAATCTTCCAGTACTTGTCTTACCCTTTCAGTTTGTCCATCTATTTGAGGATGGAAAGAAGTACTGAAATTCAATGTTGTAATTAATCCTTTAAACAAGGACTTCCAAAATTTTCCTATGAACTTAGGATCTCTGTCTGAGATTATGACTTTTGGTACTCCATGTAATCGAAAAATCTGCTTTAGAAAAATATCAGCTATATTGGCAGCCTTGTAAGTAGTTTTAATAGGTATAAAATGAGTTTCCTTGCTTAACTTATCAACCACTACCATAATAGAGTCATTCTGATTCTGATTTCTAGGCAGTCTAGTAATAAAGTCTAGACTAATCACTTCCCATTTCCAGCTAGGGATAGGTAAAGGCTATAACAAACTAGCTGGGTGTTGGTGTTCGGTTTTTAGCTGTTGACATTCTAAGCACTTTGCAATATATTCAACTACTTCAGTTTTTATATTTGGCCAAAAATACTCTTTTGTTAGCATGGTTATATAGTCTTTTGATAACCTGTATGACCTGAATATGGTGTTTTATGGATTTCATCCATAATTAATAGCTTAACCTTAGGTACGTTAGGTACATACACTTTATCTTTATATAGTAAAAATTCTTTTTCATTTAAACTGTAACCTTTTATTAAGCTTTCTGTAGGGTTTTCCTTAGCTTTAGCTTTCAATTTCCGATAAATTTCATCTTGTTTTACTCCTTCTTTAAGCTGTTCATCTAAGTCTAAAACATAAGTGCTGATTGCTGTTGCAAAATTCAGCCTTGCGTTCCTACTTAATGCATCAGCAACTTTATTTTCTTTACCCTTTATATGTTGGATTTGAAAATCATACTCTCTTAAGAAAGCTAACCACCTAGCTTGTCTAGCATTTAAATTAGGCTGATCTAAAAGATATTTCAATCCTTTATTATCAGTCATTAAAATAAAATTTCTACCAATTAGGTGATGTCGCCACATTTTTAAGGCATGTATTACAGCTTCCAGTTCCAGATAATATGTTGCGTAATTATTTTCGTGAACTTTTAACTTTCTAGACTCATAGGCAATAACATGCCCTTCTTGAGTAAGAACACCACCTAAGCCATCATTATAGGCATCAGTGCACACTACAAATTCTTTATTAGGATCTGTTATTCTTAAAATAGGTGCGCTAGTCAATAAAGTTTTTAACTTCTTAAAGCTTTCTTCACATTTTAGGTTCGAATTGAACTTCTTTCCTTTATTTTGCAAGGAGGTTATCAGATTTGCTATCCTTGAAAAGCCTTCAATGAACCTCCGGTAGTAACCGGTAATTCCCATGAAAGACCTAACATCCGGTCACATCCTTAGGAACTGGCCAATCTTCGATTGCCTGTATCTTTTCAGGATCTACGAAAATTCCTTCCTTGCTCACTACATGACCTAAATACTTAATCTTATCCTTAAAGAAGTCACACTTACTAAACTTTGTGAATAGTTGATGTTCTCGCAACTCTTGCGAAACAATTTTTAGATGTTCTTCATGTTCTTCTTCAGTTTTTGAATAGATTAGAATGTCGTCGATAAACATGACCACAAACTTGTCTAAATATTTATGTATTATGTTGTTCATTAAACACATAAAGACAGTTAGGGCATTAGTAAGCCCAAATGGAATTATGACAAATTCGTAGTGACCATATCTTGTTCTAAAGGCTGTCTTGAAGATATCTTCATCTTTAATCCTCACTTGATGATATATTGAGCTTAAATCTATCTTCAAAAACACCGTGGCTCCACATAGTTTATCAAATAGATCATCTATGCGGGGCAACGGATATCGATTTCTTATAGTCATCTTGTTTAGCTGTTGGTAGTCTATGCATAATCGCATAGTTCTGTCTTTTTTTTTAACAAAGATGACAGGTGCCCCCCAGGGAGACACACTTGGTCGAATATACTTTTTATCAATTAACTCTTTTAATTGTGATTTTAACTCATTAAGTTCCAATATGTTCATTCGATTAGGGGCCTTTGAGCTAGGTACCGCACTCGGTACCAGCTCAATGGTGAAATCCAATTCCCTTTTCGGAGGTAATCCCGGAATTTCTTTTGGGAATACATCAACATATTCTTTTAAAATAGGGATGTCTTCTATTTTTAACTTATCTATTTTAATTTTACTTTCTTCATATGTAATGGTTACTGTGTAAGCTTTACATCCTTTTCTAATAGCTCTTTTAAGTTGTAAAGTAGAAATCTACCTTACCACAGTTTTTCTAGGAATACCCTTAACATTTATTGGTTGTTCATCACTGTTTAAGCATGTGAAAGTTTTATCGTAACAGTTTAAAATTACTTTATGATGTTTTAACCAGTCCATACCAATCAGCAAATCATATGAGCCAAGTGGCAAAACATTATGTTTAACAACAATTTCAAACTTATCCATAAGTAAAGCACATTCTTTCACAAAAAAAGTTACTTTTCTTTTAGCCCCAATGGCTAATTGAACTAACCATGAATTCTCAAACTTATCGATAGACAACTTACATTTTTCTACTATCTGAGGTGCGATATAACTGACACTAGCTCCTGGATCAATTAAAATATTCACAGGGGTCTGATTAATCATACCTTCTACTTCCACCATGGAAGTCTAATATTCACTTTGTCGGTTCTCCAAGGCTGCGTTAATTCTGGGCATGATCCTTGCTAGTTCCCCAATGGTCATTTCCTCCTGTATAGTATGAATGTTGCTAACAATATTCTTCCGGTTTGGATAGACTAAAGCATAGTGCGGGCCATTACATTCCCAGCACTTAACAGGCTCTTTACGCTAAAACCTCTTGGTAAAATTTCCATGATTATTTGCAGTTTCTTTACCCTTAAAATTGTTCTGATTGTTGGGTGTACTATTCCTATTTCCTTGGAAATTCTTGTTGTTAGAATAGTTTTTGGCCTTATTATTCTTGAAATTCCTGTTAGGCACAAATTCCTTCTTCTTAAATTCAAACTAATTATTATTTTTCTTAGCCTTCTAGTTGGCCAAGCCTTCTTTCTTCCGATTTTGCTCAAAACAAAAGTTAGCCTTCCTCATAGCTTCTTCCAAAGTCTTTGGGTTATCATACTCAATTATTTCCTTAATATGATACGGTAGACAGCTAAGGAATTGCTGTACTTTTGGTTTCTCATCTACAAGGTAAGGTACATACCTAAGTAGACTTAAGAATTTGCTGTTCAAATATTTCATTGTCATGGAACCTAATTTCAATTGATAAAACTCTTATCTCTTTCCTCATAATATTGCTCAGACAGGAATTCATTTTTGAAATACCTCTTAAAGGTACTCCAGTTAACTTCTTTCTCTCTTATACCCTTGACTCTCTTCAAGTCCTACCACCATATGTCAGCTTCTCCTGAGAGGTTATATATAGCCATCCTAGCCTTCAACTAGTTAGAATAATTATATATTTGGAAGTACTTCTTCATCCCGAACAACCAGGACTCAACTTCCTCCCCCTTCTCAATCTCTCCATTAAAAGTTGGTGGTTTTATCTTTTTGAATTCCCCTGAAATTTCCTCACGAGGTTTGTATTTCCTCTTCGTGACATATAGATCTTCATCACTACTGTCACTAGTAGTATGGTAACTGTCATTCACCAAACACTTCTAACGATGACCTACATTCAATTTTTTCATGCTTCATCTTTTTATATTTTCTTTGATGACTGGCATCTTCAGATTTTAACTTTCTACCCCTTCCTTTGGTTTCAAATTTTTCCATTAGAATCGGATTCAACTCTTCTTAAGCCCTCAGAATCCTTTCATTCTCTTTCTTTACAGACTCCATTTCAGTTTTCAAATATTTTACATTATGTAACAGCTCTGAAGAATTTGTAGTTACATCCTCTAGTATAGGATCTCTAGGTAAATTTCTTGTTTCTGTAGCTGGAGACTTCTCCTATGCATACTCTCCCAGCCTTTCCATACTTTCCTGTTAAACTTTAGAAAAAGACAATTCTCTGTTGAATAACATTTAAAAAAAAAAATGTTAGCATAATAATTTAATTTACTGTTTTATGAAAGCTAGTTGAGCTGCATCAAGGCCTAGTGTTTGAACCTTGTGCTCTGATACCACATGTCAAAACCCCAAATTTTCTGAAAAATTTAAAATTTTGAAAATACAGAGAATTAACAATAATGTAGTCTGTTAACGGTTACAATTATTTATAATTTATTGGGTTAACAAATTAGTTAATACATAATCTAAATTAATTATATGGTTAAGTTTAGCTTATAGAATATTTTTTTTTCTTTTCAGTTTACTGATGAGTTTTACTTTGCGACAAGTAGGTGGAACTATGTTGGATTCTGGGGCTTAGCTTTTAAACTAATGCAAAAAGTTTACTTGTCTTCACAGGTTTACAAGTAAGAAAGATCCAGTGCCGCTTATCAATATTCATAAAGCATGCAGATATATTTTCATTGCAAATTAATAGCTTAGTAAAATATATGCTGTTCAAAATTTATTTGCTTCTTTGAGGTAAGACAAACAGTTCGTTCTTCCGTCTAAAATGCCAAAGATACATATATAGAAGAGATTCTATATTGACTGTAATTAGCGACGGTCATTAGCTCTTTGGTTTATAATCTATGATTTTTGTTGTAGACTAACTTCACCTAGAGTGCATATCCTATACTACTGTAAATGTATCTTTAACAGTATAATACATCATCGACTTAATAAGTTTGGTATAAACGAGTACTGATTACTCATTTTCTGTAATTACTTGGACAGTATCAAAGATTGTATTATTGATCAATCTTGAAATAACTTAAGTACTTCATATAGCTGGTAAACAACCCAAAGGACATTAACTTTGTTGAATCGACTATGTATAAGATTTTATAAACATTGCCTTAGTATTTGTCACTCACCAATCTAACTTCTATGATTTTAAACAATATCTACGCAATTCATCATGTGCATATTGCCTTTAAACTTCCCGTAATTCTCAGTTAAAGACAGCTAGGGTTATATTTTATGGTTTCAACCTAAACCATGTCCTTAAACAAATTCATGTCACAACATAATGTTGGTGACTTTTGTGATTAAATATGCACAATAGTTAATAAGATTGTATGCTATTAACCTAGCTTATATAGATTGAGGCTTAATGACAATTGTAACTATACTATTACAATACTACCAATTGGTTTAATCAGTAGTGAAAAACTAAAGTTCTTTTTATACATAACATGCTTGGAACAAAATTATCCACTGATGTTATTATGACCATCAAATGTTTTTTAACAAGACTAGAAGAAATAATGAGAACTTATATGGCTTAGAACCATAGTTTGCAAACATAATAGTTCAAAAGTACTCATATAACATATTGAGGATTTTATCTACAATAAGAAATAACTTGACATGAGTAAAGTTTATGAGTTTCATTAATTTTATTATTGACATAACCTTGATAGAATGATAACCATTTTTCAATGTATACTCTATATTGTATAAGGTGGAAAGTCATGGCATTCGTCCACATCCACGATGAACTATTGTTAACCTTGAATATAATAACCATACCCTTTATTAAACTATTGTTTTCAATGGTTTGCAGCATGCATCACGTGGTTGACTCCAGAATGGTAGAACCTTGTGGAATGTTTTTTCAACCTAATGATTGAGCAAAAATCATTTTTAAATGATTGTTTATTTGATTGCATGCAGGGACTTTGTAAGTTACCCACTGCATGGAAAATTATTTGCATGCATACGTGGATTCACCGTGTCCAAGTGTTGAGACAATAAAAGGGAGTTTGAACCCTAGCCTTTGTCATTTTATTTGTCATTTTCGGGCCTCCAGCCACTCTGCCGTAGTGTCTTGGCCACCATGTAAACTCTGTGTCTGGTTAAGGGTTTAGCCTTCCATCCTTGTTCTTGTCCTCTGTATATCATAGCCTTGTTCTGCAACAACAGGAGGAGAGCTGTGACAATCATTCATTGCTTAAACTGTGTGTAATTGTTCTTCCTTAGGGTTATTCCCCCATGGCTCACTCGTTGGAAGGGTTATAAGACTGTAATTTTCTTTTTCGTTAACCTGGCAGCAAGGAAAAGAGATTCGTGACTTATAAACTCGCGGTCTGGTTTGTCTTAGGGTTTCTAGCAGAGTGATTTCTCAAGTTTGGGAAGTGGTGATAGCGCATGCTTCACTGTCTACTTGGTATTCACTCCCAATATTTGACTATCACTGGTTGTGGTTGTGATTTTTTAGCCTTCCTCTATCACATAAAAGATGAAGGGTTTGCTGATCTTTGTGTTGGCGGTGGCACTCCTGTTTGTGGGTGGCTACATTACTTTTAAAACCAAGTAAAATTACTTGCTTGTCTATTTATTAAATTCATTTGTAGCTCTATTAAATTATCAGTAAAAGTAACAACAACGATGTGGGTTGTATCATAGGTGACACTATCGTCCTCCTTCGCAACCAGTGCAAATCTTGGTCGAAATCTTGCTCACGGGTAAGCCCTGGTTATCCCATGGCAGTTCATCCTTGTACAGTTCCTTATGGAATGTTTGTTGGTTGGTCAACATGGCCTACAAAAGACCCTCGTGGTTACAATTTTCTAGTTTAACTTGTTTCGTTGTTTGGTTTGATTACAAACCCTTGCTACTTGCAGGGTTATCAGCTTAGCCTGTAACTTGTAAATCTTGATTTTTTGGTTTTGTGCAAAGCTTGTAAAGAATGGCATAAGGCATGTCGAGCCATTATTTGTTAATCTTAAATGCAAAGAGGCATCGGTCTAGAGCTTAGACTTGGTTATTTTGATACTTGAAATATAATTTTGATTTATTAGGGTTTTACCCTAACTTAGCTGTGTAAAGATGTATCTACTGTTTTTAAATTATCTCCTTTTTTAAACATAATACTATGGTTGGTTCTGTTCTTTCTTGTGTTATAAAATTTGTTATTTAGCTCGGTTAATCGAGCATGTCTAGGTTCTGTTAATAACCCTGTGAGCATTTACATTTTCATTTTATTCTATAAGTTAATTAAGTAATACATGTTAAATAACTACATATTATAAGTAGGAGTATTTATACTTTCCTTAATATTTTACTCTGTCCTTATAGGACTATAATAATTAGTTTATAATTGGTATCTTCAGGAATTTAAGTAATTTAATTCTTTGGATTTGTACTTAATTAATTTTATTGTTTATACTTTTACTGTACAAAGTTTATGGTATCACATATGGTATTGTAATGTGTTACTATATTTTATACTGTTTTATCTTGTGAGGGTTTCGACCTTGTTAATACTTTTTTTAAATGATTTTGTTAGTTCAAAATAATTTTAGTTTGTTCATAAGTAAATATTATTTCCATAATTATTAATTTAACCTTACACTTAGTCTATTTGTAAAGTGTACGGATGAGATAATATCTCATTGTTATACTATTATGATTTCTATGCTAAATAATTTATAAGGAATCATTTTGTATCTATATTGCCCTATTTAAAATATGAACATCAGAAATTGTTAAGCAAATAAGGGTAATAAATAACTCTGTAAAACAAATAACTTAATTCATTTCTTCACAGAAATAGTAGTATTTGTTTTAAATTGAATCTTTCCTTATGAGACACGTTAGTAACTTCAGAATCTGCAAAAGTACAACATGGATAAGATAAGTAAATTGTTTACATTATCAACATAAATAAAATAAACGTAGCTAACATTCTTAAATCAATTAGTTTGATCATCAGAATTAAATCAGGGTTATCTATCCTTGCTTACAATTTAGATTGCTGTAGATAAAATACTTACCCTTAATAGTAAAAGAAATGAACTATAGAGCTGAAATGCCATTTTTACTTAACCTGCAAGTTAAGCATTCAACTGCTATTTTATTTTCTTTCTATTTCTATATAGAAATAATGTTTACAGAAGTAAGCACT
Organism: Pseudotsuga menziesii; assembly: GCA_001517045.1. NCBI lineage: Eukaryota > Viridiplantae > Streptophyta > Pinopsida > Pinales > Pinaceae > Pseudotsuga > Pseudotsuga menziesii. The sequence goes on along the minus strand of LPNX010002225.1, from coordinate 839,785 downwards.
ATATAGAATAATGATTCATCCACTAGAACATACTACTATTAGTATAATGATATGACTTCTTTTCCTTTTTCTAATATTCTAATGTACACAATCTATATCTAACACTACTCTATAAACAGATTAATATTTCTTTTGGTAAACAATTATCTTATGAAATAAAACGTTTCAATATTCATATCAGACATTTCCATTTATATTTACATCATACTTCATTCATTTAAATACACTACATGTGCTAGAGTACGATCTGGATTACTCCAGATGGGGAAAAATATAGGTAGGATTTATTTTTCATCAAGAATAGATTCAGCATTAAACAACTAAAATATTTTACACTCATCATTTTACATCATAACCTATAACATTCATCATTTGTTCACACATAGATATATACTTTAACACAGAAATTAAAAGATAACAGAACTTGTTCTTATAGCTGGATGACAACAGCAATGGGAGGCTGTTCCTCCCTGCCAATTCTTGGAGAGCGCTCAAACAACGACTTCTTAGGACCCTTGATCCCGCTCTGGTCTCCTTGGCTAGAATTAGGTGGAGCAATCAACAAAGTACTAGTCTTGAGACTCAATACCAACTTTGCATACAGCAGTAAGATCTTTCAGCTGCAAAGCTGTACTAGATCAAGTTCCTGCAGTTTACCCATCAAAAACACCTTCCTTTCAATTTCCCTTTCGCAATGAATTCCTTGAAGTGCATTCACCTAAATGATTCTTCTCCTGGAATGAGTAGCCTGAGCTTTCTACATTGGGTACTTTTAATAGGATTGCCTAGGTCTTTTTGGCTTAGTTGTCATTAATTGAGCCACCTGCTCTCATCCCACTTTCTTGGGGGATCATGACCCCAAATGTAGGGAAGTTGCCACCTGCAACATAGGAAGTATTTGAGGATGCTTCCACTTGTCTTTTTGCTCTCCACCTAGTTCCTTCCACAAAATTGACCAGTACACTCTTTTTAACAGCTCTCCCAAGATGTTGTCTCCACTTTTATTTATTTAAAAATAAAATATTCAAAATTACATTCCACATCTTTTGACTCTGCTGAGTCATCAGTTTCAACTTAGCATTAAATTTAACATAATGTCTTGGAATCAAATCAAAATAAAATAACATTATTTTACAAAATTGGGGCATGTGAGATGACATACAATACCCATATCACATTCATTCATATTGGGGGTTTATTAGTTATAAAATAACCAAAAAATATATTGGGGGCTTATTAAGGGATGAGGGGTTTATTATATGTGCCTAAAAAATTTGCAATATATAGGGGGTTTTATTGTCAAATGACATGGAGAAGCGGCCCGAAAATATCAAGCAGACCGGAGAAGAGACCCAAAAAACAGGAGCGGGGGAGCATTGACAAATACTGATGGTAGTTGCAGAGGGGATGGAGTGGGGATGGGGAGCATTGGGGTCTTGAGTCGTGATCAACATCTAGCTATAGAGGGTCATATATGAATACATAATCCATCATATGCATTGGAAATATTGAACCAACCCTTACTCTTTCTCTTTTTCTATTGATCCAGCACCAACAAAAGATCCTGTGAAGGAAAGATCAAGGATTGTTATTTGCCAAAATGACACTTCTCTATCTGAGTGCTGACATTCATCATGTCAGAACACAAAAGGACAATTTGGATTGAAGTGGCCAAAACACTATAGATGTACATGACCTTTTATGCATTATGCTCAAACCAGCCTTATATATTTTTATTTTGAGTTTTGGGTTGCATACGCGACTATGTGCATTTCAACTCATGTTTCATATGTGAGTATATGCATTGCAACCCATGTATAGCTTACATACGTGAGTTACCATTGAGAAACACACATATCATACGCGATTTGCCTATATTAATACTCACGTATACCTTAATTTAACCTTAAAAAATATAAATCATGATTAGAGGAGATTCGTTGTGCCCTAATTCATAACTATCCCAACTGTCTCAACCATCCTAACCTTTGAAACCTCTCTATTTACCAAATTATAAATAGAGGCCTTGGGATGGGGCTAATCAATCAATTTTTGGAGAGAAAAGTTATGCTAGTGGTATACCTTCATAGTCTTGTAGCAACAAAACTTAGAGTTGTCGGTTGCAGAGGAGACCTTGTGTCAGAAGCTGGGTTGTATTCTTACATATTCACCTTTTTTTAATAAA
>LPNX010002225.1:731918-837052 GCA_001517045.1 Pseudotsuga menziesii | reverse complement strand
ATATATATATATATATATATATATGAGATATTTATTGAAGAATTAGCTCTTTGCAGGTGAAAAGAAGAATCCCTAGAAGCTTTGGAGAGGATTGGAGTGAGAGAATACCCATCTTGGATCAACCATCATTAACCGGGTAAGCCAAGACATCTTCCTATTCTCATTCCAGTTTCTATAAAAGCTGATTGTCTGCAAGTTTAATAGTAAGATGGCAACCCCAAACCCTAGGTTACAAGGGTGAAATGTCCTGTACAATAGAACATGCAACTTTGCTGGGGAGGCTAGCCTATTGTGGGTTTATCCTGTAGGTTCTTTAATAGTATTTGTTCTGATTCCGAGTGTGGTATTTTTATCTTGCTTTTGATTTACAATGTAGTGTTCCCATAAGCCTTTACTATTCTTATTTTCGTTTTTGAATTTTTTTTAGTGGTATACGTGGGTTGCTGTTATACAAAATCATGTATATCACCTTGTATATATGGGTTGCTCTATAAAATAGTCGTGTATGGTATGCGGGTTTCCTACATACACAATCGTGTATATCGTGTAGAAGCATAATTTTTTGGTAGGGTTTGCTTGTCTCTGTTTTGTTTTATTTTTTTTGCTTGCTTGGGGGTCTTCTATTGTTGGCATGAATCTGTGAGTCTAAAGTCTTGCATGTCACACCTTTTACTTATTTTCAAGCCTTTTAGCATTCTTTGTTTGAATTTTCTTTCATCTAGTGATTTGAAGTTGGTCCTCCTGCTTGGTTGGTAAGTTCAGTGCTTTGTGTCTAGGTTAGTGATCAGGTCTTTGGATAATTTATATTGTGTACTACATTTTGTAGTGGCAATTTGGCATTTGTTCTTTTGTGAATCTATTGGACTTTTCGAGTTCAATAGTTTCTCCAAGTTAGGTTTTTTTTTAGTCTTCTTCTTGATTGGTTGAAGTTGGTTATTTTGGGTCCTTCATACTTCATTTACTTATTATATGCTCTGATTATTAAATCTTGCTCAAAGAATTTGCATTTAGTTGCATTGTAGTTTTTGAAGAATTTGAAAAAGTGAAGAAAAAACATGTTATACTTTTGCAGTTAGTTGCATTTACTCGTTTTCTTTTCAGTATTTTTCAAGTAAAATTTCAAAAAATATAAAAAGAATTTTTAGTTTCTCGCACTTAGTTTTGAATTTCATTAGCTTATATTTGCAAAAAGAAAAGAAATTTGGCTTAAGTAGTTGCAATTTGCTTTATACATCATTTTACTTTTTCTTATCGAGTCTATAACATCATAGTCTTTCATGCCATCTACCTGCTGAATAAGAACAACCCTTAAAATGAAATATATAATTTAAAAACTATTAGTAAGTTTTATTTTATAGGCTCATTTACCAACTAGATTACGCTAGACTTGTGGAATAGGGAGTTTAAACTCTCGAGAAGTGTTCAAATTCAGATGTAGTTGGCCAATCGATAAGTAAAACCTTTTCTATGTTGATTGTATCCAGGAAGATCCTCTCAAATGAGAGTTAAGCATGAGGCCATGTGGAGGCTTGGAATGAGGAGATAACCCTCTGATTCCTTGTCAAAGCATAGACCAAGGTTTTTTTAGATTTGGGGACTTCTGTCAATGCCACCATCCCGACCCCGTGTGGTTCCTGGTGTTGATAGGGTTTCGGGCTTTGCTACCCTGCCCATGCATACGAACCAGGCTTGTGATTGTCCCCCCAGATTGTTAATATAGTTGAGGTAGCCTTTAGTCTCTTTGACATCTAGGGTTCATACATAGGTACACCGAAAGGATATTTATGGTTGACCTTGGATGGGATTGGAAGGTAACCCTGGTAGAAAGTGTGGGAGGGCGGTGGGAAATTCCTCCACTTGTACCTAAGGAAATCTACAAGGACACCAAGTAAATGTCTCTCAGATTTCTTATGGAAAGGATATATTTACCCCTTGTGTCTGTTGTGACTTTAGGAAATTTTGTAGTGATTTCTATGTGGTTTGTTTGTGTTTAGCTGACCTTAGGGTGTGTGAATTTTATTGAGTCAAATTTTCAGTCATGGAGGACCAACCTATTAGAAGGTCAAGAAGGTTGTAAAAGTTCCTCCGTTTACTACAGTGGAGCCTCCACCACCTCCTCAAAGGTAGAGATTATAAGACACAGACGGGTCCTTTAAACAAATGGATAGTCATTCTCCAGGAGTTTGACTTGGATTTTCAATCTGTCAAATCCAAAAAATCCTTAGTTTTTGCAAAGCTCATTGCAAAATTTCCAATTGAAGAAGATATAGCAATTGAATAAGACTCATTCCCAGATGAGCACAATTTCTTGATTTCCACCTCTGACCCTTGGTATGGAGATATATTTATCTATCTCCAAACTTTGAAGTGTCCTATAACCTTTTCGTGGGAATAACGATGCAAATTACGCACACATGTGAAAAACTACCTCATTATTGGAGATAATTTATATCGCAGAGGGGTAGAATCTGTTCTACGTCGGTGCCTCTCCCACGAAGAGGCTGAAATTGTCCTAAATGATGCCCATAGCAGAGCGTGTGGGGGTCATTTATCCGGGTTAGCAACGGTCCAAAATATCTTATGTGCCGGTTATTTATGGCCCATGATCTTTAAATATTGTGTGGAAGCTATGAAGTGCTGTCATCCTTGTCATCTTTACACCAGAAAGACATGGTCGCATCCTAATCCATTATTTCTCATCATCATAGTGGGCCCCTTCACCAAGTGGGGGATAGATTACATGACTTGCAACCCAATTTTTGCTAGGGGGCACAAATACATCATTGTTGCTATAGATTACTTCACGATGTGGGCAGAGGAAATTCCCACCTATAAGGCTGACGGGGAAACTGCATCTTTTTTTGTTTTTAACCAGATTATCGTTTGTTTCAGTATTCCTAAAGAGATTGTCATTGACCATGGCAGTCACTTCCAAAACAACATGATGAATGAATTGGATACTATGATAGGGTTTAAACAAGAACATTCATCTTATTTCTACCTGCAATAGAATGGTCAGGTCGAGGCAGTCAATAAGACTGTGAAGGCTATTCTCAAGCATACTATTAACGCAACCGAGCCAAATTGGCACATGATGCTGTATCCTGCACTTTGAGCTTATCGAACCAATGTAAAAAATTCCACAGGGTTCTCTCCTTTCCAACTCGTTCACAGGGTGGAAGCAGTACCCCCGGTTGAATGCGAACTCCCATCTTTAAAAATTTCCATTCATGTGTTACCTGATATGGCTGAGCTAGAAGAACGTTTGATACACTTAGAACATCTAGATGAGCAACGTAGATATGCGTTGACTACAAATGAGGCTTATAAAAATAGGGTGAAAAATCAATATGATAATTCAGTCAAACCTAGGATTTTTTCTGAAGGGGAGATGGTCTTGTTCTGGGACCAAGACAAACAACCCCTGGGGGTAGGGAAATTTAGGTCTATGTGCTTAGGACCCTATGTCATGTCAAAAGTTTTGAAGAAATTCTTGCATATGAATTAACTGATTTCAAGAGGAATAAGCTGCCTAAGCCTAGAAATGGGCTCTACCTGAAGAAGTACTATGCCTAGGCTTATCACTTTTTCTTGTATTTTTATTGTATGTAACTTTATGTACAATAACTCACCAGTTTGTGTTCTTATACAATCTATTGGTTGTTATAGATGTCTTCCGAGTGCTTCGTAGGTTTTGCAGTTGGTGCTAGTCGTCACACTTGCAACCTGGCTTCAGCCGCATGGGTTATTTACTCACCCTTAGGACATCTATTTACCTCTAGAGGTGCTTGCAAAGGTATTGATACCAATAATGTGGCCGAATATAGGGCCGTCCTTGAGATTTTATGGGATTCCTTGTCATGTGGTATCACCCAGCTGGAAGTCAGACTTGACTCTCAACTGGTGGTTTACCAACTCAATCGAGCTTATCAGGTACGAAAACCTATTTTATTATGTCGGTTCATGGAAGTTAGGTTATTGGAATGAAATTTTGATTTTATCACATTTAATCATATTCCAAGAAATCAAAATTCATTAACTGATGCATATGTAAATTATATCTTGGATTGGTACTTATCACATATTTCATAAAAATACACAACATATACATTATAAAACACATGTAAATAAATTGACAATATATATCTATATCTATATATATATATATGTGTGTGTGTGTGTGTGTGTGTGTGAATATATGCCCATATAGATGGGTCGAGTTCTTGATCCTCAGATCCAGTCATAGCTGTATAAATATAAAAAAATGTACAAAAATTGGATCATAATCCATAAAATTCTAATAGGTCTAATCTTGACCACCCTGGTCATCCTGACCACCCTGCTCACCTTGATCACCCTAACCACCTTGGTCAACCTAGTCCTTCTGTTCTCGAGCCTCCTCATCTTCCTCAGCTACAACAGCCTCCGCGCTCTTTATGTAAACAAGTACCACCCTTTCTACCCTCCTCATAAGGCATATCAAGGTGGGTGGAATACCAACTACTAGTTCCTACATAATGGCAGGGATATGCTCAATGTGTAAAGTAGGGACTCTTTAGGTAATCCTGGATAGCTTCCCCTCAAGAACCCTGATCAAACCCTGATCCTCTCCTACCATTGGTCGTACATACATATGAGGATGCCTATCAGGGCAGACTGGTCCAATATCTGCATTTTAAACATTAAAAGGATTAAAAAATTTATGTCTATGTATATATATTTTATGATTAAAATTCATAAAATTTTTAAAACATGAAAAACCAAAATACTTGATGCTCCCCATGCTCCTCCAAGAGGGAGGACAAGGTCATTGTCACCCCGAAAATCCATCCTAGCATATGGAAACTGCTCCAATTCTGGTAGTTTCTGTTCCCACCATAGGTAGAAATCATCATCGTAGAGACTCTGAACCGAGCTACCACCGCCCTAGCGAAGGAAAATTTCTCCATACCTACTCATTCTAGGCTGACGGGGAGAGAAATCTAGTAGAGTTACTACAAGGATGAGACTAGGCACTCTCTCAAAGAAAAAGGCCGTCGATATACTAGAATATCCAAAGTTCTTCCATCGGCCTCTCTTGCAGTCAGAGAGTTGTTTCTTTATTATTGCGATTGCTCCCAAGCACTAGTCAAACACAACTCCTTGTAGGTACTCCAGAGAAATCCTGATATGGTTATGTGTAGCAATATGGAGGGATGATGATCCTGCAACCCTCACTACAGTGCTTACCAACACTTGTAATGACAAGCTACGAATATGTGCAATCGAGATGCATGTACCCCTTTTTTGAGTACCGGGCATGCGGTAAGTGTTGATATAGTATTGAACACTTAGAAGGTCGCCGCCTCTCCCGGTACCCTCTAGGTTGAAAAGTGTTCCCCGTCGTGAAAAACCTGCAATGAAATAGATGTCTTCTAGTGAAATTTCTAGAATCTCACCTTGTAGGTCCAATGCACCTAGATCGTGATCCCAGTAGTTAATCAAAACCTCCTGTAAGCGGACATTGGATCGCATAGGTGAGGTACGAAAGAACTTTAGCAACCCACTTTTCTATAATGTATGCACCGTGGGGGCACTTTGAAGTGCATCTTGGTCCATAGTTTCATGTTCCCTCTCCCTCCACTCAAACACCATGTTTTAGCGTGTCCATAAAGCCACCATCAAACATTAAAAATAATGAAAAAACTTTGATTTTGGCCCTAGGTTTACTTTTTATATGTCGCACAGTATATGCGACTGTCCTTTGGACATGTTGTGTATCATATGTCGGTTACCTTTGGGAAATTCACGTATAAAATGCGTGTAAGAAACTGTGTAATTTGCATACCCGCGTATACAACGTGACCTTCCTAAAATTGTCTTAAAACATTAAAATTTTGCATAAAATCAAAAATTTGAATGGATGAAATGGAAGAGCACGAAGAGCTAAATTAGCTGGCCCTTGCGGATTTGAAATTCGTCCATTGGTTTGTCCACACCGAGCAAGTCAAAAGTAAAAATTGCCTATATTGGGTAAAAATATGAAATGGTGATTTTGATATCTATTTTTGAACTACTTATAGAAATAATTTCAAAATATGGGTTTTTTAGCCTATAGTTTTAATTTCTATTAAAAATCAAACTAATACCATGTCATGTTTACCTAATGCAACAGGTCCAAAGTTGCCCAAAGTTTTTTTCACTCATATAGGACAAGATGTTGGTCATTTATATAATTTTTTGCATCTATACATAATCCGCGTTAACCCTACAATCACTATTTTGACCACAAAGTATGGTTTTTACCATTTTTACCTTGTTTATACCATTCTTCTTCCGTGGATAGGACTTTCCTTTCATGAGTACCCTATTTTAGAACACATTTCTTGTCTTTTGGTACTTATGTCGCATTTTCTGTAGGTTTAGGGGAGCCTTCTTAGCTATTTTTCACACCAAATTGAGCCTCATTTTAGTCTCTTTTTACAAGCTATCCCCTTTATAAGGCTCCCCATCCTTATGGAGTTTCTTTAGGCCCAGTTCTAACTTCTCAAAATATACTTGACTGCCGAGTAAAGTTGTCCATTCAGGCTCATTAAGAATATGTGAATGGAAATCCACATTGGTGGTAGGTTATCACTTTATTAGACCATGCAGAATAACACGAGAAATGATCGCTCTCTTTTCTACGGAATTGAGAAGAGTATTCTCAGGAATAGATTTATCACTTTTCCAGACTTGAAGGAATAAACTTACGGAAAAGGAGCACCCGGTATGAGCTTAGTTTTCTCCTTTTCATGCTCTAGACCTAAACATGAAAAAGATGCCGAGTGTAATTTATGTCTTTGTCATGCTCGTTAAACACTAAGAACAAAGCATCGGGTTTACTATTGTAAGCCCCATTCCTCGTAACCAAATGGATATTTCCGAGTGATCTTTCTATCCTTCACACTCGTAAAACTCAAGCTATAAGCTACTCTTCAAGGAGCTTTGGGTAGGTGGTAATTTAACCTTTTTCAGACCTCCCTGACTAAGTACAAAAAATGTGTGCCTTTTCTTCTTCAGAAGTTAAGAGAGTTCTTATTTGGTATGTTTTATACTTTTTCGGCCTCAGGAGACTAAATTGGACGAAAAAGGAACCCCTTGGAGTTTTCTTTGAAGTTTTCAGACTCTCTAAACATGAAAACACCAATGAGCATGTACTAGTTTGGGCTCGTAAAATCCATGAATCAGTAACATTATCAAGCATTATTACTTAAGAATTCACAGGTTCAGAGAGAGAAATATAATTCACACACATAAAACACAGTTTGTATTATTGCACACATATAAACGGAGAAACACCACGTACATAAATAGTTGGAGTGAGATCCAACTAATTCCACTTCTTGTGGGAGAAGTTGAGAAAATATCTCAACTTCCTCCAGCTACCCCCCACCTAATCCCTAAACTCTAGGAATCCCTAATGAGTCATTATTATCTAATTTCCCCCTTAATGACTACATTACAAATAAACCACATATTATAATTCTCAAATAACAACATATATTTCTGTCTGATCTGGTCTTCATCAACACTCTAACCCACTCTGAAATCTTCCGGATTACGCTCTTTCTCCACAACTTCGAGCTACCAATTCATCCAGCATAAATAAAACTGCTTCCGACCATCTTTGAAGCATTTGTAGGATCAAATATTCATGACTACCCCGAAAAATAACCATGATACTGAAAAAATTCAGTAATCAATCTTACAATGTGATCTTTCTACACTCAACAATACAAAGATAACACGAAACTGATGATCTTGGAGCACCGAAATACAACAAGAATCAAAATTTTTTACAAAATATTTCTAACATACATAAACAATAACTCTATTCTAGAACAACTTGAGAGGTTCATCATCACTGATTACAAATAAAATCACACTCTCTCACACACTCACATAATATAATATATCTAAGTAAATAGGCTGGCAATGACTCTTATGGTAGCTTCCAACTAATCAAAAAATTTTGTTTTTGGTTCACCATGAGTAAACCTTCAACAACTTATCAGAATCTGAATTCAAACTTTGGCGGTTTTCTTTCTTTTACTGTGCAGCTCCATCCAAGTGATAGCAGACTACAAATTATGGAAGTGATTTCACCTACATCGACAGTGATGATTCCAACGAACAGTGGCATCAATATTTGCAACAGGGTACGTATCCAATAGCGGCATCTCCCTTACATCTCACGCAGCAATGGGACAATGTCTCTCAGAAAAAACATAATGTTTGATCCTGCGGCCTCCTTTTTTCTTAACATTGACTCCATCTTGGATCCTCCCTCAATGATGACTCTCCAACAATCATCTCTTGACGCACAACATCCTCCCTCATCTCTGTTGCATAGCCAGTCCCTGATTTGAATTTTACTATTGATATGTTTCCTTCTGATATTGTTGCTCCTCGGATGACTCACACATAGGTAGGATTCCTCTTTTGTTTCCACCGTCGGCATCCCTGCAGGTAAACAATGAACACACAGCACTCTCACAAACAAAAGAATTCAACACTCATAATCTACGTATGTACAGAGAACCTCTTCCAAACTATTTCATCTTCCTGGGCACTCCCGTGAGGGATTAAGCCTAGCCAAGCTCTGATACCAACTTAAGAATTCATGGGTTTAGAGAGAGAAATATAATTCACACACATAAAACACAGTTTGTATTATTGCACACATATAAACAGAGAAACAACACATACATAAATAGTTGGAGTGAGATCCAACTAATTCCACTTCTTGTGGGAGAAGTTGAGAAAATATCTCAACTTCCTCCAACTACCCCCCACCTAATCCCTAAACTCTAGGAATCCCTAATGAGTCATTATTATCTAACTTTATTCTCTCTCCTCTTCAATCTTGTCAAAAATGAAGAGAGACCTGAGTTGACTTTCCTCGACTCGTTAAAATTTCACAGGAAAGATAAGGAAGAAGTTTTCTTTTTGGTTCACAAAACAATAGCAGCATGTTCTCCTTGAACATAACACTTTATGAACTTTATAATACTTGTGTCTCAGTGTACACTTTCAGTTTCAGCTATCACTTCGAGTTTTCATACTCCTCCACTTGTCCTTTATACATGGGGAATCTGATAATGTCTCCTACATGACAGATAAGTCTAGTTGTCCTATCTGCAAAGTTAAAAGATGCCTTGGGTCACCTCTATGTCGTGCTCACTGTTCAAGGATTTATCCCTGCATCTGATTATTATTCCAATTCCATCATTATCCTATTTGATATCACTTGTATCTACATTCCCTTATCTAGTTTCCTAGTCACTTTTGTGATCCATTGGAGAATCTATTGCCTTCCTCATATCAGCATGGTTTCTCATCAGTGCTTCTTGAAGACGAAGACCTAAAGTTTTGATGATGGTACCTTAGGATTCACTTTCATCATTGGTGAACTCCTTTGCTTCAGTTGTTAGTTTCACCTATTGATTGACAATCTATTGAATCCTTTCCATGTTTAACTTCAACACATCTATTCACATGGCCAGGATTGTACTGGTTCCTTTGGATATTGATGAATACCTTAGGTGCACATTTATAACCTAAGTTGTGCAAGATTGTGTTGTGTTCACCTTACACAACTTCCAAATTTTGAAGACTCATCATTGTATATTGTGGTTTCGATCCACCTTTGTAATATACGTGGTCTTGTACCCATATCATATGATGTAATCAAATATTGTAAAGGAGCTACTGTTCCAGTATATTAAACATGGCATCTTCAGATATGATTTTGTATATGACATTGATATGTCTTTTTTTCAGGTACTTCCTCTGCTTCCTTGGAATTTTGAGTACTTCAAGACTAAGATTGTAATGTATTTCGTCCCTCACTTCCCTCCGACCTCACACATTAGGGGGAATCTATTATCATCCAAAATGACACTTCTCCGTCCGAGTGCTGATATTCATCATGTCGGTACACAAAAGGTCAATTTGGATTGAAGTGGCCGAAACACTATAGATGTGCATGAACTTTTATGCATTATTCTCAAACCAGCATTATATATTTTTATTTTTAGTTTTGGTTTGCATACAAGACTATGTGCATTGCAACTCATGTATCATACGTGAGTATATGCATTGCAACCCGTGTATACCATGCATATGCGAGTTCCCTTTAAGAAACATGCGTATCATATGCAAATTTCCTATATTAATACTCAAGTATACCTTAATTCGACCTTAAAAAATATAAATCATGATTAGAGGAGATTATTAGGGCCCTAATCCATAACTATCCCAACTGTCTCAACCATCCTAACCTTCGAAACCTCTATATTTCCCAAAGTATAAATAGGGGCCTTACGATGGGGCTAATCAATCAATTTTTGGAGAGCAAAGTTATGCTAGTGGTATACCTTCAGAGTCTTGCAGTAGTAGAACTCAGAGTCCTCGGTTGCAGAGGAGCCCTTGTGTTAGAAGCTGGGCTGTATTCTTACCTATTCACCTTTTGTTAATAAAGAGAATTATTCTTCCAATCTTGTATTGTGCTTATCTCATGGATATTGGTTTAATGAATATGTTCAATGATGTTATTAGTATGCTTTTCATCTAACCTCTGATTTATATATATATATGAGATATTGCTTGAAGAATTAGCTCTTTGCAGGTGAAGAGAAGATCCTTATAAGATTTGGAGAGGATTGGAGCGAGAGAAGACCAATCTTGGATAAACCATCATAAACCGGGTAAGGCAAGACATCTTCCTATTCTCATTCCAGTTTCTATAAAAGCTGATTGTCTGCAAGTCTAATAGTAAGTTGGTAACCCTAGAACCTGGGTTATAAGGGTGAAATGTCATGTACAATAAGGAGTTAAGGCAGGAAAACTCACTTGGTGGATACTAAGAGCATTCATTTGCATTACCTTTCTTCAGCATACTGGATTCATTGAATTTCCATGGGAATAAAAGAAGGAACAACTCATATTGGAAGGAGGGAGAGCATCTACACTACTTCCTTAGAAAAAGCCTCTGTTTCCCATACACGGTAAAGCAACGAAGTGAATGACCATCAAACCAAACTATAGTTACTACATTTGCTGGTATGTGACTGAGCGATCTTTCTTATTCCATGTAATAAGTGGGAACTTAGGTGCAAATTTGTCTTTTCCGGTAGACAACTCCTTGATATATAGTTGATATCCTTCATTTACAAGTCTATATGATGTAGTTATAAAGCTCACATTTCACCTAAATCAAGCAAATAAATAAGGGTGAGTGGTGGAAAAATTATCAGTAATAAACACAAAGGTCGCATAATAGCCATCATCCCATCCCTCAACATAAAATTCATAGGTTCAAATTCTAGCTACAGAGGCGAGTGCATGTGATATTATTTTTACCCAAAAGAACCACTGAGAGAAAATGCAAGGGCAAGGGTGGGAAGAGAATCACCCACAGAGACAAAGGAAACTGATTGAGTGAAAGCAGTAGTAAAAAATCCCGTTGATAACCCCTAAGAATAAGGAATAACAAAGGAGTCTGGCACATTCGTTAGGTGTTTTTAAGGGTTTAGATTATGTGTCCTATAGTCATTGAATTCCAATGTCACAATATTGTTATCATATGCATTTTACATTTTGGAAACATGCCTTGCATTTTATCTAAAAATTATATACTTGTAAGTCAACATCATCCATGCTGTATATCACTACAAACTGATGTTATTTCATCACTTTCATTTTTGTAGATATTACACTTAGAGGAATCTTTGTCCCAACTAAAAGTTATCCATGTTGCTGGAACGAAAGGAAAGGTAATCTTGGTTATCATTAGTTTTTTCCACTCTTCAGATGCAAAGAACAAAGAACATGACTATCCATCTAGGATTACATTCAAAGTTTGTTTATCTTGCTTTACATTAGACTCATGTGGTTGTTAGTTTAGGTATTTCAACGATTTTCTATTCTGATTGCAAAAAAATATCGATAAAAATTATAGTGTATATCAATATATAATAATAATATGTTATCATGATGTTATCTATATGAAGATATGAAGGCCCATTTTTGCTTCATAGTGAGTTAGTACATCATTATTTATGTTTGGAAGGTACACGCTTGCCACAGTGATATGAAATATTGACTAGGATATGTCATGAGTTGTTTCTTATATATGGAACCTTTTTCACATCTCTAATAACTTTTCTAAAGAATTTTTATACATCTCGAGTCAATCTTAATGTAGTTTGGCTATACTTTTTTCAATCCTCATGCAACTTCACCATAACTAGTTCAAATCTTATGGAACTTCACCATAACTAGTTCAAACCTTATGCAACTTCACCATAACTAATTCAAAGCTTATGCAACTTCACCATGGCATCATCATGCATTTAAAAGAAACCCTTAACCAAAAAAATTGCAAGAGACAGAACACCCTTTACATTTTCAAAATACTCCTTCAAATTTGCAAATAACTCTACCCCTAATCAATGCTTCAAGTAGTTCATTAATTCTATTCCAAAAATAAGTTTTCAACAGTTCTTAAGTAGTTCCAACTCAGTTATAAAACAATATTGAAGTCCGCCCTTAATAAGGTCCCCAACTGCCTCTACAAGTGTGCTAACATTTCTCTTGACCTTAGTGCCAAGATTAGGAATTACTGCATGAATCTATGGATCAACCCTTTTAAATATGCAATATCAATAGGATGAATATCTATTCTCTAAAATTATCACACAACAACTCTAATTCTGTCAATGAAATGCATGCCCCAATATTTTCCTTTAATCAGTCCATAAGGGTGTTTTCAAGGCTCTCCTTCAGATTTGTCCATTAATCCTAGAACACAAGTAGATATGCATTTGTATATTAGGTGAAGAAATGTTGCCCCATAATCACTACTTAGTGTACTTAGTATGATATCAAGTTGCTTTGAATCACAAACATTTCTTGTCATTGAAACCAGTTTGGTGTAAACTTGGAAGTGAAGACTAGCATTATCGGATTCTCCACTTTAATGAATGCTTCTCGAGACTTCAAAATATGTATACATGCAGTTCCTTTTTCAATTTTCTTCTGTTTTCTTAGTTTATTTTTCTATTATTTTTTAGGCACAAAAATAAGCACATAAGTCCATACAAGTAACGTACAAGGAAACCCCACATGGAGCAAAACTATCCATAGTATAGTCCATAGTATTTTTTTTTATCTACTTCTATGAAAAAATGTTTTTTTTGAAGCAAATGAAAACAAAAAATATGTATCTCTGATTTGTGGATGATGTGTTGTGTAGTGAGTTGTAGACTTGTTATTTAGATGGAGTAAAATATTTGGTTTGGACAGAGTTTCTATGTTTTTTCATCTCTTGTTTTAATAACCTTTTGATATTGTGCACGTACGTTGAAGTTGACTCTTGAATTTTGGGAGGGCTATTTGAATAAGCCACTGATAATACATTTTGTTTCAAGGTGTTTCATCCCGATAGTAATATTTTTTTGTCCTTAGAGATTTGAATTGAAAGTGCATACCTTGCTTTCTAACTCTTTGTTCTATTGATGAACTAATATGCATGTGTAAATTTGAATCTTTTTTTTGTCATTTATTTATGCATGCACTCACCTCATTTTGTAGCCATATTATATCCAATTTTTTGAAAAATTTGTTATAATTTTATTAATTTCATAACATGTTCTTAACCAACTAAAAGGTACACATGGATGGAAATGCATATGGATCCAAGTGATGTTGTGGACTTCAAAATTTTTATTGGTGAAGAGAATGGTTCCCTTGGCATAGTCTAGTGTCGAAAAGGTTGTACATATGTTGATATGAGTGGTGAAATTGTGGACGATGAAATCATTGATTATCATTTTGATTTTATTGGCCCAATTGGAATTCCTTTAAATACAAAGCAAGAGAAGAAAAAGAAACCTAAAACAACAAATGTAAGCATTAAGAGGAAACTAGACACATTGGTTGTCGAAACATTGAAATCACAGGTAATGGAGGGAATGCCAATCTCTGAAAACATTGAAGGGAATGTGGACGAACCTATGCATAAACAACCATGAGTTTATCATTTGTCTGAGTCAGTGGAACAAGTTGTAGCGGTTGATCCTAATGTATTGGCATCTCGAGAACATAAAGTGAATAGTTTAATGGAAGAGTTTTTCAAGGAGAAGCTAACACTCAAGGTATATTCAGAAAATGGAAAAGCTAATATAAAGATCTGTTGTGAAATTTTTGGCATTTATTATGGAATGAGGGAAGTATCCTTGGCATCACAAATAGTTCATAACATCAAAAAAAATCATATGAAAGCAGGGTATCATCAACATCACATTTCAATGTTGGGAATTGATGAAATTCCTTCATGTAACAGAGAAAAGTAGACAACGGCGGCTAGCGATCAACTTGATATTGATCAAGCAATCAAACTTCTACACGATTTCAACCAAACACAAGAGCCTAATTTGTTCAAGGTGGTGGAAGCAAAAATTGCAAACTATGAGGACAAGAAAAAAGTAAGAGTAGAATGTACACGATGCAATAGATGGCTCTCTTTGGTGCCAAAAGTGGTAAAATTGTTAGTTCTCTAAATGAACACATGAAATCAAAGAAACACACTACTACTACAGATGAGGTTGTTTGAGTCATTATGCAACCACACATAATTATTTGGTTTATTTTGGCATAATTTACCACTTATCATAAGTTCTTGACTTGAATATGTGACTGCATCATCAACTAGATCTCCTCCTTGAATCAGGGAGCCTAACTTAGTCTTCTCCTTCAATTGAGGAGACTAACTGAGCCTCCTCCTTTAGTATAGGAACAAATATGGGTTGATCTGCATGACATATGTTCCCCATTCAGTTAACTGAAGGTTGTTTCACCTACCTTTCAGTTAAACTGGAGCTGTAAGGTGCCTTCCTCATTAATTAACCTAGTTTTGGTTAATTTCAGTTAACTGGAGTGATTAAAGGTGCCTCCGCCTACTTTTGGTGGCCTAGTTCAATGCGGTTCAGTTCATATCACCTAACTAAAGTCATATAGGAACCCTCACCTACTTGTTGGAATGAAATTGAGTTCTATTCAGTTAGACTCAGTCTAAACTACCTCTGAGTCAATTAGAGTCAATTAATTTTGAGTTAAGTGGTTAACTGATGTGTCTAGTGTTGTTTAACTTAAAAGTAAGCCACTCTCATGTAATGAATTTTAATGACCTCTTGGGGATTCGATTTTCATGGCTCTTTATGTCATTGTATTGCATTGTATCACTACTTTCGATTAATGATAAACAAATATACAACTGCAACTCCTAATTACATTGTTTCATCTAATTTCTAAGTAAAATTGATATGTGAAATCTATTGCAAGTTTTTTTCTTGTTTCTTAGATTATTGAAACTCCAATTTTATATGGTATCAAAGCCATGGAAGGAAAAGACAATTCTTCTACAGGTTTCTTGTTGGATCTATGAAGAAACTTGAGCAAAATTGTTCAAAATCATTCCAACTCTGCACCAGAAGCAGAGAATTTGCCACATAATTCCTAGATAATCTAGCATCCGGTTGATCAAGGTTGCTTGATTGACTAATCCAGGTGTGAAGAAAACTCCAAAAGTGCATGTTGTTCGACCTTATTTTGTTTGTTTGTGCGATTGTAGGTATCTCAAGCACTGTTAGAAAAACAGGACTACAGAGCAATAACAGATATACAGTTAAATCAATAAACAAGATGCAAAACAAATTAAAACAGTACAGAGAGACACAGATATAATGTGGTTCACCCAAACAATGGGCTACGTCCACAAAGAAATTTGCCAGTCCTTTTATTGTAGTCTAGAAATATGAAGGGATACACACTGCAACAAAATCGTTGCACTTCCTCTTCACGCTCTCACAGTCTCTCTTCCAGTACAATACAATGCTCACATCTAGTACAATTTACAATGGAGCCTCCTCAAGCCTTATAAAGGATTAATTACATGCAATACCATGGGACAATACCATGGGCTACAACAAACCATGTTCCCAAACCATGTGCTAGACCTAACCACCTTTGAATTGATCTCAAGTCAAGGTTAGCACATGCAATACCATGGGACAATACCATGGGTTACAAAAAACCATGTGCCCAAACCATGTGCTACACCGAACCACCTTTGACTTGATCTCAAGTCAAGGTTAACCCTAACAATCCCCCCTTTAAACTTGACTTGGAGTAATCACCAACTCCCCTCATGTATTTACCGATGAATCTTACATACACCCCCCTATCACCTAGGTCTATCTCTCAACTTTACCAGTGAGTTACCAGGGGTATGCATTCCTTACCAAGTCTTACAGCCATATGCCCATTTACATGCAAACCGCTCCATTACATTTTTTTCATGTGCCTTCATGGTGACTAAACAAAGCAACTCTACCACTGCTGCACTTGCTGGACCTTGGACTTGGCAAATTTATTCTTTTCACCTTCATGCTTTAAGGCCACCAAAAACTGAGCAAGAACTCAGTTTCTCTCTGGTTACTCCCTTTGTCAACATGTCTGCAAGATTCTCGCTGGTGTGAATCTTTTCCAGCTTTAACATTTCTTCATCTAGAACAGATATTATGAAGTGGTACTTGAGTTCTATATGCTTAGTCCTCGAATGAAAGACTGAGTTCTTTTCAAGATGAATGGCACTCTAGCTGTCACTATACAGCCTACTATTCTCCTGTTTCTTACCCAATTCTTCCATGAACCTCTGCAACCAAATCATCTCCTTACTAGCCTCTGTAGCAGCAACATACTCTGCTTCCGTTGTTGAAAGTGCAACAACCTATTTCAGTTTTGAAATCCAACTTACTGTTGTTCCACCTACAGTGAACACATACCCTGTGGTGCTCCTCCTGCTGTCTTTATCACCAACCATATCTGCATCAACATATCCCTGTAGAACAGTGTCTGAACCTCCAAAACATAATGCATGAGAAGTGGTACCTCTCAAATACCTGAGAATCCACTGTACTACTTTCCAATGCTCTTTACCTGGATTATTCATTTACCTGCTCACAACTCCCACTGCATGTGCAATATCTGGTCTTGTGCACACCATGGCATACATCAAGCTCCCAACTGCTTATGAATAGGGAATCTTGGACATGTAATCTATCTCTTCCTGTGTCTTTGGACACATATGCTTGCTTAGTTTGAAATGGCTTGCCAAAGGTGTGCTGACTAGTTTTGCATTCTGCATTCTAAACCTCTGCAACACCTTTTCTATGTACTCTCCTTGAGACAATTTCAATTTGCGATTTTTCCTATCTCTTGTTATTCTCATACCAAGGATTTGCTTTGCAGCACCCAAATCCTTCATCACAAATGATTTAGCTAGTTTTATTTTGAGCACATTTATATCCTGCATGTTAGCCCTGCAACAAGCATGTCATCCACATACAATAACAAGATAATATATCTTCTGTTATCTAGCCTCTTGAAATAAAGACAGTTGTCAGAATGACATCTATCATAACCTTGTTCTGTCATAAAATTATCAAATTTTAAATACCACTGCCTTGGAGCTTGCTTCAGGCCATACAAGCTCTTCTTCAACCTGCAAACCAAATTCTCCTTCCCTTTGACCTCATACCCTTGTGGTTGCTACATATAAATCTCTTCCTCCAAATCCCCATGGAGAAAGGACATTTTTACATCTAATTGTTTAAGATGCAAATCTTCTACCACCACTAGACTTAAAATAGTTCTAATTGAAGTCATTTTAACAACAGGAGAAAATATTTCATCAAAGTCTATACCTTTCTTTTGTGCAAACCCCTTTACAACAAGTCTAGCCTTGTACCACTTCTTTCCTCCATATTCTTCCTTCAACCTGTAAACCCATTTATTCTACAATACCCTTTTTTCTGCAGGAAACTTAACTAGATCCCAAGTCTGGTTTCTTACCAATGATTCCATCTCCTTATCCATGCCTTGCTCCCACTTCTTTCTAGTTTCTACCTGCATTGCTTCTTCAAAACATTCTGGCTCACCAGAATCAGTCATTAATAAATAATACAGTGAATGAGAGAATCATTCAGGGGGTCTACTTAACCTGGTAGACCTTCTTACAGTTGCAGGAGTTTCAGGTACCTGCTGGTGCTCTTGGAACTTCATTTTCTTTGATTTCATCAAGCACTGTGTACTCTGTCTTTTCCTTTTCTTCTTTCTTTCCCTGCAACTAATCTTTGTACATGACCTTTTCATTGAATACTGCATCTCTAATCCTAATGATTTTGCAATTTTTAAGATCCCATAAGCGATAACCAAAATCATCATCCCCGTATCCAATAAAAGTACATTTCTTGGATTTAGCCTCAAGCTTTGTTCTATCATCTTTATCAATATGGAAAAATGCTTCACAACCAAAATTTCTCAGAAATGAGTATTTTACCTGTTTACCTGTCCATGCCTCCTCTGGAATTCCACCATCCAAAGTGCTTGAAGCCCTTTGTTTATTAAATAAACAACAGTGTTTACAACATCAGCCCAGAACTGTAAGGGAAACCCTGCATGCAATCTCATACACCTTGCATGCTCCATGATCGTTCTGTTCATCCTTTCTGACACACCATTTTCTTAGGGTGTTCCAGGGACTGTCTTCTCTCTACGAATCCCATTGTGTGAACAGTAACTGTCAAACTCCTTGTTGCAATACTCGCCTCCATTATCAGATCTGAGACATTTCAACCTTTTCTGTCTCATTCTCAGCCAAAGCTTTCCACTTCTTAAAAGTATCAAACACATCAGATTTATGTCTAATGCAATAAACCCAAGTTTTTCTAGTTGCATCATCAATAAAAGTAACATAATAACGAGAGCCACCAAGAGATTGTACCTGAGCTGGTCCCCATACATCTGTATCAAAAAGCTCTAAATTTTCACTCTTTTTTTGTTTCCCAACCCTGAGAAATCTAACTCTCTTCTATTTTCCATAAACATAGTTCTCACAAAATTCCAAACTTACCTGCTTCAGATCTGGAAGCAGTTTCCTTGAGTGGAGAATCTGCATCCCCTTCTCACTCATGTGGCCAAGCCTATGATGCCACAACGTTGCACCTGTTTCTATGGAAGCTACAAAAATAGAATAATTAGTCTTATGATGACATAAATATAACGTACCTATCCTATCTCCTTTTGCAATTACCATTGATCCTTTAGTAACCTTCCACCACATTTCTCCAAACGTAGACAAACATCCGCCATCTCCCAACTGCCATGTTGAGATCAGATTTATTTTCATAGCAGGAATGTGCCTTACATCCTTTAGCAGCTAGTCATTTCCATTATTTAGTTTAATCCGTACCTTACCCTTTCCAACAATTTTACATGGTTCATCATCCCCCAATAACACATGCCCAATATCACCTTGAACATAATCATAAAAGAATTTCCTATGGGGTGTAGCATGACATGAAGCCCCTGAATCTACTACCCAGTAATCATTAGTATTATCTAATGCAAGAATCAAAGCATCTTGTAACACATCACCTGCTACATTAGCTTCCTGGGTAGTCTCTTGCTGCCTCTCACCTTTCTTCTTTGGTGCTCTGCAGTCTTTCTTTAGATATCCTTTCTTACCACAGTTCCAACATTCTATTTTTCTGAATCTGGACTTGGATCTTCCCTTTTTAGACTTGTTGTGATTTCTTGGGCTCCTTCCTCTCTTGTTTTGTCTCCCTCTGCTCTCCATGGTCAACACATTACCTGATATCTCACCTATGCTTTTCCTTCGCATTTCCTCGCTAAGAATAACACTAACAACATCATCAAACTTAAGAGTGTTTGAACTAGGGATAGAGTTACTTATAGCCATGACCAAGCTATTCCGGCTTTCTGGCAATGAGCACAAGATTAGAAGAGCCCTAACCTCATCATCAAAGTTCACTTTTACAGAACTTAACTGACTTGTAAGTGTATTAAACTCATTTAAATGGTCAACAACAGATCCACTTTCCGACATCTTCATATTAAATAAATGCTTCATTAAAAATACCTTGTTAGAAGTCGAGGGTTTTTCGTAGAGCTTACTCAATGCGCTCATCACACCCTCTATTGTTATTTCTTTCAAAATATTGAAGGCCATCGACGAAGCCAGGCACAACCGTATTGTTCCTAGTGCCTTTCTGTCAAGAACCTCCCATTCTTCATCCTTCATAGCCGCTGGCTGTTTTTCTTTTCCGCCCAACGATAGGTACAGATATTTCTGGTACAGATAGTCCTCCATTTGCATCTTCCATAACTGATAGTTTTGGCCGTTAAATTTCTTGACCCTAAACTTTACTTCTTCCACCATTGCTCCCACTCGAACCAGGAACCCTTCTTTCCTACGAGTTTACAAACCAAATAGACCTTTTGGATCTGATACCAATTGTTAGAAAAACAGGACCGTAGAGCAATAACAGATATACAGTTAAATCAATAAACAAGATGCAAAACAAATTAAAACAGTACAGAGAGACACAGATATAACGTGGTTCTCACAAACCATGGGCTACGTCCACAAATAAATTTGCTAGTCCTTTTATTGCAGTCCAGAAAGATGAAGGGATACACCCTGCAGCAAAACCGTTGCACTTCCTCTTCACGCTCTCACAGTCTCTCTTTCAGTACAATACAATGCCCACATCTAGTACAATTTACAATGGAGCCTCCTCAAGCCTTATAAAGGCTTAGTTACATGCAATACCATGGGACAATACCGTGGGCTACAACAAACCATGTGCTAGACCTAACCACCTTTGACTTGATCTCAAGTCAAGGTTAGCACATGAAATACCATGGGAGAATACTATGGGCTACAACAAACCATGTGCCCAAACCATGTGCTAGACCTAACCACCTTTGACTTGATCTCAACTCAAGGTTAACCCTAACAAGCACTTCCATTGCATTTGCTACAACTGCATAACGAAATCCTCTTCAAGCAATCTTCTCACTCATTTCAACTATCATCAGTGGAAAGAGGATATTGAGATACAATTGCACTCCAAAGGACTCTATAGAGTCACTATGGGCATGGAGACAGAGCCGAATGCATTAGCGGAGAAAGTAAAATATTGGAACAAACTTAATGAAGCATATGGATTTCTATGCCTCTCCATTTCAAGGGATCTTGTTTTCCACCTCACTGGATTGAAGACTCCCAAGGAAATATGGGAACAACTTGTTACTCTATTTGAAAAGCAATATGATTTAAGAATCTATCAGTTGGAGAATGAATTGATATCTCTAAATCCAGGAAATTTTGAGACCATGAATGACTTCTTTAATAAGTTTAAGAACCTTGTACTCCAATTGAAGCAATCTAAAGTTGATAAGGAATATTATAAGTTTTAGAAAACACGACCATAGAGAAATAATAGATATACATTTAAATAATTAAACAATATGCAAAACACATTAAACACATTACAAACAGACACAAATATAACATGGTTCACCCAAACGATGGGCTACATCCACACAGAAATTGCTAGTCCTTTTATTACCATCTAGAAAGATGAAGGGATACAACCTGCAGCAATATCGCTGCACTTCCTCTTCATGCTCTCACTGTCTCTCTCACCCAATCAAAAATATTGTTTATAATACAATACAATACCATACACAACCATATTACAATGCTTTTTTTTTATAGGGGAAATACCATGGGAAAATACTATGGTTAACCCAATACCATGCGTCCACAAAACTGTTGGCCAACAAACATCCCAAATATTTTTCTCGAGGGCTCCACCCCCGCACCCCCATTTTTTGGGGAATGAGTGTACAATACACATGTGGTACAAATATCTATGGATTTGGAAGATCAGGCTCCACAACCAACAATATCCCACTTGGAGACTTATCACAACAACTGCACCTCTGCTGCACTTTCTGGACTATGCTCTAGATTTTGGACTAAGAAAATTTCTTATTTTCACCTTCATGCTTGAAGGCCAACAGAAAATGAGCAAGAACTCAGTTTCTCTCTGGTTACTCCCTTTGTCAACATCTCTGCAGGATTTTGGCTAGTATATATCTTTTCCAATTTTAAAGGTTCTTCATCTAGAAGAGATCTTATGAAGTGGTACTTGAGCTGTATATGTTTAGTCTTCAAATGAATGACCTATTTATTTACAAGATGAATGACACCCTGGATGTCATTGTACAACCTTCTATTCTCCTGCTTCTTATCCAATTCCCCCATGAACCTCTGCAACCAAATCATCTCCTTACTAGCCTCTGTAGCATCAACATACTCTGCTTCCGTTGTTGAAAGTGCAATAACCTGTTGCAGTTTTGAAATCCAACTTACTGTTGTTCCAACCACAGTAAACACATACCCTGTGGTTGTCCTCCTGCTGGCTTTATCACCAGCCATATATGCATCAACATATCCCTGAAGAACAATGTCTAAAACTCCAAAACATAATGCATGAGAAGTGGTACCTCTCAAACACCTGAGAATCCATTGTACTACTTTCCAATGATATTTACCTGGATTGTTCATATACCTGCTCACAAATCCCACTGTATGTGCAATATCTGGTCTTATGCACACCATGGCATACATCAAGCTTCCAACTGTTGATGAATAGGGAATCATGGACATGTAATCTATCTCTTCATGTGTCTCTATACAAATCTCCTTACTTAGTTTGAAATGGTTGGATAAAGGTGTATGGTTTCACATTCTGCATTCTAAACCTCTCCAACACCTTTTCTATGTACTCACCTTGAGACAATGCCAATTTGCAATTTTGCTTGTCTCTTGTTATTCTCATACCAAGGATTTGCTTTATAGCACCCAAATCCTTCATCTCAAATGATTAAGCTAGCTTTCGTTTGAGCACATTTATATTCCGCATCTTAGACCCTACAACAAGCATGTCATCCACATACAATAACAAGATAATGTATCTTTTGTTATCTAGCCTCTTGAAATAAACATAGTGGTAAGAATGACATCTATCATAACCTTGTTCTATCATAAACTTATCAAATTTTAAATACCACTTTCTTGGAGCTTTCTTTAGGCCATACAAGCTCTTCTTCATGCTGCAAACCAAATTCTCCTTCCCTTTAATCTCATACCCTTGTGGCTGCTGCATATAAATCCCTTCCTCCAAATACCCATGGAGAAAGGTTGTTTTTACATCTAACTATTAAAGATGTAAATATTCTACCGCCACTAGACTTAAAAGAGTTATAATTGAAGTCATTTTAACAACAGGAGAAAATATTTCGTCAAATTCTATACCTTTCTTTTGTGCAAACCCCTTTACAACAAGTCTAGCCTTGTACCGCTTCTTGCGTCCATATTCTTCCTTCAAACTGTAAACCCATTTATTCTACAATGCCATTTTTTTCTGTAGGCAACTTAACCAAATCCCAAGTCTGGTTTCTTGCCAATGAGTCCATCTCTTCATCCATGCCTTGCTCCCACTTATTTCTAGTTTCTACCTACATACCTTCTTCATAACATTCTGGTTCACCAGAATTAGTCATCAATATATAATACAATGAAGGAGAGAATTGCTTAGGGGGTCTACTTAACCTGGTAGATTTTCTTACAATTGCAGGAGTTTTAGGTACCTGCTACTGCTCTTGATTTTCTGGTCCCTTTGGAACTTCATTTTCTTTGATTTCATTAAGCACTGTGTAATGTGTGTTTTCCTTTTCCTCTTTCTTTCCCTACCACTGATTATTGTACATAACCTTTTCATTGAATACTGCATCTCTACTCCTAATGATTTTTCATTTTTCATAATCCCACAAATGATAACCAAAATCATCAACCCCATATCCAATAAATGTACATTTCTTGGATTTATCTTCAAGCTTAGTTCTACCATATTTATCAAAATGGACAAATGCTTAACAACCAAAATTTCTCAGTAATGAGTATTTTACCCGTTTACCTGTCCATGCCTCCTCTGGAATCCCACCATCCAAAGCGCTTGAAGACCCTCTCGTTATTAAATAAACATTAGTGTTTACAACATCAACCCAAAACTGTAAGGGAAACCTCGCATGCAATCTCATACCCCTTGCACGCTCCATGATCATTCTGTTCATCCTTTTTGACACACCATTTTCTTATGGTGTTCTAGGGACTATCTTCTCTCTATGAATCCCATTGTGTGAATAGTAACTATCAAACTCCTTGTTGTAGTATTCACCTCCATTATCAGATCTGATACATTTCAACCTTTTTCCTGTCTCATTCTTAGCCAAATATTTCCACTTCTTAAATGTATCAAACACATCATATTTTTGTCTAATGCAATAAACCCAAGTTTTTCTAGCTGCATCATTAATAAAAGTAAAATAATAACGAGAGCCACCAATAGATTGTACCTGAGTTGGTCCCCATACATCTGTATGGACAAGCTCTAACTTTTCACTCTTCTTTTCTTTCCCAACCCTGAGAAATATAACTCTCTTATGTTTTCCATAAATGTAATTCTCACAAAATTCAAAACTTACCTACTTCAGATCTTGAACCAGTTTCCTTGAGTGGAGAATCTGCATCCCCTTCTCACCCATGTGGCCAAGCCTATGATGCCACAATGCCGCACCTATTTCTGTGGAAGCTACAAAGATAGAATAATCAGTATTATGAGGACATAAATATACATACCTACCCTATCTCTTTTTCTATTACTAGTGATCCTTTCGTGATCTTCCACCACGTTTCTCCAAACATAGACAAACAACTGCTGTCTCCCAACTGCCCTGTTGAGATCAGATTTGTTTTCATAGAAGGAATGTGCCTTACATATTTTAGCATCCATTCACTTCCATTATTTAACTTAATCTGTACCTTACCCTTTCCAACAATTTTACATGATTCATCATCCCCCAATAAAACATGTCCAAAATCATCTTCAACATAATCATGAAATAATTTCCTATGGGGTGTAGCATGACATGAAGTCCTTAAATCTACTACCCAGTAATCACTAGTACTATCTAATGCAAGAATCAAAGAATCTTGTAACACATCACCTGCTACATTCTTTTCCTGAGTAGTCTCTTGTTGTCTGTTTCCTTTCTTCTTTGGAGCTCTGCAGTCTTTCTTCAGATGTCCTTTCTTACCACAGTTCCAACACTCAATTTTTTTGAATCTGGACTTGAATATGCCCTTTCTAGTCTTACCACGATTACTTGGGATCTTGAACATAATCATGAAATAATTTCCTATGGGGTGTAGCATGACATGACGTCCCTGAATCTACTACCCAGTAATCGCTAGTATTATCTAATGCAAGAATCAAAGAATCTTGTAACACATCACCTGCTACATTCGGTTCCTGAGTAGTCTCTTATTGTCTATCTCCTTTATTCTTTGGAGCTTTGCAGTATTTCTTCAGATGTCCTTTCTTACCACAGTTCCAACACTCTATTTTTATGAATTTGGACTTGGATCTGCCCTTTCTAGACTTGCCGTGATTACTTGGGATCTTTCCTCTCTCCTTTTTTCTCCCTCTGCTCTCCATGGTCAACGCATTACCTTATGTCTCACCTGTGCTTTTTCTTCACATTTCCTTGCTAAGAATAAAACCAACAACATCATCAAACTTAAGAGTGTTTGAACTAGGGACATAGTTACTTACAACCATGACCAAGCTATTTCAGCTTTTTGGCAATGAGCACAATATTAGAAGAGCCCTAACCTCATCATCAAAGTTCACTTTTATGGAACTTAACTGACTGGTAAGTGTATTAAGCTCATTTAAACGGTCAACAACAGATCCACCTTTTGATATCTTCATATTAAATAAACACTTCATTAAAAATACCTTGTTTGAAGCTGAGGGTTTTTCGTAGAGCTTACCCAATGCGCTCATCACACCCTCTATTGTTTTTTCTTTCGAAATATTGAAAGACACTGATGAAGCCAGGAACAACTGTATTTTTCCTAGTTCCTTTCTATCAAGAACCTCCCACTCTTCATCCTCCATAGCCATCGACTGTTTTTATTTTCTGTGCAACGGTAGTACAAATCCTTCTGGTATAGGTAGTCCTCCATTTGCATCTTCCATAACTGATAGTTTTGGCTGTTAAATTTCTCAACGCTAAACTTTCCTTCTTCGTCCATTGCTTCCACTCGAACCTGGAACCCTTCTTTCCTACGAGTTTACCAGCCAAATAGACCTTTTGGCTTTGATACCAATTGTTAGAAAATAGGACCGCAGAAAAATAATAGATATACATTTAAATCATTAAAGAATATGCAAAACACATTCAACACATTACAGAGAGACACATATATAACATGGTTCACCCAAATGATGGGATACATCCACACAAAAATTTCCAGTCCTTTTAATCACCGTCCAGAAAGATGAAGGGATACAACCTGCAACAATACCGATGCACTTCCTCTTCATGCTTTCACAGTATCTCTCACACAATCACAGATATTGTTTACAATACAATACAATACCAGTCACAACCATATTACAATTATTTTATTTTATAGGGGAAATACCATGGGAAAATGCTACGGTTAACCCAATACCATGGGTGTACAAAATTGATGGTGAACAAACATCCCAAAATTTTTTCTCGGTGGCTCCACCCACGAACCCCTATTTCTTGAGGGCGCTGCCACCGAATCCCCATTTCTCGGGGTTGCTACCCCTGAACCCCAAAGAAGGGGGGATGCGTGTACAATACACCTAGGGTACAAACAGGACTGAATAATATCTCTGGATATGGAAGAACCAACAATCAGCTCATCCCTTATATCCTTTCGAAACTTGGACCAGACTACTCTGTTTTTGTGTCTACCTTTCACACCAGCAAGTTTACAATTCCAAATTGGAAGATCTTGACCTTGAATGCATTCATTGAGTCTCTCACAAGTGAGCATGATAAACTTGTTCAAATGGGAATCATGAGATCCTCTAAAGATCAATCTTTGTTTGTTGAAGGACCCAAAGATTTGAATGTAAAAGGAAATAAAATAAAAGAGAATACAAGGTTTGACCCTCCCAAACAGAAGGAGAAAAACCAGCTGTTGGATGAGCCCTTAGGCTCAAGGAAGAACAAAAAAAGGGAAAATAAAATACCAAGTGCTCTTACTATGGAAGAGGCTTTCATCCTGAAATATCTTGCATGAAGAGAACAATTGATCAGTTCGCTCTTCTCCTTGAGAAGAACAACATTACTCTTCTTGAAGGTGCAAGGAAGAAGGATAACCAAGATCGAAACAATCAGCTCGAAAAAGGAAATGCACTCATGGATAATATTCCAAAGCTTAGAGCTCTTCTAATTAGCTATGGTGCTTCGAATCATATGGTTTCATGCAAAGACTCTTTCACAACACTGGAATCCAACAACTGCATCTCCATCCACATGGGAGATGACTCTCAAGTCTCATCACAAGGAAAGGGTACCATCCACCTAGAACATGGCAGTTTCAAAAATTTTCTTTATGTTCCCTCTTTGGATTCAAACCTGTTGTCTATGTATCAAATGACACACACAGGTTTTCCAAAAATATTTGTATTCATTACGAATGAAGTGGAGATCTCAGAGATAACATCTGGAAAACTCATTGCTGCAGGGATAGCAAGTCATGTTGTTAAGACCTATGAGTTTTCTAAATTTGTGTCTGATTTATATCCTAGTTCCCTTCTAACTCATGGGAATGAGGTCAACCAAAAATGGCATGAAATATTTGGACATCTAAATTAAAAATACTTGCATAAGCTACAAAATCATTCCATGGTGGAAGGCCTTCCTACAATCAAATCCTCAAAAGGGATTTGCAAGGGGTGCATAGTTGGAAAGCATCCCGAGCATAAATTTGATCAGGGAAGAGAAAGCCAAGCTACATGTATTTTGGGGCTGATCCATTCTGATATCAGCATTCCAATGCCTAAAACCTCAATTAATGGATTTAGGTATGTGCTCACTTTCATATATGATGTGTCTAGATTCACATGGGTCTACTTTCTCAAGAAAAAATCGGAAGTCCTTGAAAAGTTCAAAGATTTTAAGGCTTCTATTGAGAATGCTACTCGGATAAAGATAAAATCTATTAGATTTGATAATGGATGTGAATACATCAAATCATAGATTCTGCAAATTTGTGCTCAAAGTGGAATCAAGGTTCAACACACCATTCCCTACACACCTCACCAGAATGGTGTAGCGGAAAGGAAAAACCGAGCACTAAAAGAGATGCCAACTTGTATGCTTGAAGCGAAAGATTTGGCTGAAAATATTTCGGCTGAAGCCATGAATGCTTATGTATACATTCAGAACAGGTTTCCACATTTATCCATGAAATTACAAACACCTTTCGAAGCATACACTAGTCACAAACCGAATGTGTCCAATTTCAGGGTTTTTGGGTCCACTGCTTGGGCTTGAATTCCACTAGATAAGAGAAAGTATTTGAAACTGTAGAGTGTTGAGTACATATTCATTGGATATCCTGAGGAATAAAATGGATATAAAATATTGAATATCATAACTAAAAATATACTCATATAGAGAAGTGTCTACTTCGAAGAACCTCTCAAAGATTTGAAACTAGTAGAAGAAGAAACTGCTGAAATTCCCTAGGCTTTCTACTGAAGATTTTGGAGACAAAAATGAAAGTGTGAGATTTGATATTTCATATCTGATGTCTGATATCAGTGAGCATGAAATGCCAGGTTCTGAATCAGATCCAAATGAGCCCACTCATCTACCTAAATGGGCCAAAAAGACTCTCTCTTTTGTTGGGTTAAATGTCAGAAATCCTACTGATCCAAGGAGAACTTAGGAAGATTTTCGAAGAGAAGGTATTGATATTTATTGAAATGATTATTTGTTGTCACATAAGTGATAAATTATGATTATATATGATCCTAATTCATATTATCATGCTCTAAATGATCCTCGATGGCAAGCTACAATGGATGAAAAGTTCAACTCTCTCCAAAAAAATGCAACCTCGGAGCTAGTTTCCCTTCCACCTGGGAGGAAAATTGTTCAAGGGAAATTGGTCTATCGGAAAAAGGTTACTGTAGATGGATCAAACTGAAAATGTAAGGCATGGCTGATAGAAAAATTCTTCTCCCAATTCCAAGGAGTGGATGACACTGATACCTTTGTACCGATGGCAAAAATTGATTCTATATGGATAGTCTTAGCCGTTTTTGCATCCAAGCACTGGGAGGTGCACCATATGGATGTAAAAAGTGCTTTAATTCATGGATAACTAGAATAATAGATATACATTAAGCATCCCAAAGGATGAACATAAGATCCATCATTAGTTTGCAAGTTGCATAAATCCTTGTATGGCTTAAAACACGCCCCAAGAGCTTTGTACGCCAAAATGGATTCTTTTCTACTATCACAGAACTTTGAAAGATGTAAGTATTATCCAAATGTGTACTTGTAAAAATATGAAGGTAATTTTATGATTATATTTCTGTTTGTTGATGATCTACTGATCACAGGAAGCACCCTTTCTTCAATCAACTTCATAAAAGTTGCTTTACATGAAGCCTTTGAGATGAGTGATCTAGGCATGTTGATGCAGTTTCGCGGGCTAGAAATAACTCAACATTTTGATGGGATTATGATGTCACAATAAAAATGTGATTTAGACCTGTTAATTAAGTTTAAAATGGCTAATTGTAAGGCAGAACCTTTTCCATTCCTCTCAGGCATTAGTCTTGAAGAGGGAAATACCACTCCACAGGTGGATTCTACTCTCTAGTGTGAGTTGATTGGAAGCCTTCTCTACTTGACACATTCAAGGACTGAACTTTGTTATGTCATCAATGATGTATCAAGGTATATGCAGAATCCTCATGAAATTCATTGGAGGAAAGACAAGAGGATTCTACAGTATGTGCAGGGTATTATAACCTATGGCATTCACTATGCTATTGATTTCGAACTAGACTTGGTAGGATTCACAGATTCGGATTGGGTTGGAGATAGCCTTGATTGGAAGTCTAATTCCAGCTATGTGCTCATGTTTGGTGGTGGGCCTATTTTTTGGTCAAGCAAAGGCCACCATTGCACTATATTTAGTAGATTCAGAGTACTAGGGAGTGGTCAATGCATGCATACATACAGTTTGGATGCAAGGTATTTTGGCAGAGTTCGACATTGGTAGCAGTACATCTACTGTCATTATTTGTGACAATAAAAGTGCTACAAAGATCTCGATAGATCTGGTTCAGAGACAGAGAACCAAACACATCAAGATCCACATGTACAACATCAGAGAAATTGTGCATGAAGGAACAATTGTTCTGCAATATTGCCCCACAGATGAGGAAAATGCAAACATTTTCACCAAGAACCTCACTGAGAAGAAGTTTGCTTACCTCCGTTCATTGTTAGGGTGGAGTTCCATCATGGTGGAGTTATATTAATTATTTAGTGTTCATTTTGAAGGGGGGATTTCTTTCCCACAGGGTTTTTCCTCTTTTCCTCACTTAGAATTTTTTGAGCATTTTAGAGTTATTTTTTGTAAAGGGTGACCTATGGCCTTTGTTTCCAGGGACCAATTTTTTAACTCCTCCACATGATTTTATCTTAAGGGGGGGTGTTTGAGGCATTATCTAACCACACATCATTATTTGTATTATTTTTTCCTAATTTACCACTTATCCTATGTTCTTGACTCGCATATGTGACTACATCATCAAATGGACCTCCTTCTTCAACCGGGGAGTATAACCAAGTCTTCTCCTTCAATCGGGGAGACTAACTGAGCCTCCTCCTTCAATATAGGAGAAAATATGGGTTGATCTACATGACATATGTACCCCATTTAGTTAACTGAAGGTTGTTTCACCTACCTTTAAGTTAAACTGGAGCTACAAAGGTGCCCACCTCATCAATTAGCATATTTTTGGTTAATTTCAGTTAACTGGAGTGATTAAAGGCGCCTCCACCTACTTTTGGTGACTCAGTTCAATGCAGTTCAATTGATCTCACCTAACTGAATTCATATAGGCGTTATCACCTACTTGCTAGAATGTGGTTGCATTCTATTCAGTTAGACTCAGTCTAAACTATCCCTGAGTCAGTTAGAGTCAACTAAGTCAGAGTTAAGTGGTTAACGGATGTGCTGAGTGGTGTTTAACTGACAAGTAATCCAATCTCATGTAATGAATTTGAATGAACTCTATGGGATTCTAATTGCATGGATCTATATGCCATTGTATTGCATTGTATCACTACTTCCGATTAATGATAAGAAAATATACAACCGCACCTCCTAATTGAACTGTTTCATGTCATTTCTGAGTAAAATTGATCTATGAAATCTATTTTAAGTTTTTGTCTTGTTTCTTAGATTGTTGTGACTACAATTTTATAGAGTCTTCACATGATACAATCATGTTAAGGAGTGGGACAATTGGGATACCAAAGAAGCTTACTAACGATAAGTCCTAACAAAGTTTGACTAAGTTCTTGATCCCATCACTACCACCACCACTACAAGGGGTTTCTGCAAGTTCATAAGATTCTAGTTTAGGTGTGTTAATTACCCAACTTATAATTTAATTTGAATTTGAATTTACACATTACTTTATTTGTTATTACTTGTTAGTAGCAGTTAGAAGATCATTTTCCAATGTGTTTTTTCATCTTATTCTAGGACAATTGCCTCCCCTGATATTACTATGTTGGGGGTATTGGGATCCCTATATTGATAAAAGAGGGGAGAGATTGGACACAAAGGTTCTAATGGATGAGCAACGTGGTGGAAAATTGTGGGCCATAGAGAAAAATAACCAGATAAAACTATGTTATTATGGTACTGAATGTCGTATTAACAATACATACATACATGTTCGTTGTAAGAGGGTTTCTAAAACATGAATTCCTTTTGATTCATTTACATGCAATTTTTGTAAGTTGATACCTAATTGTGATTAATTTTGGATGCATTTATATCGCGAATCAATGAGCAACATCAAAATACATGGTAGAGATACAGGGATAGGGAGAAGGTTGGGCCATTTGACTCAAGATGAACTGAAAATTGTTGCATGAGACACAAATTCTACACATAGATTAACAATGCGATCTCTTTAGTGGGAGAGGACAAAGGTTGCTACACTTCCTATTAGAATGATATCTCTAAGGGAAAAATTGTTTGAATCTGTAGGAAGGAAGAATGTCTTCAGGTTTTGCAAGGATGTGTGCGAGGCTCATAAGCAAGGAAAATTACAAGGTAAAAATGCAATTTGGGAATTTGTTCATGATATATTTCACAACCTAGTTTGTTCAAATTTATGGAGAAGGTATAGTGCATCCACTAAATCCATTTATGAGATGATTTAGTTATAGGGAGGTCCTAGATTACATAACTTGACTAGCTTGAATCTGGATGGCCCTTCGATATCTACGACTTTAAGGAAAGTTAAAAAATCATTGACATATATCCCACGGGAGCATGAGTACATTTTTGAGGCAATCGAAATTTTTTTATGCTTCCTATAAATCCAAACATGGTATAGAGGGCCCAAGTCTCGTATTCCTTACTGAAGATGAAACTATTGTGCAAAAATATGTTAGGTGTGTAGCAAAAAGTGATACATTTGTGGGATTTTGTGGTAAGAAAGTAGAACATAAGTGCCAATCCCATTTCTTGGTGATAGTTGGTGAGGGCGCTACAAGCTATGAGATTATAACAAATGCCTTCAAGAATTGTATGATTGGCCATTATGCACATGTTATTATTGCAAACCCTTTACATGAGAAGATTCCTCATTTGGTTTTGGTTGTTCATACAACATGCAACATGTTTGATGCAAATTTTGTCCATAGACTATGGAAAAAAATAGAAGACCTATGGAAGAGACATGTGGAACATTGTTTAGGACCTATTATTGGTCATTCCTCGGATGGGGATAGTAGGAGAATAATGATTATGTTGAAGGATTAGTACTCAACGACATGCATGAGATATCAAATTCCTTGGAAAGGGTGGAGGCTAACTGGGTTGTATGATGGATTTAAAGTAACAGGAATCCATGACCAGAATTACATCCACAATGGAAAAAATATAGTGAATCCTTTCTTGAGTGGTTGACGAGATTTGATTGTTGGACAAGAGTTGATTAGTTTTAACCATGTAAGAATGGTTTATAACAATTTTAAAGTGGATGAACATAAGCTTAAAATTGATGATATAGAGAGGGTTGACCACCAAAATTGGGGTTCATCACAATGAATTGGTTCAAGGAATGTATAGTGGTGCTTGAAGGAAATGAGAAGTACAAGTGGTAGGACAGAGAGGACATCAGGTACAAAGACCTATATAGAAATAGTTGCTGACTATATTGATATTTTTTGTCTCCTAGTTTGACTCTTTGGGAAAGAGTGCGAAATTATTCAAGAGTCCATCATTTCTTCACTTTATGGCTATGTTGGGTAAAAGAACAAGAAAATACTAATGTCAAAATTAATTACATTAGCAGAGAGGGATATCAATATGTGAAAATTTATTGCCACTTTGCAGTTTTGTTAATGAGATTATTTCGCGATCAATACTCTAACTTTCCATGTGCATTGCACCTGACTGGGGAAAATGTATGTGGGAACTTCTTTAGAAAATTCAGTGGCATGGTTGGAGTAGAGAGAGAATATGATTTCAATGACATACTTCATGCTATTGTAGCCCTTAATAGAGTTGTTGAAGAAGAATCGAATCCCCAAGGGATTCATTTCAATAAATCTCATAAGAAACACATGAGTCTCTGGAATAAATTGCATCAACAAACAATAGAGGAAGGTGACATATTGTCACAATATGATTCAATATCCACAGATAATAAAATTAGAGAAGATCTCAATATAGGATTGGAGGATGCACATGGAATTTTACTAGATCTTGGAATGCAACCAAAAAGACACACATAAGATTCTTGGTGTTTTAAACCATCATGAGAGATGATCACAATTATCCAACATTCGATGTTGTGGATTAAGTAGATGATAATTCTTTACTAGGTCAGTCCACATCCATATTCCAATATTCATGTTTTATGGTACTCAGTGATAATGAATTGCAAACGATGGAAAGTGAGTTGGATGAAATTTTATATTTCGTTGATGAAAATGTAAACATAACTACCAAACCAATGTTGGAGCTTGATTGAAAGGACATGTACAAATATTGTTTGGTTAGTCAATTAAATGGAAATCCAAAATTATTGAAAGATAGATTGACTAAAGCGAGGAATGGAGTATACGTCAAGCAAGATGAGAGGGCCCCCAAAAAGGGTGTTGCAATTGGTTTTGGAATTGGATCAGATTGTGCGGTGTTGTTTGTGAGCGAGTCTATAGATGTAGCTGAACGTATTAGAAGAAAAGGTGTATCTCAAAGTACAAAGCATGACAATTCTTATGGGACTTGCTACATTGGAAGAGTTCAAAGAATAAGAAAGAAGGATGGTAATAGGGTGTTTGATTACCATAATGACATTGATATATTGGATAGGCCTAAAGGTATTGAGCTTCAATGTTTTTTGTACAATAGAATAAAGGGACAAGGCATGAACAAGTATGATTCGACAGATCATCTATTCATACAACTTGAATATGTTATAACAACTAAAAACCTATCATACAATACCAGGAAATACACATACAAGTTAGAAGAAAGCGACCACATAGTTTATGAGGATTTCATTAAAGTTTTAAATAGGGTAGTGTTTTCAAAACATTCTAATTTATCTTATCTTTTCACTACTATCTTATATATTATTTACAAAGTATTATTTTTTGTATTATCGTTGATTTTTTTGTATCAATTTCATATACATTTTATACTCATTGGATTGAGGTGCGGTGAATGGTTGGGATGACGAATGGTTGGGATGACTCAATGTGAATTTTTCGATCGTAAAATATTTATTTATGCTTTCTTGAAGCATGGTTGTTGAGGGTTCTTGAACATTTGTTGGCCATGCTTAGAATAGATTTTTTAGCACTGAATGTACATGATGCTTCATGCTTCATGTTGTTCATGTTCTTTCTATACATCTTATTCAATGTATGAGAATTAAGAATTGATTTGCTACACAATATGTGTGTTGTAAATGTTTAAATTTTGTTTTAGTGGTCTTAAGATATATGTTATTCTAGTGGTAGAACTGTTGAAGCAAGTGTTTTTTGAATAATGCAAGCAATGAGCAAACTTGTGACCACTTTAACCAAGGGATCGGTTCGTTTACCTTTAGCTCAATGTCATTTTATATGTTACACCAGTGAGGTTGGATGGATCTCCTTTTCAATACATCTGAGTTTGAATAGTAGGTAAATGATAGTAATATAATGTAGAGCTTGATTTCAGATCAAAACCGGAGCATATCCACTATGGCTATTACTACACTGCTAAAAACATGGAATGATTTGAGTGTGGATCCTTTGATGAAGCAAATCACAAATTTTATGTCAGATATATCATGTGAGTTCAAGATTGTTGTTGTGGAAGCGATTCTATTTCTATGTTTGAAGTTCCCACAAAAGTATCAAACACCAAGTAATTGGAAGATTTTTTGTTATTCTATTTAAATGTGTCATCTTTGCTCTCTTTCCTTTGGAGGAGAGTTGATAACTATGTTGTTTGTCAAATGATTTTCCATAATGAACTTTCTAAGTAATATATTTAGAGAAGAAGGGGGATTTGGATATAAGAAATCTATTGTGGACTATATTCTTATTCTCATATGAGATTGTCAGAGGAAAAAGAAAATGGCTTGTCTAATCTTTGTAATTCATTGAAGATTGTGAATTTACTTATATTTCTACACAGTCAAGCTCTATTTACTGCATAAAATATTAGCATTGTGTCATCATCTTTATTCATTTATTTTCATTGTTTATATTATATCCTTCTATTCCTCCAACTGATAACAAAGTTAGTGTTCTTTTATGCTCCCTAATCTCATCATATCATTAGACTATATAGGAATGACAACTAAATATGTTGAACTGGTAATAAGTGTGAAAAAATTGACCTTTAGAGATGGAAATGAATTTAGAGAAATATCATGGGGAGAAATATTGAAATTGTAGTCCATTTATGAATATGTTTTATACATGTCAATTATAATGCAGTATATAAAGCATAAAATATTTCTATTTATGGACCTGCTTGACTTATTGTATTAGATAAGTGTGTGGATATTGTTGTTAAGGAATTTCTATTGTAGATTCTTCATTTTCTTGGTAATGAAGGACCAAAGACTGTAGACCCTAACAAGTATATTTGTTATATTTATAATTGAGTTCTTCCTGAAAATGAAACAGTTAGGATAAGTTGGACACATTTTAAAGGATCTGGAAAAATTTCTCTTAGTGTGATGAGCTAGCCTAAAATATTGTATTGTGACCAAGGGAAGTGACAAAAAGCACGAGCGGATAGTATGTGTGGGGTATACATGTGATAGCGGGAACCATATGTGATGTCAAGGAGTGGGTGAATGAAGACGAACGACAGAGATATGATCCGGATTGGATTGACGATGGACAGGTGATCCAGAGCACAAAGTAGCATGAGAAATAAAAGTATGAAGTGGTAGAGAATTATAAACCACTCTCGACATGGCACAATGTGACGAACTTCATTGGGAAAAGCGTTAAGCAAAAAACCACTATTTGGAGCCTCCAAAACTAGTATTTTGAAACTTAATATAAAGGGTCATCGTCTAAGTTTAAAGGGATATTTTGTCGTGGTACAAGAAGAAAGGTGGATAGGAGGAAAACACATGAATTCACGCTCCAGGTTGTGGTCCAAAGGTCAATTGTAAGCTTTTCCTCTCACTAGGAAGCTTTAGTACTATTATGGAAGGGTTTCACTTTGTAGAAATGTTAATTTAAGTTCACGTTAAGTTAAGGGGTTCCATTGTTTTCATTTTTTAGAAATGTTAAGTTAAAGGATAAGTTGGACACATTTTAAAGGAATTGGAAAAATTTATCTTATCACGAGAAGTGAGCCTAAAATATAGTAACATGACCAAGGAAAAAAACAAAAAGCACTAGTGGATCATAGTGCAGGGTTTGCATGTGATTGTGGGACCCATATGTGATGTCAAGGAGTGGGCGATTGAAGACAAATGGTGAATATATGATAAAGATTGGATTGAAGACGTATGGGTGATCCAGAGCATGGATTAGCATGAGAAATAAAAGGATGAAGTGATAGCAGATTATAAACCACTCTCGACGTGGCGCAATGTGATGAACTTCACTGGGAAAAGTGGTAAGCGAAAAAACACTATCTGGAGCCTCCAAAATCAGTCATTTTAAGCTTAATATAAAGGGTCATTGGCTAGGTTAGAAGAGATATTTTGTTATGGCACAAGCGGAAATGTGGATATGTGGACAACACGTGAATTCGTGCTCCAGGTTGCGGTCCAAAGGTCAACTCTAAGCTTCGCTTCTCACTAGGAAGACTTAGTACCTTGTTATTTATTGATTTTACTGTTATGGAAGGGTTTCATTTTGTAGAAATGTTAAGTTAAGTTCACGTTAAGTTAAGGGGTTCCATATTTTTCATTTTGTAGAAATTTTAAGTTAAAGGATAAGTTGGACACATTTTAAAGGAATTGGAAAAATATTGAGGTGTATGTGATTAAGGTTAGAGATTTCTCTTATCCAAGCCCGGAATTTTGGATTCCCCTTTCCTGTCAAATCGAAATTTGTTGATAGTTTGGTATTTTCATTGTCTGCCACTTTACGTTATAAAAAATTATAGAGTGTCAATATTTTATATCAAATTTACTTAATTTTTTTAAGTAATTTTTTTTAAATGTCATATTAAAAGTTATTATCGCAACAACTAAACTCAAGTGATTTGGCTTAGTTATTTGGAAATAGAAGGCTACAGATGTTCCCAATTGAACATGAAGGGAGAGACCTATATTCCAGTAGTCATCCAAAAATAGGAAAAAATACATCCATTTCTCATTTTATCCAAGGCAATGCCCTCGAAAATCTATGGTTTATTGATCCTTCTACTGAATAAAATAGGCCAAGATACCAGTTACCCTAATTCTACCTGAAATTGATGTTTACTTGAAAAAAATGAAATAAAACGCCTTCAAACACTTTTAAATAATAAAAAAAATTAAAATTTTAAAAACACTTAACTCTATACAAAAATCCTTGGACAGAAGTATAAGCAATTACTCTTGAAGTCAATGATATCCTACTTCACTTCGTTGTTCAAATAATTTTAGGATTATAAATAAGTATGATCCTTCTTGGTTCCCCAAATGATGTAACATAACTAGTATGTTCCCATTTTACAATATTGAAAGAAATGAATTCACATGTTGCGAAGTAAATTCATGGAATTTGACCTGCGTGAGCACTGGGTAGCCACGGGTGATAATAAATGAGTTAACCTACTCATTTATCCCAGAGAGTTCAAATAATGTGTACTTGAGATGTCATCCTTCCACATAATGTGTTTGATTTAATGAACATGACTCCTGAATCATTTACCAAAACCAACATGATCACCAAGTTACCAACTAAGAAGTATAAAATTAACTAGCCTTCGACATAGCAACGATTGTTGCCATAGGCTCATTGCTAACTGTTGGATCTTAATATGCTAAAATTCAAAGACAAGCAATGAGCCTGTGGAAACAATTATTTCTCTACTGTAGGATGGTTAATGGTCACTAGCTCATAACTCAACCAGAGGGTACTAGTTCCATGACTCCTCCTAGCTTGGTTCTATTTTTCCCAACTAGTTTTATTATAAGCCATGTATTTACCTACATCAAAATTCTAGAACTCGGGCTCTATATATTAGCAGAGATCCTTCTCAACTCTTTTCTGTTCTATCCACCTAGTTTTCTTTGAAGCCAATTTTTCACCTAGACCAACAGTTAAGACAGACGGTGTTGGTTAGTAAAGGCTCAAATGAGAAGCTGTAATATCAGCTCACCATATATCGTCAACGTGGTACCCCTTGTAGTGGTAGTAGTGGTTGTGGTCATGCACAATGCAGTACAAGTTTGAGGTTGGAAGAAGTTTATGAGATAAGTGTCTCCATTCTTGTGTGAACCCTAAATCATTGAAGGGTATGCAGAGTGATGTGGTGAGATCCGTTGGGGAAAATGGTAAAGGGGAAACCACTTTCCACGGATTCCGAAATCGGTCCCATTACCTAATATAAAAATAATTGGTCATTGTGAAAAGGTTTATTCTGTCGTGACATTAAGGAAAAAATGAAGACGTTGATAATGCACAGGTCCACCGTTCGGGTTTCTGTTTAAAGGTCAACCACAGTGTTTTCACCACCTCCCAGGTAGTTCTAACATGTTATTTCCATGTTATTTCTTACTGAGTTTGTGTTATGGAATATGCTTCAAGTTCAATCTCCCTCTGTAAGTTCCTAGATAGGAAAGAGGAGGTTATAGTTGATAGAGATGGAAATGTATTTGACCCAATTCTCTCTGTGTGAAATATATCTCGGTCCAAAGAAAAATTATGGAGTTTTAAATCACAAGGAAGAGATGTTTTGAATGTGTGGAATTCTTTTATGTTTTATTTTTCTGTCAAGCAAACCTTGTATTACCCTGAATTTGTAGAGTGGTGTGTAAATAATTATTATCCCACTGATAGAATAATTATGAACAAAAATTCTACTAGGATCCTTTTTCAGGTTAATGCAAATGTTATCCACGAGTTTCTGAATGTGCCCAGTATATTTCTTGAAAATAATGAATCCCTTAGTAAAGAAACCCTAGTCCATGTGTATAGGGAATGTAATTATGAGAT
The DNA here is from genome assembly GCA_001517045.1 of Pseudotsuga menziesii. Lineage (NCBI taxonomy): Eukaryota > Viridiplantae > Streptophyta > Pinopsida > Pinales > Pinaceae > Pseudotsuga > Pseudotsuga menziesii. The sequence goes on along the minus strand of LPNX010002225.1, from coordinate 797,254 downwards.
TAAAAATTCCTTTTAACGAGAATTCTAAAAGTTGGTCATGTGGTAGAGAGTCTTTCCTTCTCTGTGGACGTTCGTGTTTTTCAAAAATAGGTCAAACTGATGTTGTCAATTTTGAGTCAAATATTGGGATATGATGATGACAAGTTAGTGAATGAAGTTATGATTCGTTTTCTGTTGAAGACACATTTACCGGAATCAGAGACAAACCAAGTCTATTGTTTTGGTTTCAATTAATTATTATCCACTGCAATTCATTTTCAACTAGTAGACTTTCCCAAGCTGAGACATTTCAGGTATCAGTCATACTTATTGAACATGTTCCTATGCTCAAATGTCTCTGAGTTGCATTTAATCAATACAATTTTTTTTCCTAGGATACCTGGGAATATAAATATGTTTGATTTTGTGAATAAAATTATGGTGGAGGTATACATAATAATTTTTGATCAAAAGTTTCCCAGAGTGTTAGATAAAATAGAAAGTACTTTGCAACCCTCAGCATAAAGTTGTACAAAAGACTAGTTTTTATATAAGTAATTCAATATTGTTCGTGTTTATGGTTACACATGACCACCTTACAAATTACCTGCCTTTATGACTCCTAGAAGTTTTGTGTTAGAATTTATCAGGTAGAGGTTGTGTTTAGAAGAAGAACACTTTGGTAGTTTTAAGAATTCTTCCGATGCAAAGTTCCCATTAAAGATCAACCCTTTCATTTTAAAAAACAAAGATGCTTTGAATTTTGTTGAAAAATTATTAGAGGCTATGGAATTTGAGAAAATGAAGAGGATAAACTATGATACAAGGAAAATCATATCGCAAAGAAGACAACAAAATAAAAATAAGGCCTTTGAACATCAACCAGTGGAATACATGGATAAAATAGTTAATTTTCTGGAATTTGAGGAGGATTTTGAAGGATTCAAAGAAGAAATAATAGAGGCATGTGAAGAAAAAGGAAATTACTTAGCTATAATTGTGCACACACCATCTAACTCTACTTTGTTAAATAAAAGGGACCTTTCAGAAATCAACATAATGGATGTCGATGAAGAAAAATCAAATAAAATACTAAAGACACATCATGAAAGGGAAGTGGCAATGCAGGATGAGCAGAGTGCAGATGATGAAAAAAGGGGTCTTATTTTACAACAACATGTACAAATAAGATAATATTCTTTTCATGAAGAAGGTAGCGCACAATCTGACTCTAGATATATATATATAAGTTTGAATTTTTTTCTAGCTATGCAGAACAAAGGAAACAAGATTTAAACAAGACACAAAATCTTTTTCTCGAGGTGAGAAATTTATAAGATTAACAATTGTCGCTAATTTCCACCAGGTATTTAGAGAGGAACACCCTTAAATTTGATATGATAGATGATGAGAAATTTTTTGAAGTTGAGTTTAGTCTAGAGAAAATCAACATGCCTGATAAAATCCAGCTCCATTGACAAACCGATGATGTTTTATATTCTGATTTACTAAAGGACACATTAAAGATTACAAGGATGCAAGCAGTTATTGATAAGTTGGAGAACCAACTCTGACATGAGAAAGTGGAGAACAAAGCTCATTCATTTCAGATTAAAAAATTACAGACATACCTTATAACTTAAGGGACTGAACCAGCTAATGTTCAAGAAACTAAAAAATTGCTATAAGAAAAAGAAAAAACTATCCAGGTACTTAAGAAAAAAATAAAATTTCTAGGTACACAGCATGTTCAACTATCTGAGTTGATAGTGTTGCAGCAAGAGAAGGATAACATTTACCAGGAATTGATGGAATTTAAGGGGAAAATGTTAAAGCTACAAAAGGATAAAGAGGCCCAAGAAATTGAATGATATTGATTTGTTTCCCAGATTTAAAATTTTAATGCCAATCGAAAAGAAGAAGAGGAAGTGTTGGAGGAGTCAATGAGCCAACCCTTGATTCAGACTGTAGATAAAGTAAATGAATCTCCCATTGATAATTTATTTGTTTCCATGTCACAAATAAATTTGAGAGAGGGAGAAATCAAAGAGTTCAAATACGTGTCCAACTGAAGCATGAATTGGATCAAATTATTGAAGAAAGAAACAAACTTTCAGGTGAAAAGAAACAACTTTAGAAGAAGATCAACAAATTGAATTAGAATATGATAGGAAAACTACCCCTACAAGGAGCTAAACATCTCATTTGGGATACTTTGACTATAGAAAGCACTAAGTTTAGATCCTATTTAAATTTTGTGAACAATAAGAATGCAATATTGGATCTAGCTCTTCAAAAATCCAAGTTGGTAAATGAAAATCTAGACAAAAAGCCACTGGAGACTACCCAAAATGTTATTAAATTTTTACAAACTTTGACATATGAAGACATGCAAGAGATGGAAATCAGGGATAGGCTAGCCATCAGTTTATGGGATATAAAGTTTATTAATAAACGTAATTTGGTCAAAGTTGTACAATAGAAAGAAAATCATATGCTTATGGAGGTTTCTTTGAAGGCAATTTTACCCTTCTAAACTTTGTGTGTCACAAAGCATAGCTATCCTTAAACATTTCAAGCAAGATCCTATTTCAAAACCTCCTAGAGTAGTTCATCATCTCCAAATTCCCCATGATGCTATAAGAGGATGACAAGAGTCAATCAAGATTATAATGTTTGTTATATTATAATTATATAAATATGCTTTACTTGTAAGTTTGTTTTTATTTTAACTATTGGTTCTAATTAAAATTACTTAATTGGAATACCTCGACTAACGTACATTATTTTAGGCTACAAAAGGATAAAGAGGCCTCGAAAAATGTTAAAGATACAAAAGGATAAAGAGGCATGGGAAATTGAACAATCTGGATTTGCATCCCATATTTAATCTTTTAATGCCAATCAAAATGAAGAAGAGGAAGTGTTGGAGGAGTCAATGAGCCAACCCTTGATTCACTGTGTAGATAAACTAAACGAATATCATGATGATGATTTATTTGTTTCCATGTTGCAAATAAATTTGAGAGAGGGAGAAATCAAAGAGTTGAAATATGACAATGTCCAGCTGAAGCATGAATTGGATCAAATTATTGAAGAAAGAAAGAAATTTTTAGGTGAAAAGAAACAAATTCAAAATAAGATCAATGAATTGAATGAGAAGATGATAGGAAAACTACCCCTGGAAGGAGCTACACATCTCATTTGGGATACTTTGAATATAGAAATCACTAAGTTTAGATCCTATTTAAATTTTGAGAATGTAAGAATGCAATAGTGGATTTAGCTATTCAAAGATGTAAGTTGGTAAATGAAAATCTAGACAAAAATCCACTAGAGAATGTCCAAAATGGTGATAAATTTTTAAAAACTTTGACATATGAAGACATGCAAGAGATGTCAATCAGGGATAGGCTAGTGATCAATCTATGGGCTAGAAAGTTTATTAATAAACGTAATTTGGTTAAATTTGTACAAGAGAAAGAAAATCAGATGCTTTTGGAGGTTAAGGATTTCAAAAAAATGTTTAAAAAATACTTCAATGAAGGACTTCATCCATTCTGGGAAGATAATGGCAAGTTATTTTCTCAAGAGTAGTATCATAAATTGCTAGTGCATGAACGCATGGACTACTCCAAATTTGAAGAATTGACAAAGGGACTAACAAGAAATGTCATTATAGAGACATTGACTGATGAATTTGAGATATTTTAATGGTTCCTAATAACTCAAAGAAGTATACCACCTATTTCTTACACCCAATATGTGCAGTTAGAGGTGGTAATTAAAGAAATGATGGATTGTGACCTCTCGAATCATGAACAATTGGAAGGTTGTGGAAAATTTTGGGAAAACCAAATATAGACTACACCAATGATGAACAAGTGTCACAATGCAAGGGAGCAGTTCAGATATCTCTTTGTCCTACCACGTGGATTTTCTATGAAATTTGTTTTTATAAAAAAAATTCAGTTAGATTCCTAGGAGTTAGGGATTTGGTTAAAAGAACATTGATTTACAGAGGTTTTTTAAACATTTTCCCGAGGAGCCATTTTGCATATAATTTTCATTTTATGATGTTTGGGGGTTGGATCCCAAAACAAAGTAGCATATTGTTGATGGAAAATATTAACTAAATACAATTTTTGCAGAGAATAGAAAAAAGGAACTCTTTTTTGAGACATAAAGTCTTGTGGTAATGGTTTTAAGTTTGTGATCTCCTCTTTGTATATGTGTAAATGTTTACCTCGGTTTCCATTATGTGTTTTTATTCTTAATTATTCGGTTGAGAAAAAATGATTTGGAATTCATCTATGATGCTCCAAATGCATGCAACTAGATACTCTTTATTTTCTATCTAACATTGCATTAAGTCATTTATTAGACAAAGAAGTTGTCTGAGCCTGAACAGGGAACAATGACTAGGATCACATCATCACTGATCCTAAGCCAGATATGACATATGGGGATAAAACAAAGACGACAATTTTCCCAATACATGTGTGATCCCTACTTCCACATGATGTTGTGTGGGATAGTTCTTCCTTGCCTTAAAACTATGCTACTAAGACTTTTTTATTTGCTTGTTATTTAGCATGCCTTATAGTTTTGCTTATGCTTTTAAAGCTTATTTTCTGAATACTTGTTATTAGCTCATGGAATATGCATATCACAGTCCAATTTTTGTATGATTACTAAAATAAAAGGTAAAAGGTTTATTCTCCCACCTTGATTGATACGCCTTGGTCTTGTTGGTGTTGGGGTTTTTTTCCCACTTTGTCATGACCCCTCTTGTTGACTCTTGATTGTATGTTGAACTTTGATTGGTACTTATTCTAGAGGCCCCTCATAGTGTGGTATCTTAACCATTTTGTTATGTTTTTTATGGGTATGAACTTCTAGTAGCCGCAAACAACTCATAGCCCCTCTTTGTATGTAGGTTTCTTTGAAGAAAATTTTACCCTTCTAAACTTTGTGTGTCACAAAGCTTAGCTATCCTTAAACATTTCAAGAAAGATCCTATTTTAAAACCTCCTAGAGTAGTTCATCATCTCCAAATTCCCCATGATTCTATAAGAGGATGACAAGAGTCAGTCAAGATTATAATGTTTGTTATATTATAATTATATAAATATGTTTTACTTGAAAGTTTGTTTTTCTTTTATCTATTGGTTGAAATTAAAATTACTTAATTGGAACACCTAGACTAACATACATTATATTTGATGGGTTATTACTAGAGGCTTGTAAAATCTAAGAAGATGTTTGAAGATGTATCTAATAAGAGAAAATGGAGATGGAATTAAGGGAATTCTAAACATGGTGATGAGATTGGCGTTGGTGGAAATAAATTGAAATTGTTAAGTATTGGTATTGAGCTTCACGTTAAGTCTCCATTTCCTCCAGAATGGAAGCAATGTTTAGACCGTTCAGGTTTGTTTCCTTACAGGCGTGATCCCTACTGCCACATGATGTTGTGTGGGTCAGCTAGTCCTTGCCTTAAAGGTGTGATATTGAGACTTAATTCACACTTAATTTTGATTTCCTCATTATTTACATGGTATTTAGCACGCTTTATAGTTTTGCTTCACTTTTTCTTATGCTTTTAAACCTTATTATCTGACTATGTGTTATTAGCTCATGGAAGATGAATAGCGTAGTCCAAGTTTTACATGATTACTAAAAGAAAAGGTATATCATTTTCAGTCTCATGCTATACAGGAATTAGCAAAAGGATTTTTTCAGGTATTATTGGAAACAATGTTGATGGTAATTGTTCAACAGTTGACAACAAAGTTGAGAAATCAAAGAAATTTTCAGGTTTAAATCTTGATATTCCATTCGATGTTTATGGTTTCAGATCTTAAATTTTTCCAGTGGAAGTTTTTTTTAATTTCGTCATGTTTGTGTGGAGTGCATATTAACTCATTAGGAAATTGTGACTTTTGATTTGAAATATGGCTAGGGTATGGAAATATCTTGTTATAAAACTCACTATTGTTGTATGGACCTTGCATAAACCTTCCTTATACGGTGGTGATAAAATGTACTGTTGTGGTTTGGAACACTTATGGAATATATACGTTGACAAAGAATATAATAGTTTGACACCTTTGTCTTCTGGGTAAAAGGCTTGTGCCCCCACCTTGATGGTACACCTTTTTACTATGGTTAAAAGAGTTATCCTCCCACCTTTTTTGACACATCCTGGTCCTCTTGGTGTAGGGGTTGTTTTCCCACTTTGTCATGACCCCTCTTATTGACTCTTGATCTTATGTTGACACTTGATTGGTCCTTATGCTATCTCCCCCTCATAGTTTTTTACCTTAACCCTTTTGTTATGTTTGTTATGGGTGTGACCTCCTAGCAGACCAAAACAACTAATATCCTACTCAAGCAATTTCAGATAACATTCTCCACACGCTACTCGCGCTACTTCTCCACACCCTTTTTATAATAAACCCTCCTAAATATTGCATATTTTTTTAACCCATAAACTAAACCCCTCAACCCTAAATATGACCCCAATATAATGTTTTTTTTTTTATAATTATTAAGCCCTAATATGAATGAAAGTGATATGGTATTGGTCTGTTAGAAACACCCCTGTGGTTTCATACTTGGGGGGACTAATATATCTCCTGCACTATTTGAGTGTGCTAAGTTGTAAGAAACCCATGGGATTTGTATGGGCTACAAACCGAGCTCTGGTTTGTGAGTGGAATGTCATCATTACATGATATTTTATGGATTGTTGTTTTTGGGTCTATTGCTCCGGTAATTTGGATTTCCTTATGGTTCACTTCAAGAAGAACCAACCACTCAAACAGTGCAACAGAGATCTTAGTCCACTCAAACATGGTTATTGCTTCTTTTATCATCCCCAAAAAACTCACATCCCGCTCAAGAATGCCATGGGATTTGTAAGGGCTACAAACTGAGCTCTAGTTTGTGTGTGGAATGTCATCATTACCTGATATTTTATGAACTGTTATTTCTTGGTTTGATTCTCTATTAATTGGGGATTCCTTGTCTCTAGACTGTGTTTATCGTGACTGCTACTATAGTTGAATAAACCTACAGTAACTGAATTTATTATCTCTCGGGTATGTCATTTATTCCTATAGTGACTTGTATCTTAATAGACAAGATCTGATCTAAAAATGTATTGTTGATTATAAGGAATGTGCCAACTCTCCTAGTGGGTTATCTTATTTGTTTTATTTGTAATTTGAGTTGGATTTACTACTGATGATATTTATTGTCTTTGTATGTTTTTTAGCTGTAACTAGATAATTTAATATTGATGTTATTTATTTTTTTTCTTTGTCTTTGTATGATAAGTTTAAAGCAAAATTTTCATCTGTTTCAACTTTTACACTCCCGAATGTGGACCTTCGGGAGTGCTAAAGTTGAAAGAGATGAAAATTATGTGTTAAAATTATCTTGACTAGTCACAATGATACTATTTTGTTTCTAGTACCATTTTGTCATGGTTTGTCATGGTTTATGTACTTCTTCTTATCAGCTATCTTCTGCTAAGTTTAAATATCAAAATATGGTTGGCACTTTCCTAGTGGGTTATCTTATTTGTTTTCTTTGTACTTTGAGTTAGACACAAGTTAGATTTACTACTGATGTTATTTATTGTCTTTGTATGATTTTCAGTTGTAACTAGACAAGAGTGAGACAAGACACATACAAGATAAGTTTAAAGCATAACTTTCATCTCTTCAACTTTTACACTCACGAATGTGGACCTTTGAGAGTGTTAAAATTGAAAGAGATGAAAATTATGTGTTCAAACTTGTGTGGACTAATATCTTCGTTGCACTGTTTGTGTGAGCTAAGATGAGTATAATGCAGGTTTCAACTCTCATAGCGGGTTATATTATTTGTTTTTTTTGTACTTTGAGTTATATTTACTATTGTTGTTATTTATTGTCTTTGTATGCTTGTTTACTTTAAAAGATGGAACTTAGGGAGTGTTAAAGTTGAAAGAGATGAAAATTATGCTTTAAACTTATCTTGTCTAGTTACAACGATACTATTTTGTTTATAGTACTATTTTGTCATCGTTTGACATGGTTTATGTATGTTTGATATGGTTTGTCATGGTTTACATCCTTTTTCTTATTAGATATCTGCTGCTAAGTTTAAATATCAAAATATGGTTGGAAGTTTCCAAAAAAGTTGCAGTTGCATTGATGCCTATTTATGGATTTCAGTTGTATTTACAGTTTCCAAGGTAACTAATTTTTATGGATTTCATTTACCTTCCTTTTATAAGTTTATTTGGTTCTACTTTCTATAACTAATGACTCTTATACAATGATGACAAAAATATATAAAATAATTTACCCTAAGAGAGAGAAAAGATTACTAGTCTTGTTGGTCCTATAAAGGAGTTGCTTGTCCACCTTATATAGTTCACCTTGATGTTGTGGGTTTGTGGTTTGTTTTGTTGTTCCCCCCTTGGTTGAATCATGATCCTTTATCTTAATTGGTCAATATGCTATGTTTATTAATGTTTTGATACCCTATCTTAAGGAGTATCTGGATTATAAATTAAAGCTTTAAGTTAACATGAGAGATGGATCCAATTCATGGTCTACTGCTCTAGTGTGACTGATCTATATCCCTCTGCGTGATCTTTGCTTCTTCTCCATGTGATCTCTTGCCACATGACCAACATGGTTTACTTTTCCTACGTGACTGGTCTTTCCTTGTTACACCTTCCACATGGTCACTTTGCACGAGCGTAGCTGTGAGTCTGTCGTATTGTGTGTCCTTCCCTAGCGTGACCATGGCCTATTTATTGGGTGGACTATGGGTTCTTCCACAATGTAACTATGAGTCTGTTTCTTGGTGGAATGTGGGTCCTTCACTAACATGAACGTGATCTATTTCTTGGAACTTTCTTGGTGTACTGTGGGTTCTTTACCAACATGATCGTGATCTGTTTTCTTGAGTGGACTGTGGGTCGTTCACCATTGTGACTGTGATCTATATTCTTGGTGGATTGTTGGTCCTTCTCTAGCATAACCATGATTTGTTTTCTTGAGTGGACTTTGGTTCTTACCCAGGGTGACCATGAGCATGTTTTCTTGTGTGGACCATGGGGTCTTCCCCAACTTGACAGTGAGTTTCTCTTTATGGGTGGACTGTTGTTTTCTAAGCATGACTGCGCAAAGTATGCTTATGTGTCTCTATACTATGTGACTGCATCCTTACCTAGCATGACTCTATGTCCTTTGTCAGCATCATTATACTAGTTATGACTATGCTTTTTGACTAAGAAGTATGGGTCAGTATGCTTCTGCTTTAACTCTCTCAGGCTCTCTCTCAAGGTACACAAATTGTTTTCCTAGATTGACTTGTTCCTTTGGTGACAAGATCAAATCTGAAATATCTGAGTATATGGTTGATTCAAATATTGTTTATAATTCTTTACTATTGATATCTACTGTACATTATTTTATCTTATTGTTATTATACATGGAATTTGATGATTCTCAAGGACCAACTTTATCGTAGTGACTAATGGAGCATTAAGTTGAAAGAGATGAAAATTATGGAGGCCGAAAGGATCAATATGTACTATGGGCTCACAATGCTGCATAAAATCTCAACTTTGTTGATGATTTCTGCACCAATCCCACTGTAAAAAGCTACTATGAGAACCATGTTAAAAAAACTAACTCTATAAATGTCTGTTTCTGTTTCATTGTATGCTTAAGTTTCTTTCATTATGTATATAAACACACATAGACCAATTTGCATGCAATACATATACATACAAAAGCTATTCAAATCTTCATTGGGAAATACATTTTTTTGCAGAATTTATTGACTAGAGTGAACAACATCACTGGAATAGCCTATAGGGATGACCCTAAAATATTTGCATGGGAGTTCAAGAATGAGCCTTGTTGTCAAAGTGATCCTTCTGGGAGGACCATCCAGGTCAGCTAACACCTTGTATCTTTGAATCAGAACTGGAGAATGGAAAACAATTGTAACCAGAGATTCAAACAAGGATGTTGTGTTTAAGGTCTTGTTTCTATTGTTGAACAACAAAGTTATCACATCTTGTATATTGATAGTTTTCTAGGGCTATCTTTATAATTTTTCTTTCTAGTACTTAATTATTTTGGCAATGATTATGTGTGAGTATTATGAGTAAACATGGTATTTCGTTGGCTATGATGATCAAACATGTTTGGATTGAGGAGATGACTAGCCATGTGAAATCCATTGATGGAAACCATCTTCTGGAGGCTGGTTGGAAGGATTTTATGGAGAACACAAAATCGGGATCAATCCAAGCTTCTCGATGGGGACATATTTCATCACCAATAACGAAATCAAATTAATTGATTTTGCAACTTTTCATTCCTATCCTGACATTTGGTACATATCTATCTTTTTAACCCATATTTATATTCTATTGGAGTGATTAAAAGTTTGAGAATGATATCTTTTTACAAATTTGATCTGTTTTATAGACTTTTAGGTATTGTTAAATGCTAATATGTAATATTAGTAATTGTAATTTAGCAACTACTACTGCTTTATTTTTTGAATATTAAAATTTGAAGTTAAAACTTTAGAGTCTTATTTAAAACTTGAAATTTTCCTCTTTATGCAATGCATGTCTATCTTATTTTATACATTTATTTATATGTGTTATTAGGCTATAGCTATACTCTTATACTTGGATCCCCCATTTTTTGGGATCATGTTGTGTCCTCACTACACTCTTACTCAACGTACGCATGTAGCCACAGATCCACACAACCTTGGAGTTGCTGTTTAAACTTTGCACACCTCTCAAAGAATGCCTATTTAGTTATTATGAAATGAATGTGATCTCTGTGATGTTGATAATTGTGGGTGAAGTAATGTGCATCCATAGTATACATTGAAAGAAGCAAGGTGCATTGTAGAATGCATGTGGGGTCATAAGAGGGGTATCATGTAAATATACTAGGTAGAAATATAAAGGGGTATAGAAAATGTAAATGAAAAAATGGATACATACAATATATAGTGAAAATAGTTTTTTTTTTTAAATTGGGAAGGCATATTGGGAGGGGGTTAAGAAAAACGATTTTGGTATTTATTTTCCAATACTTATTGAAATTAAGGATATTGTTTCATATGCCATGAACGAACAACCCCACGATTTTGTGTTGAAATACACTAGAGAAACTCGTTTCCATTGAATTCTATACTATAAACACTTGCCTATATATATATATATATACATTTAAAGTATCCAAATTTTATTAAAATATAGATTTAATCCATTGAGCAACATTGTCATATTATTAACACAATAATTAAGGACTTGGTAAATAAACAAACTAGATTTTATTGGTGAATTCATTTTTTACCTAACTAATGCTTTGGTCCAATTTATAGTAACTGTTTTTATAATTTATTCCACTTATCACAAACTAAATTTTATAGGTAAATTCAATTTTTAAGTATAACCAATGTTTTGGTCCAATTTATAGTAATAGTTTTTGTAATTTGGTCCACTTATAACAAACTAGATTTTATAGGTGAATTCAATTTTTACCAAACTAATACTTTGGTCCAATTTATAATAACTATTTTTATAATTTGATCCACTTATTCAATAATTCATCAATATCATTTGCTTCTCCTAGTTGAATAATCCATTATTTCTTTACTCCTCCATCATGTAACAACCCATCTATCCATTTATTCATGGAAGAAAGTTAAATATAAGCTATTTGAGATAGAGTTACTATAAATTAAATCATTTTGTATGTTATTTCTAAGGATTCAACTTAGTCGTAATTTATAAAGTAAGACTTCTATTTAAACCCTCAAAACAGTGGTTTCTCTTTACTTCAGTTGGTTCTCTTTAGATCTACTTAGAGTACAGTGCCATGGATAAGCTAGAAAACAACGTATTCTTAAAGTTGCCAGATAATGTGAAAGAGGAGGTATTGAATAGCTAGAGAACAACTTATTCTTTGAATTGCCAGATCATGTGCAAAAGGAGGTATTGAAGTGGTTACCAGTGTTTACCAATAATGAAATGGTCTCTTTCAATCAAATCAATTTATAACTACTCAGTGGGATTATTTCCAAAAGACATGGTTGTTTATGTGTGACTTGGACGCTAGAAATCGTTGTTGGGCATATTGTTTATTCACAGGGATGTGGAACTCTTGATTCTCACTTTATAGAATGTGATTGCATTATAATGCTAATGCTTCTTACTGTGGATCTGCTGTAAGCATATTTCTTGTCGAACACATACACAACCCTCTACCTCCACGACCTAATCATATGGAATTCAAATACCTAATTGTCTGCAGTTACTTGGAAGGAAGGTTTGTATTACTTCCCAACTCATCATCATCATCAATGAGGCCCAATGTTACCAAAGGAATAGTGGTAGGGGAAAGGGGTGGTAATCGACATACTTACAAAGTGGTTTTCGTCCTCGACCCCGAACATGTACAACAGTCATTTACAAAAAATCGAAATCGAAGATTCGTACGAGAAGTCATGGAGTATGGAAACACGCATTCCTAAGAATCTGCGTGTAAGTCCATGCATGATGGTTCTCAATGATGGTTGTTACTTATATTGTGAGGCTGAGTTCATTTTGAGGTTATCGAACATGGTCGGGGTGCGAGGCATTGTTGGTTTTAGTTTGCAAAACAACAATCCCTTCTTTGCTCCGTTTCCAAACATGCCTAATTAGAGTATTCTCCCTAGCCTTAGAAATTTAAAGAAATTACTTAAAAACCTTGATTAAGAGCCATGCTTTGAGTAAAAATTATTTAATTATCCTAAATTAGGATTAAGAGGGGGGGATGGTTCTATGTGGAGGACCCACGTGGAAAAATAGGCCATGCTTATAAAGGGAGAATTTGAGCTTGAGAGGGGTTCATTCCTCATACACTCCCAGCATTTGAATTTCATTTCCTCTTCCTTGCCATCACATCGGACTACCATAGATTGGTACCATGTAGAATAACTAAGAGGGCATTGTTGAATACGAATTATGAATTCCATAAACCTAGGAAGACTGGTGTGCAAAAGGAACCTAGCCTACAACTTATGCCCTGGAATCCCAATTTGGAGACTTCTTGTCCAACCTGTGCTAGTGTGATAGAAGGAACTAGAGGCTTCCCGAGGAGATGTTAGCTTAGAGAATGGAGGTTGTTTATGGAATTGTGCCAGTTGATGGGGAAGGATAAATTAAGGATTGCGCCAACTGTGGAGGGGGTTTCTACACTAGTGGGTTTCATGGTTGATTGAGTTGAGTAGAGTGGAATTGGGAGACATTTTCCCTTGTGCATTCATAGACCCATATCGGGGGTGTCCTGTTAAATTAAGGGATGGATTGTCAATGCTTATAACTGGGAGGAACATCCTTCACATGTAGCCAGTTGGAGGACATTTTCTTTGAAAAGATAAGTCGCTAAATGTTTATGAATGCCATGGCGAATTATGTGTTTGTGCATTGTTTAATTATTGTTATGATTTTATATATAAGTGGAATGGCATGGTTGAGTGTGTGTTTGATTCCTATAATTCTTGTAATATGTAACAATTGAATTTTTGTATTTTGGGTGACCATGTATATTTGTTTTCCATGTGTAATTAAATGAATGGAAGGAAAATGAATTTAGATGCTAGTAAAGAATTTAGATATGTATTTGGGTGCATCCATGGAGCTGGGTTACACTTTTTGGCAAGGTGCTTTTGGAAAAGAAAAAAAAGCATACCTCGATCGAGCAATTTTTAAACCCTCGATTAAGGTCATAACACCTCAATCGAGGGTTTAACAAACGATCGATCTAGGTTTTCTTAAAAAATTGATCGATCTTCTACTAAACCCTCCATAGAGGGTTTAATAAACAACCTAAAGAAGGTTTAACAAACAATAGCTCGATTGAGCATTTATCAGACCCTCGATCGAGGGTTTAATAAACCATCGATCGAGCTACTGTTAAAACCTTGGTCAAAGGATTTGAATACCTTGATCAAGCTACATGCCTCGATCGAGGGCCTGAAAAATAGAGAATTATCCCTCTTACAAGAAAGTCAATATTTCTCTGTGTCTTTCAGGGGTGTAAACCCTGCCGTTGATAGCACATAACTGAGTGGATTTTATATTGATAGATTCATCACCGAATCCTCTATCCATTGAGGTATCATGCATAATTATGCATGCTTTTTGGAATTCATATGTTTTTTTTTTTAATTCTTTCTAAAACTTACACTTAGAAAACCTGATAATAACTTTGAAGCAGCTCAAATAAAAATACGTAGGGTAAAAAATACACCCAAAAATTTCTTCAAAATGCACAGCCCAGACATCGGTGCGTCCTCTTCAAAAGGGTATCTTTAGTTTTTCAAATTTTGAAAACAGTGAAAAAAAATCCGGGATGGATACGCGTGTATAAAATGATGTTGAAATCAGATGTGGTCACTTTCAGAAACTAATAAATCATTGTATATTGTGAAATAAATTAAAAAAACAATATGCAGACCACAATGAATTTTGTGTAGATCATGCTTAGCATGGTAATGTGTCTCACTTTGCTGCAAGAAAATTTGTTCTATTTTTATAAATTTATTTAAAATATTTATTATAAAAAATAAAAATGTGATCTAAAACATTTTAAAAAATAATTTTAACAATCACTTGTATATTATTTCCATATTCATATGAAAAAGCATTGATTTTGATGTCTTAAAATGATAGTTTTTTGGGTCGCACTTTTACATACACATAAAAATTATTATATAAATTGATAATTTAATAATAATTAAAGTACATCATAAAATAAAATTAAAAAATATGTACAACAATCTTAAAAGTGTCTATAAATAACTTGTTCAAAAAAATTGGAATTAAAAAAGTAAATGAAGGTAGATATGGGGGGTTGCGGTTTTGTGAGTTCTTATGAGATGCCTGAAATAATAGTAAATGGCCTCTAAATAAATTGAAATAAATAAGATAAAAATATTTTTTTTTAATAAAAAAAAATACCATACAAAATCTCTTTCACAATGAAAAGTTTTGTTTCATTACACCCTTATCTAATTCTTGATGGATTTGTATATTTCTAAACAAATACTTTTAGTTCATAAATTTCATTGCTGCAAAATGGGAAAAAGTGAGACACATTGCCATGCTTTTATTAATGTAAGATTGAATTATTGGGTATTGAATTGAGCACATAGATCTATGGACCAACACACAACTCACAAGATAGATCATACAATTTACTCAACAATTGAAGAATGAAACAGTGCAAAAATGGCTTACAGTTGTGAATGCTTTCTTTAAACAAAAGTAATTAGATAATTAATTACAATGAATTATAATGGCTAAATAGCAACATGCAATTCAAATCAATGTGAGGAAATTCAAATTGGTTGGACTCTACTTGACTGAATGGTTAATTGACCTTGTCTAAATCATTATCGGAGTTCAAAATCCAAACTCAAGTGTCTAGTATAACTGACTGAGGTAGGTGACTGAATGCACGTCGCTTGAATGCAGCCATGCAATCCTAGTGCTAACTAAATATAACTTAGTGTGGGAAACTAGAACTGAATGTAACTAACTCCTAACTAAGCTTGACTAGTCACCAACTGAACTCAACTGATGGAGGTTGGTATCGACACTCCCAGTGCCTCCCAATTTGTAGGGATTGATCTAGAAGGATCCTAAAATGATGTATGCAACTGCAATCAGTGGAATTTGGCCTCAATTAGTGTTCCCCACACTTTAGTAACTGGTGTATTTTCCCCAATTAGGCCAAGTGGACCCAATCGTGCTAGTGACTAAAAATAGAATGAAGGACTCCCGATTTAGACATAATAGCCAAATTGGACAAGGGAGGATTATAATACTAACACCCACCCTGAATGCTAAATTGGACAATTTGTGGACCCTGGTAACTAATTCCATAGGTCACCCATTACAGCAAGTAAAGTAAAGTAACTGCTCAACACAAGGAGCCGGGGAAAAAACCACATGGGAAAAAAGACCCCCCTCTAACTAAGCAGATAGAATAAGGATTCAAGTTTGAAAAAATTGAAAATGTGTCACTGCAATCTCTATGATGTAGCGGAGCATCATGCATGATGTCCTGTGCACAGGTATCCTGGGGCCTTGCATGTAGAATTCTCCATCTTCTCCCAAAATTGTGATGGAAGGAAGGAGGAATGTAACCTTTGCCTCTTGCTAGATGAAGAGGTGTATGATCAACTCTATTCTTCTGAATGTAGTGAGACTGATCCCTTTCCATGTAGCATCTTACAAGAAGTCTATTGCATCTCTCTAAAGGAGGTAATATTGCATGACATAGCGCAAGGATCTTTCCCTTCTGAGTGTCAGATCGATTTCCAGTCATCTTCCTAGCTTCTAGTTTGGAAGTAAGGACTGGATATAGATCTGAATCACCCTAAATATCAATCTCATAAAATGATACAGCTGGATATGAAATACTAGTGGAAACTACAAAAGAAGTAGATGAAATTTTTTTACCTTCCCTTGAAAGTGGGTGCTGAGAGTGCACTGGTTCTGAAAATGGAATGAAGTGTGGGAACTCATATGCCTTGGAGGAATTATTTGTAGCACCCTTCGCTATGATGTTTCCAGTAGAGATATATGTGATCTCCACTAAGTCAGGACCAAATATGACTCTCTTTGGAGAGCTAGTATGAGTCATCTGGTATATAGATAACAAGTTTGTAGCTAGGGACGGAACATAAAGCACATCTTTGAACTTTCCATGTTGAAGATTGATAGAGCCCTTTCCTTTGGATTGAACCTTACTATTATTGCCCATATGAATACTAGGACCATCAAAATATTGCAAAGAAGAGAATGATTCTCTGGATGCAACCATATGATTGGAATCACCAAAATCAATGAGGAAGGCATGTGCTGTTGAGAATCTATTCTTCAGTGCATGGCATGTCTCTTCATATTCTTTAGTTTCTTCTCTATGGTCATCCTTCCTTGTTCTAGAAAGTACATTAATGTTATGTTTGTTTAGAAGAGGATCCATCTCATCAATTTTTCTTCTCATACAGGAGCTTTCTGGATGAAATCCCCTTCCACAGTAAGAACATAGTGTCTTTCCTTTTCCATTCTTCTTGCTTCTCTTTGATCCCGAAGGCTCTTTTGACTGCTCTTTCTCTACAGGAGACTCATCCTTTTGATTCCCTTTATCATTCACTACCTTTGGTCCTCCTGCAACCAGACCTTGATCTTTGGAAGACCGAATGATCCCCACTTGGATCAACTTGTCATGCTTCTGAGTGAGAGATTTAATGAAGGAGTTAAGAGTAGGCATCTTCTAGTTTGGAGTATAAATCTTCACATAATGAAATGTTGATACAAAGACTAAATATTCTGCACCAAGTTTGGAGAGAATCGCAAGGATGAATTGATCATCCTCCTTCTCAACCTTTCACAACTTCAATTGGAACAATAGATGCTTGAATTTGGTGAAGAAGTCATTAGGTGTTTCAAAATTTGCTGGATGAAGAGAAATCAGGCGCTCATTCTCCAACTGATAGATCCTTAGATCATCCTGCTTTTCAAATAAGGAAGCAAGGTTATCCCAAACCTCCTTGGGATTCTTCAATCCATTGATGTGGAAGAGAATATCTCAAGAGATTGAGAGGCACACACATCCATATGCTTCATCAAGCCTATTCCATTACATTTCTTTGTCAACGTAATGAATTGGCTCTCTCTCTGTCTCCATTGTGAGTCTAAAGAGTCTTTTGGAGCGTAATTGCATCTCCAGGTCCTCCTTCCACTAGAGGTACTTGAAAGGAGTGAGAATCTCCATTAGAGGGGCTTTTTGGAATGCAATGGAAGAGATTGAGCTGCTGTAGTGAATGCAGTGAAGGATACTAAGCTTCTTCTAGCGAATGCAGTGAAGGAGACTGATAAATTTGTAAATCACACAATCAAATAGACAAAATAAGGTTAACAGTCTGCACTTTTGGAATTTTCATCACACCCCGCATAGTTGATCAAGCAAGCTTGATCAACAATTCCTTTACATGGGATATTAAGTGGTAAATTATCCACTTTTGGTGCAGTACTGGAAGGAGCAAATTTGATCAATTTTTTTTGTTGATCCAAGTATGGATCTATAGTAGGAGAAGTGCCTTATACTGCCGAGGCTCTGATACCATATTAAATTAAGCACATAGATCTGCGGACCAACACACAACTCACAAGATAGATCATACAATTTACTCAGCAATTGAAGAATGAAACAGTGCGAAAATGGCTTACAGCTGTGAATGATTTCATTAATCAAAAGTAATTAGATAATTAATTACAATGAAGTACAATGGATAAATAGCCACATGCAATTCGAATCCATGTGAGTAAATTTGAATTGGTTGGACTCTACTTGACTGAATGGTTAACTGGCCTTGTCTAAATCATTATTGGAGTTCAAAATCCAAACTCAAGTGTCTAATTCAGTGTTGACTAGTCTAATTGACTCAGGTAGGTGAGTGAATGTGCTTCTCCTGCATGCAACCATGCAATCCTAGCTCTAACGTAATAGAACTGAGTGTAGGGAACTAGAACTGAATGTAACTGATGCCTAACTATGGTTGAATTGTCACCAAATAAAATGAATTGATGGAGGTTGGTATCGACACTCCCAGTGGATCCTAATTTGTAGGGATTGATCTAGGATGCTCCTAAACAGATGCATGCAAGTGTAGTCAGTGGAAGTTGGCCTCAATTAGTGTTCCCCACACTTTAGTAACTGGTGTATGTGCCCCAATGGTTCTAGTGACTAAAAATAGACTGAGAGGACTCTCGATCTAGACATGACTCCTGATTTATACATAATGACCAAATTGGACAGAGGAGGATTATAATCCTAACATTGAGGTGCGACACAAACCACTTATTAACTTCTTCAAAATTTTAAGGTCACAAAGTTCATTAAATGCAAAATTTCACACATTAAATGACATCGATATATTTAAAAAAAATATCATTGGGAAGCCAACATAATATTCTACAATTTGTTTTTTTACTACAAGTCAAAATTCACATGGCATATATGCATTTCGAGGGCTTCTATCTAGCACATGAGTAAAAAATTTGGTTTTCACCGCCAAATTTGGCCAAAAAGTGTTACCCACCTTCATGGAATCACCCATTTGAGTACCCCATGGTTTCTATGGTTGAATGAGGTTGTCACGTACGAATAACAGCTTTAAAAAAAAAATAGGTTTGTTAGTTCAAAAAGAGGATCAATGTTGATCAAGAATTTTATTCTTCTTTTCAATGTGGTTCATGACAACCATTGGTGCACACTACATCCATAGAAACCTGTCCTTTATCCCTCAAGGGGTGTAGGGAAGGGATAATATGTCATACTATATGGTGGTTGAATTAAGATCCCAACATGTTACTTATAAGGAATTGAACCTAGGTGGCGAGGTTAGCAATCAATACCCCAATGATCCAAGCTACATCCAATGGAATTTAATGTTAATCAATACTTATTAAGCTTAATAAGATGTTAAAAAAATGAAAAATAGTTAATATGGATATCTTTTACCATTTTTTTATTTTTTCATTTTATTTGAACTCTAAATCCATTAACCAATATTATAATGACATGAACATATTCTATATCTTAAGATTTGATAGTAGTGTATATTTTGTTAAGAGCGATAAATAAGGACTTAGTAAGTGTACAAACTAGACATTGTAGGTGAGTTCATTGTTCTTTCAAGGTAATGCAAGTGGTTACCCACTCACATTTTTGAAATTTCAACTATCAAAAAATGAGTCAAAAAGTTTTAAAAGAAAAGTTATTTTTGTCAAATTTCCCATTGCTTAGTGAAAGTATAGTTGTTTATAAAGGTCCTACAATAATTTATGTCAGAATTGTTTGAATTGGTCCACTTATATTAATATCTATACTTTTTACAATAATGAAATTATGACCTTCCTACAACAAATCAAAATATTTGTTAAGTGTTTCTTTTTTAATTTAGAGTGATTAATAATTCGTCCACTTAGAGTAAACAAAGGTTATCCTTCTTTTTATATAATAAATGGAATTTTTATCTGTTAATCCACAATATTTGTTGAAATAGTTTATTTAATTTTTACATGAGTTCATTTCTTTTCCGTCAAACTAATCATTTCCTTTACCCACACTTTTTAAAAATTGAAACTATCTTAAAATGGGGTCAAAACATTTAAAGGAAAAGTTCTTTTTTTCTTCTGAAATTTCCCATTATTTAGGTGAAACTATAAATGTTGTTAAAAGTCCTACTAAATAAGAGGAAGAATTTGTATGAGAATTGCTTGAATTTGTTCCCTTATTAACTCCTTTGCTTCCTATAATAAATTAAATCATGGCCTTTTTTACAATAAATAAAATGGTTTGTTAAGTGGTTTTTTTAGTTTTCATTTTATATTATTAACTTTAGATCCATTTACCAACATTATCATGATATAAACTACTTTGTATCATGGGGTTTTGGAAATTTCAGCTATTTGGATCATCGTTAGAATTTCTTCTCAAATTTAGCCCATAAAAGATTTTAGTTTTGTCCACGTATTTACTTATTTCAATAAATAAGCACCGCAAATAAGATCTCATAACAACCCATCCTTAGTTTTCTACATTAAATGAAATTATAAAATTTTAATATATTTTATAACTTGGTCCACTTATTAACTTAGTTGAATAATATCTCATCACCCTTTGTTCCACGATGCCATGATCCGATTAATATGGAGAAGTCAAAATATTATGTGGGTAAACTTTTTTTTGGGTAAAATCCAAATTTAGAAGTGTTTAAATTGTGTATTTGAATCTATAAATAGATTCAACACCCTCCAATACCCCCATACCACCTACTCCAAACAAAATAAAACCAAAAAATATGCTAAGAAAAAGTTGAAAAAACAGAATATTTGGACTACACCGTTTTTTTAATAAATCTAAATTTTGTGTTGAAATACCTAAGGGCACCAAGATTATGCAAGTTAAACACTTTTCTTTGAGATTTTATTAATGTATTCAAAATTGAACTCTAAATCCATTGACCAACATTCACATGAAACAAACATCTCTTATATCTTAAGTTTTAAAAGTCGTATCTTTTGTTAACACAATAAATAAGTCCTTTTAACCCAATCAATAAGGACTTAGTAAGTGGACAAATCTAGACTTTCTAACTTAGTTCATTTTTAACCCACTCACTTTTTTGGAAATTTTAACCATCTTAAAATGGTAAAAGATTTAAAGAAAAATTTATGTTGTCAAATTTTCTTTTAATTAGGCAAAATTACAGGTCTTGGTGAAAGTCTGTAATGCCTTCTTCTAATTAAGCACCAAAACACCTGCTAACCTACTTAATTCCCATAGGTTCGAGTAGGTACTGCATAAAAGGGAATTGAATAAGGACATTTGATACTTAGAACATATCAAGACACTCATTCAATATTAAAGTCATCAGTATGATAAAGAAAGCCTTATTTATTTAGGCTTAAAGTCAACATGAAATTAGAATCACATGCATGCAAAAGTGATGCGTAAACCCTAAAAGTGACATGCAAACCCTAAAAGTACATGTTAATCTATTTAAGAAGGGTTATTTCATAGTCTTTGACAGAACCTTTATGAGGGCAGGTGAAATCCTACAAACCATCCACTCTATAGAATGCACTCAGCAGAACCAAAGATCTACAAGACTTAGTTCCTAAGAACAGGTTTCCACTTAAAACAAAATTCCTAGTAAAATACAAAGACAAAAACCTTTTCAACAGGAGTGGCCAAAGAAAAATTGGTTGGGCAATGACACAAGGAAAGATTTGAGAATAAAAAAATTGTGTTTTATTTGTGAAGAACCATGGGTTCCAGGCCATAGGTGCTCAGGGAAGGCAAAGGCCCACTATATAGAAGTCTACTCTGACAATGAAGGGGAGGAATCTGAACAAGAAACATCTGAGTAATTGATGGAATTAGAGGAGGAGTCACTTTAGGGAGAAAAAATGGGAGGAGATATTTCTACATTATCTGGAGTACCTAGGTTTTATACTCTCAGGGTCAGGGGAGTAGTACATGGCCACAAGGTAGATGTGTTAATTGATGGGGGAGAAACCCACAACTCCATTGATGCAGCATGGGTGGTTAAGCTAGGTATTCAAACATAGAAATTTGAGGGATTCATCATAGCAGTAGTAGGTAATAATAGAATGGAGTGCAACCATTGGATTCCCAAATCAAATGTCACATTAAAGAAATACAATATCACCAACTCATTTTAAGTGGTGAATGTAGTTGATACAAATGTAGTATTAGGGGTTCAATTACTCTACTCAATAGGAAAATATACTATGGATTACATGGAAATGGAAATGGAAATCCAAGAACAGGATGGAAAATAGGTAGTCTTGAGGGGAATTAACACTTATCCCCCCAAACCAATATCATCATAAAGAATGGAGACTGTACTCATACAGGAAGACATAGAATGGGCAGATGTATGCCTTGTCCCATTTAGAAAACCTCTTGATAACAACACCCAAAATCCAACAGATATTAAGGAAATATTACATAGACATGAGAGGATATTTAGATATCTTCCAGCAAGTCGACCACCAGATAGGGGACTTGTGCACATTACTGAGTTAAAGGAGCGGACACATGCAGTCATCAACACTCCATACAGACATTCCAAAAGGTACAAGGATGAGATTAAGAAAATGATCAAGGAATTATTGGAACTAGGATATATTCGGCCAAGTTCTAGTCCATTTGCATCATCAATTCTTTTGGTTAAAAATAAAGATAACACCTTACAGATGTGTATCGATTACAAAGAACTCAACAATAATACCATAAAAAATAGGTATCCCATCCACATGATTGATGACCTAATGGATGATTTATAGGGGGGAAATACTTTTCAAAAATTGATCTTCAATCACAGTACCATCAGATCTGAGTAAGGGATCAAAAAAATTCAAATACATACTTCTTTTGCCACGATGGTCACTATGAGTTCCTAGTCATGCCTTTTGGACTCACCAACACCCCAACAACTTTCTAATATTGCATGAACCACACCTTGAAGGCTCAGTTACAAAATTATTTACTGGTATTCTTTGATGATATATTTATTTACACTAAAACTTGAGAGGAGCATTTGGAACACTTGGATGAGGTACTGGAAATTCTAGAAGAACAATCGCTTTACGCAAAAAATTATAAGTGTGAGTTTGGTATGAAAGAGATGTAGTATCTAGGGCATATAATCACCGCAAAGGGGGGAAATATTAGAGCTATCTTTGATTGTCCTACACCAAAAAAAATAAAAGAACTGAAGGGATTCTTAGGCCTTTGCACATATTACAAGAGATGCGTAAAGGGGTTCTCTTAATTTTCTGCACCACTCACCGATCTTACAAAGAAAGGGGAATTGACATGGATATAAGTGGCATAAAAAACCTTTGATAAAATGAAAACAATCATGATTTCTTGTCCATTTTTGGCACTACCATATTTCTCTCATCCATTCATAGTTGAGTTTGATGCTTCAGGAGGGGGACTAGGGGCGATATTGATGCAAAACCATCACTTGATTACATTTGAAAGCTAGAAAATTAAAGACTATGAACACCACTACTCTATATATGATAAGGAGATGCTAGCCATCCTACACTCAACAAAATTCAGATAGTATTTTGTGGGAAGCACATTTAAAATCAAGACATATCACAACAACCTCAAATACTTCTTGGAGTAGAAAGAATTGAATGAGAGCCAACAAAAATGGGTCATCAAGGTACGGTCATACGATTTTGAAATAGAGTATGTTAAAGGAAAGAACAATGTTTTAGATGAGCTTTATCCAAATGACCAACCTCATTATCACTCATGAGTATATCTACAGATTAGACGTCTCTTCTCTTGGTTGAATATTCTGAAAACAAGTTTGCTTGTGAATTATTAGATGGACATATACAGGGTAATTGACGACATCATATACTAAAAGAATAGGATATACCTCGTCCTAGAGTCAACTTTAAAGAGATATTATGCAAGAATTATATGATTCACCATTATCAGGGAATAAGTGGTTCTTGAAAACTTATAGACAGATCAGAGAGAAGTTCTCATGGAAAGTCTTAAAGGAGGAGGTGATACAACATGTTTGGGAATGCAACATCTACCAAAAAAATAAAATCGAACACACTCATCTAGTAGGGTTACCTTATCCATTACTGATACCGAAGCATAAATGGGAAAGCATATCGATGGACTTCATTCAAAGGTTTATCCAAGGTACAGGGATGAGACCAATTTTCTCACTTCTTTTCTATTACTTCTGACTATTCAAAATCACGAATAACTGAATTATTTTCAGAGAGGTTTTCATACTCCATGGGCTACCCAAGTCCATTGTCAGTGATCGCGATAGTAAATTCACTAGTTCTTTCTGGAAGGAGTTGTTTCGATTAGTAGTGACAAAATTTTCTATGAGCACAAGTTATCATCCTCAAAGAGATGGGAATACAGATATTGTCAACAGATGGATTGAGGGGTATCTACGAAATTATGTAGTAGGAAAACATAGGACATGGATTAAATGGATATGCCTATGGGATTACTGCTACAATACTACCCACCATATGTCTATTAAGATGACACCTTTCAAGGCTCTATGGCTATGAGGCACCGAAATTTGCAGACTTGGACTTTGGAGACATCAGAGCACCAAAGGAAAAAGATTGGGTACAGGACATTCAAGATATTATTAAGTTCCTAAAAGGGAATCTACAGGAAGCTCAAAGTCAATAGAAGCTATATGTAGATAGAGACAACATTGAGTGGAGTTTTGAGGTAGGATATTCGATATATTTATGGCTACAACCTTACAGGAAATATTACTCAAGAAAAAAGGAGTGGAAAAGCTAAAACCTTACTTCTATGGTCCTTACAAGGTAGTCAGTAAGGTTGAAGAGGTGGCTTATGGAACTGCTAGAGGAAATAAAATTTCACAATGTATTTCATGTATCCAACCTCAAGAAAGTAGTGGGGAAACACATTTCTCCATCCACTGAGTTTCCTCCCTTTGATGATTAAGGGCTTTTGGTACTGATTCTAGAGAGAATCCTACAAGGTCGAGAAAGGAAACTTCAAAATAGGGTGATTTGAGAATACTTGGTAAAATGGAAAGAATTACCTATGGATGATGCCACATGGAAGGGAGAGCAGGTATTGCAGCATCCTAGTTTGTAGTTTCTTGAGGACACACAATTTCAAGCAGGGAGGACTGTAATGTCCTCTTCTAATTAAACACAAAAAAATATGCTAACCTACTTAATTCCCATAGGATCGAACGGGTACTACATAAAAGGCAATTGAATTAGGACATTTGATTCTTAGAACAGATCAGGACACTCATTCAGTATTAAAGTCATCAGTATGATAAAGAAAGCCTTATTTCTTTAGGCTTAAAGTCAGCATGAAATTAGAATTGCATGCATGCAAAAGTGACGCGTAAACCCTAAAAGTGACATGCAAAACCTAAAAGTACATGTTAATCTATTTAAGAAGGGTTATTGGTCCAAAGAAGGCATCTATGATTATTGTTGTTGATTTTGGGTTTTAAAGAAACAACAGTAAGTGCAACAACAATAGTTGGGGTTGAAGACGAGGTCTTCAACTAATAAGGGTTTCATTAATGAAATCTATTTGCCCTATTCTCTTTCAAGATAGGCCACCCAGGTCTATTATCAACATTCATCATATTCATTCATGTTGAGTGTTCCAACACACATAGGAGGTTTATTTACAGGTTCATGTTTGGGGTTGGGGAATAGATGGAAAAACCTAAAAGGATTTTATTGGACCCTAAAGCCCAATTTTTTCTCCGCATGTCATCACGATTTCTATCAGTAGGATTAGCACATCATACTAGGTGATCATCAGCTCATTTTGAGCACATCCAAGTCATCTAGCAGAAAATTTGTGGGGAAGAGGAGACGTCACCCTCTTAGAGCAAAAAAACTCGCTAGGTGCCTCATGGAGGGAAAAAATTATGCATGTGACCACCATTCTCTCCAGTAGGTGAAAACCAACATCCTTGTAAATTTTCAGTAGGATTGGGAACCTCTTCCTCTAAAAACATCAATATCTTCCTGAAGAGGGCACACGTGTAGTTGTGGGTCAAACTAAGGAAATCAACACTACATTCCCACACACTTTACATGCATCATATCTATGGAGTACTATCAACTTATTTATCAGTGGTAAGTGTACATATTCTTACTGAAAATATCTACACTATAATCTCTCCATATTAGCTATATTTTATGCCATTTGGCACGACAATTTTGCACCCACTTTTTATTCAGCTTTTTGCACATCATTGAGTATATGGACAACAACTTAGTAGCAAAGAACCATAGACTATTAGTTTGGGATATTACCAGGGAAAATTTTAAGACCCCCCGCTAAATTTATATATAATAATAAATGGGCGAATCCCATGATACATGAGAAAGTGTGAAGGCTATTTTATCAATAATATAATATGTATATATAATTTTTTGGTGAATCTTTCATGGAATTATAAAACCTATAAAATATGGGAGAATCTTTCATGGAATTATAAAATCTTGTAAAATATTGGCGACTCTTTCACAAAATTATAAAATCTTGTGAAATAAGATGAATCTTTCACAAAATTAGAAAACCTTGTATAATATTTAGCGAATCTTTCACAAAATTAAAAATATTGTAAATTTTGGCTAATTTTTCATTGAAAGATATCAACTTAAGTCTTGAAAAAAATTGACTTAATAAAATTACCTAGATGATGTTGTATTTACTTTAGAATTGTCATGTACTCTTGCACTAGAACACCTTGTAAAGAAAATAAAATTTTCAATCTAAATTGTTGACTTTATTCATCACAACTACTTGTATACTACTCAGTTCAAACCTCCTTAGATATAAAATGGAGAGATGATTTCATAAATATTTGCAATTTACAATAGAACATTTTATCAAAGTGTGAAGCTCATTTATCATACTACACTCAATGTACAATCAATTTTCACAAAGTATGTTGGGCCTAATCATCCCCCTCAATCTAAAAAACTTCAATGGATGGTTGCATAGAATCCACATTGACATTAACATCTTTCTAGCAAGAATGCCCTCATTTTCTCGCATGAACTACAATCAATGTAAATAAGTTGTATAAGAGAAAGATAATAAAGTACCTCACAAAACATTAAAATGAAAAATAACACATTTTTTTTAGTTACAAACTTTCCATAAAATACAAATGCTCATCGTGTATGATTCACAGTAGGGAAAATGTTAGAAACACGTACCTCAACATATTCTTTCAAGGTTTATTTATAAATATGGATAGAATACTAGAGGCTCCATGTATTGATCTTTTAGTCATCAAATCAACAATAAAATTCCATTAGATGAATGTCGGTCTCAATATCAATAGGTCTCCTATGATGAATGCATAGGAACCTAGTAAGCCAGTGCATAGACCATTTTTCTCTTCGCTTAGCAACTCAGATCTCATTTCCATTTCTAAAAACCAAAATGTCTTTTCAAAGAAAATATAAAATAAAAATAGTATATCCTAACATTAAAATGGTGAAGATGCTTAAGTCATGCAACAAAGTGAAAGAAAATACAAGCATCTTTCCTCAAAACATCAAATATTTAAAAAGAACAATAATAATTATAAAAAAATATTGAATGCTACAAAGGGCTCAAATCACAATCAAGTATTTAGGGAATAAAAATCTAAGAAAAATAAATGCAATACAAATTTAAGAAACAAACAAGCTATTTATGAAACTAATCAAGCTAGTATAAAGGGATAAAATTGCAGTCAAGTATCAAGGGAATAAAAATAATTTTAACCAAAATAAACACAAACTTTCAAATTTGAAAAACTGCTCCAAATGAAAGAAACAACAAACCATTAATATCTTCTAAGATATCAAAGTTAAAAAGTTTTAACTTTTGACTGAGTCCATTATTGCTAAGTGGAAGTATTGTTAAATTAATTATTTGACCTTTAATACTAGGACACTATCTATAAATAGATAATTCCCAACTTCATTTCCTATCAAATATAAGAAAAACAATGTGTTAGTTAACTATCAAAACATCAAAATTCAAATACATTGCATCAAGGAAATGTAGCTCCAATATTATTATATTTAATACGGAGTATAGACTGAAGAACATATTTTTACCTGAAATGCAAGTTGAATTTTATATATGGTAATCCTTCTCCTGTCATGTGGGATATTAAATTCTCAATTCTGATGTCGACCCTCACCTTCTGCATGTTGAACATGAACTTCTGTAGATTAAATATCATTATGAGCCTCCAAAACACTATGTTTTGTATCAAGTTCATTGGAAACATTTGTTATATTTCATTCTCTTCTTCTCTCACATTCTGACTGCCAAACTGCTAAAGCTCTATTGAATGGCAAATTGGTATTGCCATACTTTGTTACATATAATCTTAAACAAGTATCCACATTCTTATCAAGCTTGTTCCTCAACTTTGACTTCAAGAATGATAATGCACTAAAAGTTCTCTTGTCCTCCAATGATCCCAAAATCAAGGTTTGACATCAATCCACTAATTTGAAATACTCTCACATGTTTTATTGTAAAAAATGATTTTCACCTAAAATAGTCCATAATTTGATTACTGCACCATTTTCTATAGGTTTTGGCAAATCAATATATTGATCTAACATTGTTTCAGCAAAGCAAGTCTGTTGCTCATATAATTTTGATGAATCTAATATACCTTAGTTGTCTTTTCCTTATACCTTGACATTCCTACCAAAGTGGTGCACTAAAATACTCAATTTTGCTGAAAAGTCATTTGTCAAAGTGTCTATACCATTTTCCAGCTTATTCCAATATTAAGGGTATACCATAGACATGGCCTCCAATAATTCATCTCGAGGAAATCATTCTCTTATCTCTGATGGTAATCATTGTGGAATTTGTAACAAGTTGTGTCTCACTTAAATCACAATATCATTGAACCGATCTCTTGACACAAGACACTCTTTGGTGGTTTGTCCCATCTTACTAACATATTGAAAGGGGACCATATACCCATGCATTTTCAATCATAGTCTCCCTTTTTCATCAAAATTAAAAAAAAATCAATCTTTTCTATATCAATGAGAGTAGTCCAACTGTTAAACGTTGGAGTTGTAAAAGAACCTGGCATCGTATACAAATTATCCAATGCAAGGTATGCTAATTTCCTTGCATTTGTGTACTCAACGATATACATTGTATGACTTTGAGCAATTTTGACAAGGACATTCATTTCATGAAGCAAAGGAAGAATTCCAGCCAAAGTTAGTAATTTCTCTATATCAGTTAGTTGAACGAGAAGATCTTGAGCTTTGTCTACACTAAAGTGATGTTCATACATCACCCCTAAAATTGATTTGTAATCACTAAATAGTCTTTGAGCTGGTCCATTCAATGAAATCCATCTTGTATCAACATATTTTAATAGTTTTTTTCCATCTGTAATACCGTCTGTAAATTGTTGAAACTCTGTAAATCGCTTAGGACTACGACAAACGTATGCAAGAGTGCCAAGTACAAGTTCTTCAACTTTTTAAACTGGTGGAAACTTGCTTACTATTTTAAACACAAGATTCGTCCTATGAGCCATACAATGAATACTGATCATAAACGATGAAGCTAATAGTTGTAGTATGACACAAAGCCCATTCATTTGTCATTGCATGATTCGTGCTCCATCTACTCCAACACATGCCAACCTTTTTTCGATCATTAAATCATCCATACCACCAATTTTCTTCGAAGTCTTAATAACACATTCATAAATATTTCCAGCTGTAGAACTCTTTTTCATTTTTTGAATCCCAAGTATATATGAATGCATACCCATGAAGTATTATCAATAGTTGTAACTTCATCCAAAGATAGTGAAAAAAATATGGCATTTGAAATCTTCTCTTTCAAATCATCCTTTTCTACTTGAGCTAGATATTTTTCCCATTCCCAACCACTCGTTACAGACCGGTGAGAAGATGAAAAATTTGATACATCAAGAAAAGATACATAGTTCTTATAATCTAGATAATCTGTCATAGGACGACCTCTAGATAAGATGTGAAATATAGTGCTTAATTGCACCATCTTGGATAGTAAATTTCATTCCATTGTTTTTCCAAATAGAGATGTGATAGTCCCTCCACTTGCCTCAAGTTTACTCCTACTTATTAAGTATTTATTATATTCTTCTTGATATTTGACATGTTGACATTCCTCAGAAGATTTCCATTTGTTAATAGACTTCTCCTCACCATTTTCAATTTGCTTGACATAAATATTTCCTACATGCTTCTTTATTGTATCTAACTTCATTTGCAATTTTACTATCTTACCTAGTTTCCAACTACATACAATGCATTTAAATTCTCATGCAGCTTCATTCTCATTTATTGAATTTATTGGTTCAATAAAAGGAAATCTTGAGGCCCATTCCGATTGGAATTTTCTCCTTGCATCTCATTGACCTCTCTTCCTTTTCTTGATTGTGAATTACTTGTGTTGCCTCCCAAGGAAAAACCTTCAACGTTATCATTGTCAATTTCTGGTTGAATTGCATTTCTCTCACTTGGTTCACTAGAGGAACTTGTTTTATCATTCATTATATGGTTATTATATGCATTCTCAGAAGTGTTGACATCTCTCTCATTGATGGGTTGCTCAAAAGAGTTTGAATCATGAAAAAAATAAGGATTCTTAGATTGAGGATTCTAAAAGTATGAGAATACATCCCTCTGTTTTGATGATTTCTTTCCATGGTCGGTGTTTGACATCTCGTTGAATATTTCACAATTGAAATATCAAATAAATATAGAAACCTAAAGTGAAACCTGCATGAGAAAATAGAAATAAAATCAATACAATTTATAAGATATCCATGATGATATGAATTCTATAGGTTGGAAAATTTAAACCTAGTAAACTAAACCCATCCATTATTAACTTCAAAATTAGGTTCCACTGTAACAGATGGAGGAAGGTTTTTCAATCTTCTAGACATACGAATAAGTTGATCCTCCACAACTATAAATTTGACTCACACACCTAAAGGCCAACTAAGCAAAAACAAACCAAAAAACACACACTAAAAATATCCTAAGTAGAAAAGACACATTAGATAAAAGATACACCTTCCAATGGAAATCCTAGGATGATTAGGGCCCAGGTCCAACCAGTGAAGATCGAATAATGATTACTTGGCATCTTGTGAATATTTCTCTGGGTGCAAGTGCTGGAATCACCCAACCTCCCTCCCAAATTGTCAACCAAGGTTAACCTCCCTCCCAAATTGTCAACCAAGGTTAACCTCCCTCCCAAATTGTCAACCAAGGTTACTTTTTAAGTTCGTCTTAGGTGTACTGGAAATATCCTTCCAATACCACCTATGCAACATCCTAGTTTCTAGAGACTAAGGCTAACAAATCTGCACTAAGATTCTGACAAAACAGTCACTAGCCTAATCAATGTGCATGGGGAGGGTAGCTAATCCTGAAACCCTATCAATACCGACACCTCATGAGGCCCAAGAAGTGGTATTGATAAGATACCCAAACGCACACCAATCCTAGTAAATGATCGAACAAGGAAGTGGAGGGGTATCTCCTCAACCAATCTCTCACGCAGCCTTGTGCTTAACTCCTATATGAGAGGAGCTTACTGGATTGTCTCTTGTAGAAGTGTGTTATAGCTGATTTTACCACACATGGTTGATCACATATTTATGGCCTTCCCTGTCCCTCTTAAGACTCTTTAGAACCCATGGACTTGTATTATCCTTTGATGTTCCAAGATCATCCCTAATAAACCCATGTTTATCACTGTACGTGACTTTTAATCCCATATTCACGTGTACACGTGACTTTTGACCTCAAACCCGCATACATTGGTATGTGTGCATAATTCCAAATAGTTTTGGAGTTTTCCTCATGTGAGTGTGAATAACTTGACTGTTGGCCTTCCAAATTCCTTGAGAAGGCTCATATTCGACCCTCCATTATCCTTTTGGAGTGAAATATAAAGAACCCCTTGGATACCTTGAAGAGGAGGAATTGAAGAGAAAGTAAACTATAGTCCATTGTTGCCACAATTTGCATATACTTGAGTCTGCATCCATTTTTCCCTTTGGAGCACTTTGTGTTCTTCCCAAGATTTCCTTTTCTTGTGAGATTGCGATTGAGAGATGGAGGATTGAGGTGGTGCAGGCCCAGGTGGAGGACTTGGTTTCTCCGGTTCGAAGACATGCTGACAAAGGTTGTCACTATTGTAATCTCTGATTTTATTAATAGAAATATATTTTTCTGTCCAAGTATGTGCAACTGAATATGAATATTGAAATCATGGATATGTTTAATTGTTTATGTATCATTGAATACATATACTAGAGTAGGTCTAACACACTATTATAGAGCATGCTTGTCTTGTTTGTTGTTGTTGAGAGTGAATTGCTAATGCAAGTGTGAATTGGAAAGCTCAACGGGGATCTACTTCAACCGTCCGAAACAAGGTACGATTCAGTATCCCTTAGTGTTAGATGTTTGGTTTCTCTTACATATTGGGAAAGATTGATTTCTAGTGTCAAAGTTGTTTATTGTGGTACACCCCAAGCAATAGGAAGTTTCTCTATGTAACAGAATTGGTGACCCCACTGGGGAGGTTCCTAGTTGTTTCTCTTTGTGGTTTTTTGGTATTCAATGAACTTGAATTGCACTTGATTTATTTGTTTTTGTGTCGGGTCTGGGGGCATGTTCTCCTAGTAGAGTCCTGAAGAAGTAAATTTTGTCTTAGCTTGTTTGTTTTCCCTATTTTTCTTCCTTTTTCTTCCTGTACATGGGTTTTTCTTTCATAGTCATGTATACACACGGGTTTTCCTTGAATGGTCGCATATGTACGCACTTTTACTGAGAACAGTCACGTATGCTTTGATTTTAAGCCTTTGTTGGAGGATCAAGTGTTGTTGGGTGAGTTATGATTATTGTTAAGTCTTCTTGGATGCTTCTGGTGTCTGTATACACCCTCTGTTTCTGACCAGAGACTGCTTTTAGTTTTTTTTTAAGTTTTGTTTTTGTCATCCATTTATCCATTTTTTTTTAAAGATTAGTGCATTTGGTATCTTTTACCTTGGTTCCTTGCTTGGCTGCTGTTTGTGAGTGGTTGCTAGGTTTGCGGGTTGTAAATTCATTTGTTTGCTTCCATATCTTATTTATTACAAAAAAATCTTTGCTTTTACATAGTTATGCATCTCTTGCATTTTTCATTGGCACGGTACTTGCATTAGGTTTTCTTATTGTTATTATAGTTATATTTTTATATAGGAATGAATGCATTTACATTTAAAGGAAAAATCTTGCACCTCATGTAGTAGCATACCCTATTCTTCATTCTACACATTGCACTTGGAATTGCTTGTTAGGTTTGCATATTTACTTCACTACTAAGTCATAACTTCATTAGCTGCATGACCATTTACCCTTTGAGTAATCATAGCCAACTAAAATAAACGCTTAATAAAATGAATTACACTCTTTTCTTTTCTAGAGTGCATCAACAAGAATAGGTTTTAGGGTCTTGGAATAGTTCATTATGAGTCAATTCTACAATACCACTAAACAAAAAAAGTACATTTCTGTCCAGGGGAGAGTGTGAAACCCTTGATATAATTAGTGTTTCTCAGGATGCTCCTCTTACATGAGAGTTAAGAACGAGGCAGTGCACATGACTGTGATTGCGATGACCCCTGGTCACTTTATGTGAGCACGAGAGATATTTCCAGGATTGTATTCATATCTAGGGTCCTTTGAGGTATTGATTGGTGTACCCTTGGGGGTACCAATTGTTCTTTTAGGCTTCAAGATTTTCTATCCTACCCATATAATCAATCCCACCTGCGAATGCCCTCCTGAGCATTGGTTATATTTAGGTGACCTTAGTTACCTTACCTAGGTTATCGAGGGGGTATTTGTAGAGGTTTTTCTGTAGGTGTCTTGGCTAGGTAGCGATCATACAACATAGTTGCTATATGCGTTGAAGCTGAGTGCCACTATAATTGGTTACAAACCTCTGCTTGTTGTGTATGGGAGTTTCAAGACTCTCCTAGGTGAGACATACCTGCTTCATTCGAGAGCTCACTTATCCTACCCATGATTTGCTTGTGATCTTGCTTTAGATTTTCTTAGGTATATGCTCTGTGCATGCTATATTTATTAGGATTGTGTAGCTGGATCAAGTCTTTTATCTTTATTGATTCATTGTGGATTCAGGTGCGACACCTCACCATTCTCGTTGTTTAACTGGACTTCTGCCTTCCATGTCTCCTCCTCCTTTGGGAGAGAGAACCAGATAGTCTGAGCGGACTCATTCTCACTTTGATTGACATACTATGGGTGATCATGAGCACAAGATTCCGGATATCCATGATCTTCCTTGTCATGTATGGGAAGATGAACCTCCTAGCACATATGGGATTTCGCTAGGGTCTGGTCGTCATTTGGCTAGACCTTCACATGAATATTTTTCACGATTCATAGAATCCACACACCTTAAATGATGGTATTGGCTTCTGGGTGATGAGACTCAGCATGCATCCACTAACACTAGCACTATTAGGTATGGAATTCCTAATATTCCTGAGACCCGTTGGAACCTCATGACGGATCGAGTGTTGACCTTGGTGCTGTGCCTGGGGGAACTTCCATTCCTTTCCATGTGGAGAGGTTTGGTATCTCTAGTCACATTACACCTTCCACTGCTTTAGTGGAGGTTCCTTCACAAACACATCTTAAGCCTAGCACTAGTGTTCCTATTCGGGGACCAGAACCAAGACATGTGAATATTGGGGGCACGAGTTATATTCCTTCACATATTCCATCGTCTTCTACACCAATCCCTTTAAATGATTTTTTTACCACTCATCCTCCCCCTAACTCTAGTGGGCCTTCTAGCCGGAGTTATACTACTAGCCATGTCCTTCCCACTTCTACTAACATCATGGTGTCACAAGGCCATGTGCCTTCTTCTATGTTAGTAGGACATGTACCTTCCCATGGACCATCTCATGGTCCAATTTATGGAAATTCTTACAGACCATCTTACTGACAAACCTACACACCTTATGGGTCCAAGTATCAATCCATGTATCAGTCACCTAATTATGGATTTCTAGCACCCCAGTCTCAAGGTAATCCATGTTAAAATGCTTACATGCAACCCTATATGGGTAAAATGGGAGGAGGTTACTATCCCACTTTCCAAGGCCATGGTGTATATAGGATTTATCCTTATGTGAACCAATCCTATCAAGGATCCTGGAACCAACCAACTCAACCTAGGCTCCCTTTCCTTACATCTTTGAATCTATTGGATCTATCGAGATTGATGAACGATCCAATATCTCATGACCCAGCATGGCTGATAGTTCCTACCAAAATTCCTTCCAAAATTCCAAAGTTCAAGGGTAAGGATGGTGATGATCTCGGTGAGCACGTTACGACCTTCCATATTTGGTGCTCTTCGAACTCCTTGAAAGATGATTCTGTCTGTTTGAGACTATTTCAATGCACCCTCATGGTTCTTGCCACAAAATGGTGTATAAAGTTTCCTAGGGGGACATATTATTCATTTCATGACCTTGCGATGAATTTTCTTAACCACTTCCAGCTACCCATCCATTACGACGCCCATATCGAACTAATGTCAACATTTTGGCAAGACAAAGCCACCCATATTTTGGATCATATTCAAGAGTGGCATAGACAGAATAGGATGATTAAATCCTTTATACCACCATAGTTTCTTCTAGACTAGTTCCTCAAGTCATTGTTACCCTATATCGCGAAGGATGTTTCCACATCCAGAGTGCAAAATGAGGACCAAGCAATTTTTAGGGCTGAGCAGTTGGACTTGATTTATGCTTAGTTTGGGATCCTTTATGACATCATACCTAATGCTCCACATTCCAATTTTGACCCCAAGTTTAAACTTGGGCCACATGTCGATAGTATTGTTGGCTCTACAAGTACAAACCTGCGGATTCGGTTATGAAACAAGTGAGCTACTTATCGCTTAACCAAACTATGTTCGGGAAAGCTATGACTTCACCCCTTCCTACCCAGTTAGTGGATGTACTTTCTATGCAATCGTTGAACTCAAAAGGTAACCAACAACCTGAAAGGAATAAAAATAAAGGAAAAAATAATAAGAAGGGTGGGAATAATAATAATAATAATAATAATAATAATAATGAGGCTAATGACAAGAAGAATAATAGTAATAATGTTGGGGGGGAAAAGAAGTCTAAGAGGAAGGTTATATTTCCTTGCAAGTTGTGCGGGGATGACCACCTCACTCACTTGTGCCCTCGTATGGAAGATGCCTCGAAGTTCATAGCACAGGGATGAACTGTGTTTACTAATCCTTTACCAAATAATCAAAATATGAAATTGAGGACCGTTGATCCTGGCTGTGCTTCTAGTGGAACTCAAAACCCACCGGATGCTGCTAGTGGTCATGGTTGCATCAACATGGTGAAATATACTAGTGTTGTGACATGTGCGAAATAATATGGTTCGTCACAACCATACCTTGGGAAAGAACCTGCTCCACCTGAGAGATATTTGTAAATTGAAAAGCCTACAGATAAACCTGAAGTTTCGCCTCGCATTCTTAAGGAAGTCTTGAAGCACTTGGGGCACAATACTAATGCTTGAGCCACCCACAACTATTCAATTGTCAAGGATTTGGGCCAAAATCCTTGTGCAATGTTCGCATTAGAAGTACTTTAGACTTGTCATTCACAGAGGAAGGCCTTGTTGTCTACTCTTAGGGTTGGTGATGATATCTCTCCTTCCATGATCAAATTTGAAACTCATGGAATCTAGCCTCGCTTGCCTTACTATGTG
Source organism: Pseudotsuga menziesii (assembly GCA_001517045.1). NCBI lineage: Eukaryota > Viridiplantae > Streptophyta > Pinopsida > Pinales > Pinaceae > Pseudotsuga > Pseudotsuga menziesii. Next base: position 760,182 of record LPNX010002225.1, on the reverse strand, counting down.
TCTCTTTTGATTCATGTAGAGTGTTTGAATAACACCATCATGCGCACTATGATTGATGAAGGAAATGTCACTTCTGTGATGTCTTTGACTTGTTGGAAGGGTTTAGGTTCTCCCACTTTGTCTAAATATGCTAACATGTTGACTGATTTTGATGGAAGGTCATTTCGACCGCATGGTATACTTCCTTCCCTAGAGGTCCAATTGGGGGGGAAGACTGTTGCGATCGAGGTCGAGGTGGTTGATTTCCCCCTTGACTAGAATCTTTTGTTGGGTAGGAACTGGATGTACAATATGTAATATGTAGCCTCTTCCCTATTCTGAGTGGTTTGTTTTTCGTTGGATGGGAATATCATTACTATTGATAAAAAATATTTCCATAATCTGAGTGTCAAAGCATCATTGGGGGATTCTATCCCAATTATGGAACATTCTCAGTTGGAAACTGAGAATGTGGGTGTGGGTATGTATCCTTCCCTTATGAGAACCTTTAGTTGTCCTGTGCCCATTCTTATGATTGGTTCTAGTGTTGTTATGGATTCAACCTTGTTGAATTCGGTCTAATTTCACACCTCTCATATGGAGGATCCTTGGATTCTTCCTTCATCTAGTACTTCAAGTGATAATTCTATACCTGCCGAGATGGCAATGTTGTTTCCTGCAACATTGGTGGTGTATCAAGCTAATATTGATCATGTTTTAGAGCCTAGTCCTTCCTCTTTGTGGATGGAGGAGGAGGACCCTTATGTGCTTCCTGCTTGGGCAGTAGAGTCATCTCACTCTCAATACTACCTTGATGATGTTTTTTTGTCTGATGAAGCTATTCTTGAGGCTATGTCTGGGATACAAAAACCTTGGGGAGAGCTGCACCATAGATCGTATTTCCTCCCTAAGCTTGATTGTTTATAGTGTGATGACTTTAGGGCGATTCTAAGTGAGAAAGTTGGTAGCCTCATGGTCCCATTAAGCTCTTCTAGTCATATTGCTGAAGGGAACATGTCTAACCTATCACCAATGATACCTAACAACATTTATCATGATCATGGTAAGATTGAGAATGCTTACATTGAGGCGGATTGTTCCCCCAATGAGATTAACGAGTATACCGATCTTTTCAAGGAATTTCGTGATGTTTTTTATTGTTCATATGAGGAAATGCCAGGAATGGACTCTCGCATTGTCAAACATGAAATAAAAGCTATCTAGATGCAAAACCATTTCGACAACATTTGCATGCCGTGAATCCTAGGGAAACACCCACTATTAAAGCAGAGATAGAGAAACTACTCAAATATATTTTTATCTATCTTGCTCCCTTGATGGAGTGGGTTTCAAATTTTGTTCTGGTGGATAAGAAGAAGGGAGCGATCGGAATATGCACTGATTTCCGCGATTTAAATCGATCCTGTCCTAAAGATAATTTCCCTACACCATTTATTGATCAAATTTTGGATGAGTGTGCGGGAAGTGTAGTTTTTTTCTTTTATGGATGGCTTTTCCGAATATAATCAGATACAAATTAAACTCAAGGACCAACATAAGACTGCATTTATTTGTCCTTGGGGAACTTTTGCATATCGAAATATTCCCTTGGGCCTTAAAAATGCTGGAGCTACATTTCAATTGGCCATGACCTTTTCCTTTCATGATCTAAAAAATATTATTGAAGTGTATTTGGATGATGTAGCTACTCACTCTCTTTTGAGAGTGCGTCATCCTTATCATTTGCGATTAGTTTTCAAAAGATTCTATCATTATCAAATTCAGTTAAATCCTCACAAGTGCATCTTTTGTGTGAAGGTTGGTCATTTACTAGGATTCATCATGTCTAAGGAGGGTATTAGAGTCGATCCCTTGAAGGTTGAGTCAATACTTCAATTGTATCCTTCACGTAACATTTGACATCTTCAATGTTTACAAGGTGTGGTGAACTTCTTGCGAAGGTTCGTAGTCAATTTTGCTAATTTGACTAAAGGATTCATGTGTTTGTTGAAGAAAGACACCCCTTTTTACTGGGATGAGAGACCCCATGAGTCTTTCAATGCTCTTAAGAAATCATTGACATTGGCCCCTGTGTTTATTCCACCAGACTATAGCCGTGAATTTTTTATTTATGTGGTCGTGTCTCGAGAGATGGTTGGTATGGTTTTGGTTCAAGAGGATGAGGAGCTCTATGAGAATGTTATATATTATCTTAGTCGAAACCTTATTGATGCGGAACTTTGTTATACCCATGTTGAGAAGCTAGCCTTAGCCACCATCCATGTGGTTCATCGTTTGAGGCATTGCATCCTCCTTCGCCAAAATTTGGTCGTAGCTCACATTAATCCATTTCAATTCTTCCTCACCAAAAGGATGATTGGGGGAAAGTATAATAAATGGATTGTGATATTGTAGGAGTTTGATCTCGAGTTTGTTTCGACAAAATTGAATAAATCATTAATCTTTCCTGAGCTCATATCGGATTTTCCAAATTTGGATGAAGAATAGGTTCATCAGGATTCTCTTATTGATGAGTTTATATTTCTCATCTCAACCATAGACCCTTGGTATGGAGATAATACTGTTTCTTTGCAAACATTGAAGGTTCCTAGTCACCTCTCGTGTGACGAGCGGTGATGACTACGTCATGTAGCGAAGAACTACCTCATAGTGGATGATACTTTGTACCACTGTGGGGTTGATTCTGTTTTACGTCGTTTCATAACTCATGAGGAGGCTGAGGTCGTGCTTAATGATTTCCACAGAGGGGCATGTGGTGGTCATTTATCTGGGATTTCTACAGCCCAAACAATTCCGAGAGCGGTTTATTTTTGGTCGTCTATAATTAAAGATTATGTTAATGCAGTCAAGAGGTGCCACCCTTTCCAGGTGTTTGCACATAATATTGATTCTTGTCCGACCCCTTTGCATCCTATTATCACCGCTGGTCCCTTCACTAAGTGGGGGGGGAATTTTATGGATTGTAACCCAGCTTCGGCTGGGGGGAACCATCATATTATTGTGGATTATTTCACAAAATGGGCAGAGCCTATGCCCACTATCAAATCTGATGGTGAAACAATCATGCATTTCATATTTAACCATATTATCATCTGGTTTGGCATTGCAAGGGAGCTTTTCACTGACCATGGCAGGCAATTTCAGAATAAAATGATGGAAGAGTTTTCTTCAGAGTTAGGGTATGAGCAAGAGAATTCCTCTTCTTATTATCCTCAAGCGAATGGGCAGGTTGAAGCAGTGCATAAATCACTTAAATCCATTCTCCAATGAACCATCACACAGAGCAAGAATAATTGGCATATCAAGTTGTATCCTGCTTTGTGGGCCTATAGAACGGTGGTCAATATTGCCACCGGTTTTTCTCCCTATCAGCTTGTGCATGGGGTGGATTCAGTATTACCAGTTGAATGTGAAGTCCATTCTTTGAAGCTATCCATGGAGCTTTTACCAGAGACTTATGCATTAGAATAAAAGGTACAAAGTGAATGGGAAGCCTCCCAAGGTGCGAATCAAGTGGTCCATGTGGAGCAGCTTGATGAGCAGCGTCAAGATGCTTTAGTGGCTCTTGAGGTTAAAAAGCGTCACGTTAAGGTCTAGTATGATAAGTCTGTCTTTCTTAGAAAATTTAGTGAAGGTGACCTAGTCCTTTTGTGGGATCAATCTAAGGAACCATTGGTGGTAGGAAAGTTCAACCTGATGTGGCATGGTCCTTACATGGTTAAGTGTGTCTTATATAAAGGCGCCTATGAGTTGGTGGATTATGAAGGGACAGCCTTGGCGGAGCCTAGAAATGGGCTCTATCTTAAAAAATACTATGCATGATTTTCAGCCAGGGCTGACTTTTTGTATATTATTGTACATTTTTTGCATTATATAGTTAGGTATTATTATGGTGATTGGGTTTGTTTATTAGCTTTCGTTTGTTATGGAAGATGTCAATGGAGTCTTCTATTTACATAGGATTTTCTGATGGTGCTAGCTTCCACACTCAGAACTCAGTTTCGACTGCTTGGGTGATCTATACTCCTACGGGTCGAGTGTTGTCTTCAGGAGGTGTATGTTTACGGCCTTCGTCGAACAATGTTGTTGAATACAGTGCCATGATTGAGTTATTGTGGGATGCCATTTCACATGGTGTCCATTCTCTTGAGGTACATCTTGATTCGTAGTTAGTGGTATCACAACTTAATGGCTTGTACCATGTTAGGGATCCGACATTGTTACGGATATTATTGCATGTAATATTGCTATAACAACAATTTGAGAGTATAACATACATTCACATTCCAACAAATTTTAATCAAATTGTTGATTCATATGCTAACTATGTACTAGATTGCAATTTTTTTCACAGACCATAAGCATTTCACAAACCCATTTTACACATCTAAATAGAATAAAATCGATCATCATAAATATTTTTCATTAAGTCCAAAAAGGTGATGTCATAATACATAAGTGTCATATACAAAATTGGGGCTTCTGAGCCACCAAATATACTACACAGTCATACAAAACATACACCTAGATCTCTAATCCTGAGGTGGAGGAGGGTGTTAATCATGGTAGCACACCACGACTCTATCTAGTTGGTGAAATAATCAAACCCATTCCCATAGTACCTCAACCACCTGGCGTTTCATGGCCTAAGGAAAGTCCCTGACTTCCACCATCGAAACCCTCTGTGTCAAGCGAACAAAGTTTGTGTGGATGCTTTGGAGCCTTCGCTCCACCTCCACACCCATGATCTCATCGCCTCTTCCCCTCTGTTGATTACAAGGAAATCCTTCTGGTCACCATGGTCTCGCAATTGCATGTACATGACAGAGTTTCATTATGTGCTGTCACACCAAAAATATGTCTTTTGATTTCATATATCAAAAAAGAAAAAAAATATTAATAACTCAAAAAACAAAAGTGAGTTGGGGTTCATTACCTATTTCTATGTATGCTTTTTTTGGTAGTAGGGGCATATTTGGATCTCCACGAAAGTCTATCCATGCATAGAAGTAGTCGTCTATGGCGATGATCTATCTCTACCACCAGAGGAAGAAGTTTTTTGGGTAGGGGTTGGCCACTCTTCCCTCTCCCAGTCTTTGCATGACATTGGTCCAGCGTAGCTGAGATGAATCCTTAATTACATGTGGAGCAATGCCAACTCTAGGGCTTATCCCTGACACCCTCTCAAAAAAGAATGCACTCAGTATGCTGCCGAACCCAAAGTTTCATATCCTACCCATGTTACAGTCACTGAGTTGATGCTTCATGTTGCGCAGTAGTGAGGTACTCCAGTAATATATCATAGGTCGCATGCACTCTACTGCATAGAACATCATTGGCCTTGAGGCCTGGTGGAGCGATGCTAAACCTGCAATTCTACCCAATTGCAATAGTATGCCTTTCAGCCCCAGGTTTTGAATGGAATTTTTCAGGATTTGACTCCCAACCTTATCAGTATCAGGAAGGAAATACACATCTATGTAATCCTATATAGTTAACCCACCTCCTGGCCCTTGGGATCGGAGGTTCACTATCTCCCCTCTCCGGGACAAACATGTGATAAAATATATGTCCTCAACCTCGATGCTGAGTGACATCCCATCCAACTGAAAAGTTTCAGAATCTGGATCCCAATAGTCTACTAGAATCTCGAGTACCCTTGGATTGGTTCTTAAGCTTCCAAGGAATCAAAATTTATACAATGCACAAGCCCTCAGTTCTTATTGGGCCATCAGATCAGCTTGCACAGCTTCTTCAACATCACCATATTCCCTCTCACTCCATTCTAGCACCATCCTGCACAATTTTTTTGAGTTTCATCAATATTTTCCTTTGAAAATCAATTTTGCGGCCATATACATGACTGTTTTTAGAATAACCACGTATGTACGTGGGTATTGTGGTATTTTTCTGCGTATACCCAGGCCTATATGTAGAAAAAGACCTGATTTTTGCATGGGCCGAAACGCACATTTTGGGGTGGACTAAACAAAAAAATTGACCACTAAAATTAAAATTTTTTGCATGAAAGTGAAAGAGAAAGGCTTGGGTAATTACCTGGACCAAATGCAGATTGATTTCGTTGGATGATGCTCCCAGAATTAGTTCTTGAAATTCTAGATGCAAATGCACTATGGTGGGTAAATTTTCAAAATGGTGAGAAAACTTTTAATTTTTCACTATTTTATACAATTTCTTTTGAAATTTTTACCCACTTCCTATAGTTTTTTACTGTTTCTGACCATTTGGACTAATATGATGTTGTAGGAGCCTATTTTGAGGGCAGTTTGATTGATACTTTGACCCGTTCATGTCTATTATAGGTATCATGTCTAAACTGGCATATAGGTTAGGATTTCACATCCGCCTGCATTTTGCATGAACTTATGGGAGTTTCATCTTAACCTTAGGTACGAACCCATTCCATGATGTCATGAAACCTTCTTGCTTCTTTTAGAAGTGGCATTGTGTGAATGGTAGAGCTTTCCCATACATGGGTACCCTAGTTAGATCCCATATTGCATTTGGTTCCTATGCTGACATTTCTCCCTTAGGTTGTGGGAGTCCTTTTAGTCTCACCATGTCTTTGAGAAAGAGCTTCATTCTCCTCTTGAACTTTATGCTCGCCATTTCCCTTGGGAATTTCTTGTATATATCAAGTTGTAGTTGCATTTTCTTGAGTTTTTCTTTCCTTCTTAAGCTTTATGTTGTCTCCTAGACTTTGAGTTATCAGCCATATAGCCCGGGCTTGTCTCATGTCTAGCCATGTAGAGCCTTTTTTACATATCTTTTGTAGATTGATCATCCCTTTTACCTAAAGGAGACCTTCCCCTAAGTGTCGTTATCCTACACATGTATCCTTGGATTGAGTATAGGCACATTCCACTGCTTCAAACTAGTTTTCTTTCCCTCCAACACTCGTTTCCTCCTGTATTTGTACTATAAATAAATTTTATTCTTTTTCAATCTTTTCAAAATATCTGAAAAAGTCCAAAAAAATAAAAAAACCAAAAATCCAGATAGGAAAAGATGTTATCCTTGGCAGTAGTTGAGTCATTCCTCCTTTGAACAGATCACTGCATATCACACCCTTTGGTTGGGTTATGAGTTTGACTGTAGGAGCTATACTCGTTACTCTAAGTTTATCTCCACCGACTGGTTAAGCTTATAGCCCCTATGGAGCCTCTGTTGATGCCTCCTATGTCATAGAGATGTCCCAGTTTGCATATCGAGTCCATTCTACCAACCTTCAGTCACCATTCGCCTTTATGCTCTTGTTAGGAGGAAATTGAAGCCAGAGTTGGTCATTCCTCAGTTATCTTGACTTTGCATGTTGGCCATTCTTAATACTATTACTGGTTCATGCACATCTTGTTCTTCCACATTATACAGTGTTGCTGAGTACCTCATGTTGGTTGATGGGGGATGCCTTAATTCCCTCCTTCCAACGGATTCCATTCCATCGACATCAGATCATTTATTCTGGAATAGGAGTCTAGAGTCATTTGAGTGCCTTGAGACTTACAATCATCAGTAGTAGGTTCTCTCACCATCAATAGTTTTGGGAAGACATCAATGTCCCTTGATCGATGGATTATGCCAAGTTTTTGAACTCAATACATCTATTCACACTTTTTAGATTGCACTTTGTACCTTGATTCCCATTTTCATTATTGGTGGGTGATCTCATGTCTGTTAACGGTATACATCAAGGACCGGTAATCCGACGATGGACTACTATGCTTGACCTTGACACACCTATTCGCATAGTAGGACATGTACTTGTAGCGGTTCATGTTGAAGATATTCTAGCTTGGTGGAATTCCATATATGATAACCTGCTTGATCGTGCCAGTGTTCATGAGATTTCAGCCATTAGAGGAATTTTGGGGTCTAAAATGGGCCTCCTAAGGAAAATAATAAAATAATATTTATTAATTTTGGAGGAAGAAAGAAAAAAGTACTTTTTGTGTTTGTATTTTCGATATATCTCCCTGTGTTTTTACTCAAATTTCAATTGCAAGAGCTCGTTGGATGCAGAATTTGATTCTGCATCCAACGAGTACACACATTGCATACTTTTATTGGACCCAGCTACCCCAAAAACAAGAAATACTTGAAACATTGTGATGATGATATCATGATCATCACATTTTTTCAGGTATTTCTTGTTTTTAGGGTAGCGAGGTCCATCAAAAGTATGCACTATTGGTACTCATTGGATGCACAATCAAATTCCGCATCCAACGAGATCTCCTGATTTAAACTTGAGTAAAAACACAAGGAGATATGTCGAAAATACGAACAAAAAAAGTAGTTTTTTTTAATGACAAATATGTCATTTCAACCATTATGGTTGACTCATTTTATTGAAATTCTATTGGTTCTTGAATTCCAACTCACAAGAACTTATTTTGGCACGTTTTCTTATAAGGCCCATTTTAGACCGCAAATTTCCTCTAATGTCTCTTGATTTGATTCCAGTGTATACCAGATATCTTCAGCTATTATGGAGATCTTGATCCATTGTATATCTTCAGTCATTATGGAGATCTTGATCTATTGTACATATTCATCCACTTTGGAGATTCCGATCTATTGTAAATTGTATGTGGCTATGACCACACATGTCACATTTTGTATATCATGCCTATTCATGGCCATTGTACTCTTATGTATTCAAGACTGCTATATGTATTTGCCGTCATATGCAGATATTGATTATTGTATTGTACTAATGAGTGGATGGTTATTCCACTTGGGTTTTCATTACTCCACTTCTGGGATGGATTTTATAATGTATTTTGACTAACATGTTACCCCTTTGACCTCACACATTAGGGGGCATTTGTTATAGCTGATTTTACCACACATGGTTGATCACATATTTATGGCATTCCCTGTCCCTCTATAGACTCTTTAGACCCCATAGATTTGTATTATCCTTTGATGTTCCAAGCTCATCCCTAAAAATTGCATGTTTATTGTTATATGCGACTTTTAATCCCATACTCATGTGTACATGCAACTTTTTACCTCAACCCCTCATACATCAGGAAGTGTGCATAATTCCAATTGTTTTTGGAGTTTTCCTCATGTGAGTTTTAATAACTTGACTCTTGGCCTTCCAAATTCCTTGAGAACGATCGGATTCAACCCTCCATTACCCTTTTGGAGTTCTATATAAGGAACCCCTTGGATACATTGAAGAGGAGGAATTCAAGAGCAATTAAACTATAGTCCATTTTTGCCACATTTTGCATATACTTGAGTCTACATCCCTTCGTCCATTTGGAGCACTTTGTGTTCTTCCCAATCTTTCCTTTGCTTGTGATCTTGCTATCGTGAGATGGAGGATTGAGGTGGTGGAGGACCAGGTGGAGGAGTCGGTTTCTCCGTTTTGTAGACATGCTGACAGAGGTTGTCACTATTGTAATCTCTGATTTTATTAATAGAAATATCTTTTCCTGTCCAATTATGTGCAATTGAATATGAATATTGAATCCATGGATATGTTTAATTGTTTATGCATCATTGAGTATATATGGTAGAGTAGGTATAACACACTATTATAGAGCATGTTTGTCTTGTTTGCTAATGTTTAGAGCAAATTTATATATCAAACGTGAATTGGAAATCTCAAAGGGGATCTACTTCAAATGTCTAGAACAAGGTATGATTTGGTATCCCTTAGTGTTAGATGTTTGGTTTCTCTTGCATATTGGGAATTATTTATTTCTAGTGTCAAAGCTGTCTTTTATGGCACACCCCAAGCCATAGGAAGTTTCTCTCTGTAACAAAGTGGATTTACCTAAATATATGACACTACATTTGAAATCAAAGTGTTTTTGGATAGTTTAAATATCCTAGTCCAAAAACCTAGCCTAAGATAGTTGATGCTTGAACCTATACAAATAAAATTACTAATAGATTTTATGTTAAATGTTATTTTAATGGTTGTATTACTCAAGGCAGTGAAATGACACTGGATGGTGTTATAGACTCAACAAAGTGATAGCAACTGATGTATAAAAATTTCAAAGTGAATGCAACTAACAATGCAATTTTTTTCTTTTTCTTTGTAAATGAAAACTAATGAAACCTTTTTTTAACAATTTGAGAAACTACAAAACTTAAAATATTTTTTATTTTTCTGAAAATTTGTGAGAAAAACAACTAATGCAAATTAAAAAATGCCTTTTTTCTTTCCACACACTAATGAAGTGATAATTACATCCAAAGCTAGGAAAGTGACATTTAGATAATGGAACATAATCTCTTAAATATCTCAATCACGTCCTTGTTTGTTTAGTGAAATGTTTGAAGGATATTGATCTAGTTGTTGTGAATTGATCTATTCCACATATAAATCCACCACAACTCCAGAATGCTTTAAAAAATATTATACCATTATCTCATTAAATAAATCAAAGGAATAAGCAAAATAAGCAAACATTACTAATCAACTTTCAAGATATTCATTCAACAAACGTGCATTAGCTTTTATAAAGGAATATTATAATGTTTATGATAATTTATGCAGCAACTTAGAATTTTATTCCTCCCTAACAATCCTTGTTTATAACCAAGATGGACCAAATAATGTGCCATTAACATGGCCCATCATACCATGTTAAGATTTTGCATGTCCTCATGCAACAAAACTATTTATTGGTATCATGCTTCCATTTCCTCTTGCATGCTCATATTTTATATTCCTCCACATATTCCTTGTAGTCATATGCTTCAACCTTCCATTAACACCTTCCATACAGATATCCTGGCCTTCTACAAAGGAGATATAGTTTCTTTTAGAAAATTGTGTATTTCCAAAGTGCTATCACTTGCAGTTTCTATAGTAAATCAAACTTGTTGAAAAAGATAGTTTCTCTCCAGCTCATATATGTTGTTGCAAGATATCCTTTGTTTCCACCCCAAAATACAATCTATTCATCATTAAATTACTAGTTTTTGGTGATGTTTTTAATATGGTGTTCACAAGGTGTTATTGTTGCCTAATTTGTTGCTGCAACTAGTGTCATGAGAGTTGGGGATGCAATTATATTCCTTCTATTGATTCCTTCAATCTGATACGAAGATTACACCATTGTGATTTTGGGCATTTAAGAGTACTAATTCGTGTAGTAGTACTATATATGCACAAACTAGACTCCTCTATTTTAGACATAATTCTAAAGTGCAAGCTAATCAAAACCTGAGTACCATATACCACTTTGTTGTAGTTTTTTGAGTGAACAACAAACTATGAAGGTTTTTTCATGGGATTCTAAAATATAGTAAATGAACTCGGGTTTGTAGGACCATGAGTTGCTTTGTATAGGAACAATAGGACCACCAACAACCATTCCCTTTGAATTGACTCCATCCTATTGTTAGAAGATTCATCTTTATTTGATAACGATAGATATGTCAAAATGTTCAGTATTTTTCATGCAAATATTTGTTTTTGTAGTAATGTAGATATTGCTTCCTCACATGAGAGTTATATGCTTGCAAAACATGAATTTTCTGACATGAAATATATACACCTCATGAAAACAAATTCATCTTGCATGAAAGAGAAGCTTGAAAACCCTAATTCCTGTATAGTATCCAGTTCAAGCCTTCCTAGTCAACTATTCATGGAAATATTCATACTAGTTAGGATGATTCATGTGAATCTATAGAAACAACATGGATGTGACATAGGTGTGTAGACGTGGCAGCATATGAGAGGATATCAGAATTTTAGATGCAGCACGTAAAAACAACTGGAGGATTTCAAAAATGTTAGAAAGAACAAATGGAAAAGTATATTGTAATGCCTCCTGACATAGTATAGAAGCCACGGACACAAGAACATTACAAAGATGGATGTCATGTGGGATTTGAATAGAGGAAGAGTCACTTTCTACAGTAGTGACAGGAAATCAGAGCATCAATAGTAGTCAAAAGGAGAAGAGATTGAAGGGAATCAAACACAAGAAAGCATACAGTTCTGTGTAAAACCCAATGTGATTTAGATAGGGCAAAGGTTGAGGCCATTATAGTTTTGAAGAACTAGTGTTAGAGACATTAAATGCATGAAGATGATACAAGAAGGCCTGAGATGGAACAACCATGAAAACTGTGAACAAAAGGAAATGCAAGAAGATAAATCATAGAGGCAGAAGAATATAACCAAGAGAATGAGTTCTATTAAGGGAGATCAATAAGCTTGATATTGGAAATTACCATAGAGACATTGTAAGTTGTCATAACATTCGTCTAGGAAGCATAGAGTAGGTAGATACATGTAAATGAGTTGAGAGCTCGCCAAGAGCCCCAGTGATATTTGTAAATATGTTCTATTTCCAGTTTTCAACTTTTCATTAAGGAATGAGGAGATGATTTTCCAAATATTTAAAAGAATTCCTGTTAAAGATAGATTTTTCTTAATTTTAAGAGCTTGAGAGTGATGGATCTGAGAATGTTTTGATATGATGAGAATGTATGTATGTATGGTCAAAACTTTCATGCACATATATAATTGTCATAACCTAATTGCCACATTAACCTTATACAAATAACTTATAAGGATTTCATCCTTTCTATGAACTGCATATAAATATGAAAAGAACTTGTATCAGCATAATAGCATGACATGATGTCATTTAACTTGAGTATATACTCTTCATATTAACATGCTACGTATTTAACTTCAGTTTAAACCATCCGAATGAAAATGTAATCATATTGATAAGATGAAGAAGATATTCATGTAATTGAAGGACAACAAAAGGTTGCATTAATTTGAATTTAGGAATTGGCATAAAACTACAGTTTGCAAGAACTGACTAGTAAAACACTCCAAATAAAAATAGTTAGAGACAAAGACGCCAGCTAGAAGTTTAGCTTATACTATTCATCTCAATGAATTTTGTATTTCACAAGGACAAAAATTAAATCTATTGGAATGCAACAATAAGCATCTCGATAAGCAAAGGAATATATCCATTCGATTGAAGGATAGACAAAGGGTGATTATTCTGAATTTAGGCTTTGGAAGAAAATATGACTTGCAAATAATGAGTACCAAAATATTCTAATACAAAATAGTTACAGACAGACACCATATAGAAGTTTCCATTATGTTTGTTCAATCATAAATTACCATCATTCTCAGATAATGGTGATCTATTGACCCAACACAATAAACTCATACAAAATTTGTATTTTTGCACTATTTCACATTGACAGACAAAAGAAATTCAAGACAAGATCAAACAACTATCTTCAAGAACTAATGGCAATTGAAAAGCTAAACATACTACATAAATTGATGATAAGATGAGATAATATCATTTTATTAAAGTCTAACAAATGACCGTTAAAAGTGGGTCAATGGGACTAAAAGAGAACATGGTGGGAGTGTAAAAGTAACTCCTATATCGCCATTATCAAAATCCAAGAGAAAACATTGTTCATATTCAGCACATTCTGTTTGTTTCCTAATTGTATTTTATTTTCCCAATGGGTATTGGAAGTAGGCCACCTTCTCATCACACAGTGCAAGTTGTGTGAAAAGGTTCACATCTTTAAGATATCCATTCCGGTCTTATTAATTATTCTTCTGTCTATGAAAGTGGCATGGATTTTGATTGATATAACATTTGTAGCATTTCAACTAACGTTTTTTTTTTTTACTAGGGGAATCGGCAACTGGGGCCGGGCTGGTACTCATGTGACACAGGGTCTAGGGATCCATTCCCACTACCAATATAACCCTAGGTGCCCCATACCCACTGCAATACATGGGACATAGGTAAACCCGTGTGGGATTGATCTTGTGACCTCCAATTTACAACAAATGACTTCATAACAACGAAACCGCCAATGAGCGACACCCGTGAGAGCTACATTTCAACTTACATTATTAAAGGAGAAATTTTCCAATTCAAACTGGCACCTAGTGGCACGTAGCTAGCCAATTTCCCAACAACATCGATGGAAACCAGTTCAGCTCACCCTTGGGCTAGATTTATTAAGCCTCTCTTTATTAGCAATTCCTAATTTCTTCTCCCATGGTCTAGCAGCAATAGAAAGTATTATAGGAGTATGCTCTCCTCTGAAGGGAGCTTCAAGAGTGGGGGTGTACCATGGGCCACATCTAGTCTTGCATGCATTGATACCAACCTATTCATGTTGGCATTGGCTATAATTGCAATGAGAGGAGTGGACATCTCGCCCTACAGGAATGGATACTTCAATATATGCTCAAAGGATGGAATAATACCCAAATGTAGGTTCTATTGGTCTTGTTACTTGGGTGATTAGTAAATTTAGTAGGTTCCCAAATAGTGGGTAGTTTTTCATCTATGAGAGCAATATTATCTCTGCAGTACTCTTCAGTATCTTTACTAATGTTTACTCCCACATTAAGACAACAAAACAGAATCTTCAAACTATGGTAGTCAAGTTAAACTTTTAGTTAAGTCAAGCAATAAACATGATAAGATGTTGAATGACTTATGTTCCAGAACTTATTTATGCCTAAATCTTCACAAGTGAAGTTGTTTTACTTTTCTTCATAAAATTATAATAGTTGTTCTATTCTTCCTCTAAAATTTTAAGCGATTATGGAGTCGGAGGTGAGCCTAAAGAGTTATACTGCTACCCAAAGGTTGACCAAATTTTTCAATAGTTGTCCATACAGTTGAATACATTGTTCCCGGCACCAAATAAGGTGAAGGAAGTAAATAGGCTATTATCACACCCCTAAAGAATGAGGAAGTTGAAAAGGACAGTGAAGTTGCTTTATAAGCAATGCACTCTGTAACTCCTAAAGTACCTACCCCTTAGACGATTGAATAGAAACCCAAAGAATTCAGAGGAAAGAACGTCGAGATATGACTAAGAAGACCAATAATTAGTCAACAAAAGCATATTTAAAAAAACATTTTCTGTGATTTAGAAGAGGTTTCTTTCTCAAAACCAAGCCTGTAAAACAAATTTCTCCACAACAAAAAAAATACTCTTCCGCAATCAAAGAAACCATGAATAAAGGTTTTACCCCCCATTTTGCATGGGTGTCCACTTGTGATCTGCATCACACTTTCAGTGGGGGGTGACATGTCCATACCTTGATTGAACATGATTTTTTCTTGGTGATTGGACTTACCATGGATTTATGTCCTAGATTGATGCTTCTGTGATCACACCCTAAAGTATGGTGACTTGATTTGGACTAAGAGCTATGTTGTGTTTTCTTCATAGTACCTGACTCATGAATATAGGATCATTTCCATCCTACAGTTGAATCCCTAATAGGAGAGACTTATGGCAGCCAACAGTGAAATGAAAGGTTAATTTGTGGTAAATTTATGGTCACCTGTGCATAGTATGGAACCTCTAGCCTAGTCTCTCTTCTCCAAGTTGTTTGCAGCCCTATTTTATGACGTCCTAGACAGTAGTAAGAAGAATTACTCCAATTCTAGGTAGGACATGTGACTAAAAAAATAGTAAACCCCCAAATATGGGAAGCTTTGTGGATAGAAACAATGATAAGACAGCCTCATCTACAATTTAGGTGAACCTGGGCATATTTCAGCCCCTTCATAGTGATAAAAAACACTGAATCTCCAAATGTGTGCATAATTTAGTCATCAAATGATCAAACATTCACAAAACAAACATCTGGGAACATTACAACCCTTAATCAGAATCCCAAACAGTCATAGAGAGGTATTTTATGGGTGAAACAGCAGCAACTCAGCATCACCATCATATTTGGAAACTTTAGAGATTCTTAGTGCAAACAAGAGTAAAAAGTCACATCACAGCCCCAAAATGATAAGCCAGAGCCACCTACAATAGTTCTGGGCATGAGTTTATCCTAAAAGACAAATATTGGATAATTTCATACCCTAAAAACCTAGGCTGAGCCAATTCTATGAAATTTTGGGCACGTTGCAGCCCTGAAAAATTAATTAACAGCCACAAAAGAGGGAAGATATTCATTGTTGACTAGATTCTGAACATTTTTTGTGATTTTTCACATACCAGTAGTTAAAGAACAGTCTTCAAAAATTTTGCAAACCTATGCACAAGAGTAATAGAAGCCACAATAGCGCTAAAAATTAATTAACTCCCCCTCACCTTATCCTCCTTTGCATTCAAGCTGTGCATTATGGCTCTCTACTATGGTTTTGGTAATGCAAGTGGGATTGTGTTCAATGTTGTGGACTGGGGTGTTGATGCAACTGTTGTGAGAGACCAAGAGTTAAAGACCCGTCCCCATATTTCCAATCAGGTGGGATAAATTGGTAAGTTTACCGTGGTTGGCTCTCTGATTTGAAACCCGTGGAAAATTCCTGTTGGAATTTTCAGATCATTGGCTTAGTTCAAATTGTAGGAGAGAATTCTACACTACTCGCCTTCCCTTCTTTCTGTAAACTACCCTATATTTTTTAATCCCAGGAAATGATAAGCATGCTCATTGAAGCGAACTAAGAAAGAGATGGTTCATTCTATGATCTGAGAATGGATAGGGGAGAATCCCTCATTGAAATTATGAACATTAATAAGATGTTGAAGAGGATGAATTCCTAGATGGAAGGACTGAAACCGTCCATTGACCATATGGAGCAGCAGAACAAGAAGTGTGATGGGATTGAAACCAAAGTTAGGGCACAGGGGGAAAAGATAGAGCAACTTTTCAATGAAAGATAAATGAATTTCAATATGATCTTGAGTTTCACCCAAGGCAACCAATCTTATGTTGGACATTTCAAGGTCATAAAAGAAATCGAAGAAGACATAGTCCAACAAACTACTATGGGAATATTTGAAGGTCCAAGCTCCCAAGTTTAGGCTCAGGCTCAAAATGACTAGTACATCGGTGAAAACCGTAGTGGCCATGTTTTCTCATAAATATGTAATGATTATATGTTTTTCATATGCATCTTATTACTAGGGAAATTTGTTAATCATTATAGCCATATGAACTTTCCGAAAATTTTGTATGCACTATGGGCCTATAAGGCTGAAGGTTTTTGGGAAGAATCTATTGAACTCTGGGCATACAATTTTATTTCTGAAATTACTATTTCCCAAAAGATGATAAATACCTTTCTGTGTTTCATAACATCAAAAAGAGTGATGTTCTTATTTATCGCCTCTAGGCCTACAACCTTATCCTATAATGATGATGTGAGATGAATGTTATTAGTCGGATGTATCAACTGTGAAAACTTGAAGGTATACTAAGTAAATATTTCATGTAAACCTTTAGAGAAGAAAACCCTAACCTGGTTGAAGTTTCCAAATAATGGAAGGATGAAGAGAATACTTTCACAAAAAAGGAAAATCAGATATACCTAGTACAATAATTCAAATATATGCATTGATTGTTAGCTACCATGATTGTTAGATGCCATTAGCTCACCACTCAATTGGAATATGCAAGGTATTCAATTGGGTGCATATCCTATCATTCAATATACCAAACACTGTGAGAGTGATAAAAGATTGTTGAGCAGTGAAAAACAAGTCTTTTACATGCCTGCCTTTTTATTGATTAAGTTTGTTCTATGAATTTATTTCCTCTAATGGATTGGGACTAGAACCCTAGTATGCTCCTTGTACATGTGTATTGTAGTGAATCTTGGGATTCAAATTTCAAGAAGCACTTAAATGCAATATGTGATGATTTCATGGACCCTCTATACTCCATCATCTTCAACCAACTAGCCCCTAGACTATCAAAAGAATCTAGGGAAACTATAGAGATTATAGGGGATTGGTACATCCAAGAATATTTCACTGATATGAGGGATTTTGGTGCTTCCTCTATCCCATATTTACTTCCTCAATATGTTTTCTATAGTTTAGTTCTTAGATAGATTTCCCATCATACTATAATTAAATGTATTACTTGTTTTCTCTTGGATCACTCAAAGAAAACATGGTCAATATTCTTGATCAAAGTGGGAATTTTTACTTTATTAAATGTTCCCCATGCCAAGAAAAAGGTTGCATCCCTTAAGGATTTTAGCCTCTATACAGGAACCAAAAGGAAACATGATCCAAAATGGAATATTGAAGATGATTTCAAGGTTGTTAGGTTAGCTCCCTCATATAGACATGATCCTAATCTCTAGGATCTTATATACTAGGGGGATATTAGACAATTTTGAGTGCAAACATCGATCAAAAGTCACATCATAGCCCCAAAATGATAAGCCACAATTACCTACAGTAGTTTTGGGCATGAATTTATCCTAAAAGACAAATCTTGGATAATTTCAGACCCTAAAAACCTACGTTGAGCCAATTCTATGAAAACTTGGGCACGTTGCAGCCCTATATAATTAATTAACATCCACAAAAGAGGGAGGATATTCATTGTTGACTAAATTCTTAACATTTTTGGTGAGTTTTCACATAGCAACAGTTAAATAACAGTCTTCAAACATTTTCCAAACCTATGCATGAGAGCAATAGCAGCCACGACAGCCCTAAAAATTAATTAACTCCACCTCACCTTATCCTCCTTTGCATTCAAGTTGTGCATTATGGCTCTGTGCTTTGGTTTTGGTAATGCAAGTGGGATTGAGTTCAATGCTATGGAGTGGGGTGTTGATGTAGTTGTTGTGAGAGACCGAGATTTAAATACCCAACCTCAGATTCCCAATCAAGTGGGATAAATTGGTAAGTTTACAGTGGTTGTCTCTCTACTTTCAAACCTGTGGAAAATTCCCATTGGAAGTTTTATATCGTTGGTTTAGTTCAAATTGTAGGAGAGCGGTCTACACCGCTCACCCTTCATCCTTTGTGTAAACTGCTCTATATTTTTTAATCCTGGGAAATGCTAAGATTGCTCATTGAAGTGGATAGAGAAAGAGATGGTTCATTCTCTGAACTGAGAATGGATAGGAGAGAAACCCTTAGTGAAATTATGAACATTAATAAGATGTTGAAGAGGATGAATTCCTAGATGGAAGGAATGAAACAGTCCATTGACCATATGAACAACCATATGGAGTAGCATGACAAGAAGTGTGATGGGCTTGAAACCAAAGTTAGGGCATAGGGGGAAAAGATAGAGAATCTTTTCAATGAAAGATAAATGCATTTCAATATGATCTCGATTTTCACCCAAGGAAACCAGTCTTATGTTGGGCATTGCACGGTCATAAAATTAATTGAAGAAGAGATAGTCCAATAGACTACTATGGGAAGATTTGAAGGTCCAAGCTCCTAGGTTCAGGCTTAGGCTCAAAATGACCAATACATGGATGAAAACCATAGTGGCCATGTTTTCTCATAAATATGTAATGATTATATGTTTTTCAGATGCATATTATTACTAGGGAAATTTGTTAAGTTGTATAGCCATATGAACTTTCTGAAAATTTTGTATGCAATGTGGGCCTATAAGGGTAAAGGTTTTTTGGAAGAATCTACTGAATTCTAAGCATAAAATTTTATTTTTGAAATTATTGTTTCCCAAAAGATGATATAGACAATTCAGTGTTTCATAACATCTGTAACACCCTAGTTTTGACCCCATGGTATTAAATTTCATAAGATGTAAATGAAGTTAGTAAATCGTGGTGTGGAGCTCAAGGAAAATGCGCCACCATGGATTTAGTATTTTATGTTTCGTCAATTAAAATCAATGCCGATGGTTTATGTGCTAGCTAGGCACAAGATGTTTGAGACATCATGTAAAATGTACATTAATAAAAATACCACAACTAGCTATGTGCCACAACGTTAAAGAGATGGGGGCATGATTTCACAAGGAATATGGAGGGGAAATTATTCAAACCCTTGATCCTATGGGGAAAAGCCAAATGTTTAAGGGAAACCCATAAAATGGTCAACTACCTTTTTTGTCCTCTTGTTCCCAGTCATATAGAAGTTGGTTGAGTAATTTATTGCATGGGAATGGCCAAGGCATGGGGGTCAATTTCGAATTGGGTAGAGCACCCATTTTTGGGAAAACGAATTTTGACTTATGGGCCAAGTAAATACCTGGAAAAGGGGCCCAAGCCATTCATTCACCCATGCGTTTTCTTCCTCAAGAAACTGGAGATAGCTGGGTAATTCTCCCTCACATTTTTGTTGTTTTCTTCATTTTTCCCATGGACAAGAATTCGATGGGGCAATGTTTAGTGGCTGGGATCCTCCCTTGGTGTTTTCTTGTGGTTTTCCTCATTGCCATGGATCGGAAATCCCATTTTTGGTTTTGTTGATGTAATGTCCCCGAAAAATTGAATATATATATATATATTATTAGGCTAGTTAAAACTACCTATTATGTACATTATTGAACTTGCGGAATGTGTTGTACTCTATTTGTACTGCTGATTTGTCGTAAGTTGTTCTTACGTTCTACTTCCTTACTTTCAGTTATGATTATTATTGTGTTTTACTTATGATGTTGTAATGTTGATTACTATGATATTATTATGGTTATTCATTGATGTGTATGTTAGATACTTTGATTATGTACTTCACTGTTATTTTACATGTACTTATTGTTGTATACATGAATCTGACTTAACTTAGTTAATGGATAAAGGGGTGGAGTCGCGAGACTAGTTCTCCCATGTAACTACCTGAGAGGTAATAGTCTCTACTTGACACAACTGGATTAATTAGTTCTTTTTGAACTAATGCATTCTTATCTCATTACTTTCAGGTATACTTATTGACAAAAAACTTGTTACGGAATGCTGAACGTTTGATCACTAGTACTCATACTTGCAGCTAGTGATGCCTACTAGTTGTTATTATTGTTCTTTACAGACTCGAGTTAGTGACAAGGTCACTACCACATTTATTATTTATATGACACAGACTGGTTATCTAATTGGCACTTATTATTCATGGTCTAATTATTACCAAATGTTCATATCCTAACATATTTCGTTTATATGTTTATTTTACCAAAGAAAATAACATATAGTTTTATTATATGCATAACAAGTTTATAACTCTTTTGTTAAAAACAAAACTTGGATTTCTAATTAAAAACATGCCATGGATTATTTTATATGCCATGGTCTTAGGCATAGAGCCTAAAGAATTTGATGAGAAAAGTCCTAAGGTTATAGACTATAGTATTCACAACATGCATGGGTTTAAGCCTTATGGTAAGATTTGGGGTGGTGGGTTTAATATGGTTCATGCAATATACGACTATGGGGCTGTTGCAAATTAATGGTGGCCATAGAGGTGCATTCAATGCATCTTGGGAGGAGTGGTGGGAAAGCTTAGGGATTGGACCAAGGCTTGGTTTGGCATTTCGCTCCATTTGTTGTTTGCTCTCGGCTCTGGTTTGGGTGAAGGAGAACGACTTCACTAGTGTATAAAACACATAATTCATGGTTGTATTTGAATCACAGTTGCTTGTTGCAGCTCATATCACCATATCTTAGTTCTCATCATGCTATCATTTTGTTGCAGGGATGCAAAGGAGTGAAATAAATGATTGAGTCGTGGTTTGTGGGAAAGGTCATATTCCATTGGTAAGACCACTATGCAAGTCATTATTCGTTTCCTCTCATGGTATTGTGGCTGTGACTGGGTGTCACTCTTCGTGGGTTAGATTTCTTGCGTTTTGTTTCAATGGATGTGTTTGGGTTTTGGGGGTTTGTTTGTAACTTGGCAGAGCTCTGTGTTTGTAATTCTATGGCATTGGGGATTTATTAATAGTTGGGGTTTTCATTTTTCCTTCGGCTTGTATTACCTTAAAATGTAAAGGGTTTTTATAAGGGGAACTCTGTGTAATGAGGCCTAGGTAACACCTTAACAGGCTCTGTGCATTTTGTTATTTAAGTTTGATGATGCATACTGGCTATGTCAGCACCATTGCTTGCAATGGTGTAAGGCCGTAAGAAATTGACTCTGTAAACTATTTTAATGGATTATAATGAATGAGTTTGTGAATATGTAATGCCTTTATGATTGCAATTATTTTTAAATTTGGGATGTGTATAACTTGCATTTATTGTATTTGTTGGTTTTATAGCTGAGTTAAGTGATAATGTTATGGATTTGGGGCCTCGTCGTGAATGGCATTGGCACTTACCATTGGAGCTGCGATAGCGAAGTAGATTTAGAATTTATTGTTGGTGTTTATAATATGTATATGTAATGTATTACAGGATGTGGGTAATAACCCTGCGTTGGTAAAGGAGACTATGGATTACTTCGTAACAGGGTATATATTATTTAAGTTGTTAATTCTTATAAATAAAAAGGCTGAGGCCAGTGAATTACAACATATATAATTTGTAAAGGGTATTACAACCTCTGTAGATAGAATTTAAGCTTTATTTACAGCTTGTGTGTAAATGGTAAAACATGGATTTGTATAAAGTTTAAATACCCTACATGATTTGATCTTGAATCATTTACTGTAATGGGGGTTTATTAAATGAATGTGATTTGGCAATTGAGTGTCCACAAGATTTGATCCTGCGACCTTTGTGCAAATACCTTTGTTATTTGAGTGATTATTGCACATGTATTATTATCGTAGTTTTTATTATGACATGCAATTTGGGCTTGGACACCCACAGGGGTCGATACTGCAACCTCTACGTATCTATAGGGAATTAAGTTATTAACTACAACCCGCATACAAAACTGTGTATAACATGGCTTTAAAGAATGTAAAGAGACTCTACACGATTCGATCCCAGGTCATTGTTTATGATGAGGGTTTATAAATTGATGATTGTGTATATAATTTATTCATAGTTTTTATTACGTTAAACATTGTATATTTATGGCATGCGATTTCTGTTATGTGGAATCTAATATTGGAAGGTTTGAATTAATATATTTATGCCATGGCTTTATATCCTTGAAAATAGTATTATTGCTTATGGTGGGTAAAAGTAGCTTAGTATAGATATTATAAATCGTGGACCACTCATAGGGTCTCGATTACTTGGTATGTTAATTGGTTTATGATAATGTTTATTTATACAGACCTGGAAAGGTCTTTGCTGGTTCTTATCTTAGCTCTAGTATGTGATGTTTAATATTTATTCTTGGATGGAATAACAATGTTGATAGATTAGAATTATATTTCTATTTTATACCTGATACTATATATATATAAATAGTATACTGGTTAGTTCTGTGTTATTATAATTAGTTAATGGTAATTTAAATATAGGTTTTACTTTTAGCTTAGATCTGAACTAGTATTTTATTTGAACATGACTCTACTAATAATATGGAATCTGTCGCTAGAGTAAATAGGCAGTACAAGACAATACAGAAGTAAAACCTAAAAATACCAAACCCTTGATAATTCTTGAAACAATTATTAAATTACAGCTCGTGGTTATAGTTAGAAATGTAAACCCTAAAATAATTAGATAGAAACCAAAGCACATAGGGTTAGAAAATATAATGTAAATAACTTCCTAGTCTATCCAACACTTATTCTATAAAAAGAGATAAGAAATCCATAACCTCATACCTGTAAATTGAAGCTCCTTTAATGGTTGAATCTTGCACACTCAACTAACCAGTATTAACAATTCATAGGCATATCTGACCTTCGTATTAGATGACTAAATCACTTGGGAACTACAGTGTTCCACCCAACCATGACTCAAAACCATTCCTGGTTTCAATCTGGATTCCCCCCAAGCTGGCTCCAACATGCAAGTAGCTTAGAGCTCCCAAGATAGGGTTTCCCTAACTGGTATATCAGGTCTCGATCAGTTCTCCTTTTTCCTTTTAGGAAAAACAATGTTCTCTAAGAAGTCACTTGAGAATAAACAAGCGGAATACTGACTCCAAAAAGATAGATGAGATCCCCAAGCCTCTCTTTGGATTGGGACTTTATAGACATACTTTTCAGTCAAAGGGGTAGTTAAATCAAGAATCCTTGATTTCTTGATTTAACCCTTTTTATTTAATTTGGGTATTTTTAATACTTTAACTTAGGAACTTTTAACTAGTTCCTCTTTAGACTTTTGTAGGTATTATACTATTTAATTTTTCTCTTAATAATAATAATAATAATAATAAATGGAGCTTCTCCTTCTTTATTTCATTATTAATATTATTACTATGTTTATTCTTTATACATAACATGTATAAAATATATAATAATATAACATTTGTTAACATGTGTCTTTGGGTATCATATACTATGATACCTAGACTTATGACACTTTCTTCATTAAGGTAATTAGGTAGATGGTTAGGTCTACTAGGCTAGGCAACTCTAAACATCCTTGCATGTTGGATTCGCTCGTATAACATGGTAGTTCTTCAGTACTTGATGAGAATACAGAATATTAAAATTTCATTTAATCACTTATAAATAAGTCTGATGAGATCAATATTTTTCTTGAGTCGTTTTCCCTCGAGAATCATTAATTATTTTTAGTAACTCCTAGCACTTACCAGAGCCCATACTCAACGCTAAAACAAGGATTTACAAACTTTGTGCAATTCCATAGCTCTTTACTCAACACTAATGCTAGGATGCACTTGTACGATACACCTAGGGATACAATGGCCAAGGATCTGATGTTCCAGAGCTTATTCTCAACATCAACATGGAAGTCTTGAGGGATTATGCCCAATACTTCCAATTTATATTTTCATGTGTTCTAGAGCTTCACGCTCAACAGAAATATAAATACTCATGTGCTCTAGAGATTCTCACTCAACACAACATTAATTACTCATGTGCTCTAGAGCTCCTCGTTCAACAAAAAACATCTCATCAATCATGTGTTTTTAGGGTCCACACCCAACACAAACAAGCATATATATATCATCAACAATTCGCTTATGCCCAATATATAAAACAAATCAGCATGTTCATATGCAGTTGGGTATTCGACCCAATATATCAAAATAAAACATCAAGATAACATCATAATCAATAGGCTCATGCCTATAAGTGTTAGGTCCAAAATTCATTTATGTGTTGCTTAGTGTTTAGGGAGCCAAGATCTCCTGATTTGGGTGTGAATGATGGTCGTTTTTTCTTTGGCAATTCTCAAAGACATTTTCTGAGTTCAAATTATGATTTGGGGATTTGTGGTGGTCGAATTGGATCCATAATGCACAAGAACGTTTCCTGAAAACGTATTTGCTCATGCAGGGTTGTTTTCCCCAATTGTCATTTCCATTTTTGTTTTCCAAGAACATTTTGTTCATACCCAGCATTGCGTGTGGCTAGGTTTTGATTAATTGGTGGGTTGTGTGTTTGATGAAAAATTCACGGGGTATTCACTTAGTGAAACCATGCCATAGCACGTTCGTTCGTGGCATATGAAACAATACCCCTATTTTCAAAAAATATTGGAAAATACCTCCCAAAATAAATTTTTTTAACCCCCTCCCAATATGTCTTCCCAATTAAAAAAAACCCCTATTTTCATTGTATATTGCATGTATCAATTTTTTCATTTACATTTTTTATACCCCTTTAGATTTCTACCTAGTATATTGACATGATACTCGACATTCATTCTTTTCCCTCACAATGAAAAATAATTATTCATAAGTGTGTAGGGTTCCTTAACAATGAACTAAGGCTACTTCCTCTATGGTCTTTCTCCTCTATGTTCAATAAAATGAACTTTATGACCCCCCCCACACAAAGATATGCACTCCTCTCCTTGATCTATGGGATATGAGACCTTCTAAAGAGACTAGACACCCCTTGTTGAAATACCTAGCACATGAGACTGATGGAAACAAGGAGAAAAAGAGAAGAAAATAATAATCCTCCTCATTTATGATGATGCACTTCGAGTGGACATGCATGGACCATGAAGACTGTGAGTAAATGACCCATATTTGCCTCTCATTTTTCAGGTATAATCCACTACGGCCTTTTCCATAGGGTGTTCACTATTAGCTTGCATGATAGTATGTTAGTAGAAATTTTTAGTTCCTTACTTCTTCTTCAACAAAACCTTACTATTTAGTATTTTTCTTTGACCATAAGATTAATGGATTGCGATCAATCCTCTCTAAGTTGCATTTAGAAAAATCAAACAAGCTTAGACAAGTGTAGGTCTTATATTAGTTGTGTGAACATCCACATGAAATAGTATTATAGTGACATTCTTAAAAAAATGGATTCTCAACAATCCAAGCCTAAAATTTAATTCACTTCTTTATTCAACAGAGTACGGAGATCACATACCTTGGACATTGTGGAACAGCCTAAAGAACAGCCTACCTTGTCACCTGAAACCTTGTAGTTTTTCTTCCAGTCACCCTAAAGCCTAATGATTACCTAGAAGGATAATTTCTATCACCCAATACTACCATGCCTGAGCTCCTTGGTAATCTAGTTTGTGTAACAGATGCCAAACAATGTGTTTAGCTAACAGTGCCTAAAATGAAGAACATAACATTTGTAGGACATAAGGACTTTCTTGAAGAAATTAAATAAAGTTTTTAAGAGGACCCTCCACCACACACACACACACTATGAGCCATGCTGTTAATTTGAAAATAAAATTCAACTAAACATATTATTATCTAGACTCACATCATCTTCTTCATCCATTGTCATGTCATGCCCATGATGTATATGACAATCAAGTAAACTTAACAGTATTACAATAGTGTCCACTGGGGCCAGATGTAAAGTATTCTTTGAATGTGCAGACATGATTTCATTTTCAAGAAGTTTTATTTCAGAAATAGGAAACCATGCACCTTCCTCTTCACCTCCATCTTCTCCAGGAATTTCTGCTCTCTCAAGATAATCATCCAACAATTCATAGAAGCATGCAACAGTTCCATCTGCAAATATAACATTGCAACCCATGGTCCAAATGTTAGCAAGTTGGTAAGAAAATAAGGACATTTTAATAAAACCATGTTTCATTATAGCCAACCTTGATGATCGTGAACTTCCGACTTGCCCCTATATACCACTTCTCCAATTGTGTCTTTTCTTATCATTCTGGACTTTCTTGCAGACATGGGTGTTTGCATGTTTTGACATTCATAATCACTTTCAAATATTTAGAAGAAAAACATCCTATTCATTACAAATTTTCTTTCCAAAAAGAACTGTATAGATAATTACTACAAGAATTATCACCTCCATTCCTTATCACTATATTTCACTATTTCTATTACTCTGTTAATTTAATTATATTTTATGCCATCTTACAAGTATTTGCAGGTGTTCATGTATGCCTCAAACGACCCTCAAACACAAAAATATTTACCTACTATGATAAAGTCTATAATATCCTTGACCTTGGCGAAGATTGATCAGAAAAGAAACATTACGAAAGAAGACTGAAATAATTTCAAAATGAAGCCACTGCAATGCACCATGAAATTTTACCATAGCAAGAAGGGAAGTCAAATAATATCAGCAAATCAATTTTCAAATAACTATCAGAGAACAAAAACAAAAAATCAAACCTTTCACTTGAGAGAAATTATCATATCAACTATCATATCTGCATAAGGCCAGTTGCTATGCATTTCAAATGTTTTGAAGGATCAATTTTGTTTTTCCCATTCAATTCAACAAAACTAAATGGGAAAAATAAAAAAACTCCATGTTAGGACAAATATCCCGAGGTTATTTTGTAACATACAATGCAAAGGGTATGAATGTAAAACATAAGGAAATAGAGAGAGGAAACTGCATTAGTAGCCCTCCATCACATAGTGTGTGTATTTCGGCTTCAACTTTTGATTGGTTAAGCCTTAGTCTATAGCTTCCTGGTCCTCCCTTTACCATTTCAATCTACAAATAAAGATGAAATTCCATATACAAAGAGCTTATGTTATTCCACTATGAAATAATATATGTTATTCCACTTTGAAATAATAAAATAATTAGCAAAACAGATAGAACTGACTTTCAACTTTTAAAGGAATGCATACCGTACTTTTTATCCCTTCAATGTTGAGAGACACTACACAGTTTACCAAAGAGATATTCTTCATTTCAAAAACATACATTAATACAAATTTAAAATATTAAAAGGGTCACAATGTCACATAAGACACGTCTCTGACAAATTTCCCTCCATAAAGATACAAGCTATACTGTAAATGTAATAATTTCCTTCCATAAAGGTACAAGCTTTACACAGCCTATCTTGGGAGGGATTTGTCCTTTCTCAAGATACCCAATATATTCAATTCAACAAAATTAAATGGGAAAAATAAAAAAACTCCATGTTAGGACAAATATCCCGAGGTTATTTTGTAACATACAATGCAAAGGGTATGAATGTAAAGC
>LPNX010002225.1:686653-720184 GCA_001517045.1 Pseudotsuga menziesii | reverse complement strand
GGAGGGGGGATTAGATGTAGGGAGAAGAGGAGGGGGGATTAGTAAGAGTTAGGGGGAAGATGGGAGTCAAGGGGAGGGGGACATAAAATAATAAAAGTATTGGTATAATTGACAAAACAAGAACTCATTGTAGTATTTAAAAACATGTGCGCGTTGTGATTCACTAAAACGCGCTCCCATTTTTATTCACTAAAACACGCTCCCGTTTTACTTCACTAAAACGCGCTCCCATTTTTTTCAATAAAACGCACTCCTATTTTGTTTAAATTCAAAAATGTATTCCCTCCAAACGATAAGGCCGTTGATCCTCCCCCCATGCTTGCATGGAATTCTTATTCCTATGTGTCTGCTTCGTACTTTGCTTCAGATTCAACATGCCTATGCCTTGGAGTATGATAAACCATGGCTAATTCAGCATTATATCCAAATTTTCAATATGCTCGTGTTTAGCCGTTTGTCTGATTATGATGCACACCTCCATTTTTTTATGAGATTTTAGAAATAGATATGGTTTTGTTTTGCAGATTCCAAATATGTAAATTTTAACAAGAATACATTATTTTTTCTATTTTTTTGTATTTATCTTCTATAATCACTCGTCAACTCAAAAAACACAAAGTTAGTGTTTCATCAATATCTCTTTCATTTCTCAACCATTTAAAAAAAATGTATGGTTCACTAAAGAACACCGAGATCTACATGCTATAAAAAACCCATTTCCAAATAATTGCATTAAGACATTCAAACGCTGCACCCACAATTGATGTACGGTTTTTGAGGTTTGATCTCTTAGATAATTAAAAACAAAATTAAAAATATTATTTTTATTATTGGAAAAGTAGTCATGCACTAGTACTATATGTTATCTATATGTATACTGATTTTTGTAAGTTTATTCCATCATTTACTCACTCAAACGTTGCACCCATAAAAACATATACCTTATAATTTGTTCCAAAAATAAAAAGTGCCCATTAAAAAATATCTAACTTTAGATAGTTAACTGTATTTTCAATAGAAAAAAATTATATATTTGGAAAGGTCATTCAATTTCCTACATTTCTTATTTTTAACTCATCGCAGTATTCATTGTGTAAGTGTCTCAAAATATCCATATAAGTTGATCGATGTCTATTTTTTTAGTTTTCTATTGCATCTAATGCACCAAAAGAGACCCTCAACTTATTGCACACACCCATATCAAACTTTAGTAAGCAACTTGTAGAACAAGTTAAGGTTTCTAAGAGTACTAAATTTTTTATAATTGTTCCTTAGTTTTTGTATTTTTCCTATGCCATGGACCATATTGACTGGACATATTTTCAGACATTATGTGCAGATTTGCCATTAGTCAATGACTCTGAATATATAGTTAAGAGTTACAAAGAAAAACTTGTGCCAACATCCATAAGCAAGTGGGAAAATCTATTTGGAAGCAATCCATGGGTTGAACATGAGTTTGTTACCCTAT
Organism: Pseudotsuga menziesii; assembly: GCA_001517045.1. Lineage (NCBI taxonomy): Eukaryota > Viridiplantae > Streptophyta > Pinopsida > Pinales > Pinaceae > Pseudotsuga > Pseudotsuga menziesii. Next base: position 718,713 of record LPNX010002225.1, on the reverse strand, counting down.
CAAGGGCTTACCTAAAACCACTGACTTGTGCTGATGGGTTTGAAGGGGGAGAAGATCTTGACCCATTTATCAAAAATGAGCTTGGAGCAGTAGATATTCCATTTCTAAGACCACCAAATGTTTCCTTGCATGGATTTTCATCTTCTCTTGATAAAGAGAAAGTCATTTTGCTCCTAGAGTGGGTAGAGTATTTGAAAATAAACTGTATTGAGACATTCCTTGAAGTATTCAAAAGAAGCATAGCTGAAGGAAAATGGCTAAAAACACATAGGGGGTACCAATCTCCTAGGATGTCTTTTTTATCAATTCTGATTGGCAATCTGGTGGTTTTTAGTTAAACGACCTTCCCTTCATTGATATTCTATTCTACAACAAACCCATTGACAACTTCAAGAGGACTCTCCAACAGTTGGGATTGACTGTTGAGTTTGGGAAGGGATGTGATGTTATCGCCAAACATATCCAAATGCACACGGATATGTAAGCCATAACCAAAATTTATAAATATCTTCATCGCTTTGAATGGAAACCCGTCAATAGTAACTCTATTAAAATTAGGATTCTACTGGATGGCAGACTTAGGGGTGAATGGAAGGGTTGAAAATAATGTCTAGTTCATGATGAAAATGGCCTGTTTCATCATAGATTATAAATCCTAGACAACTTTTATGAAGAGGAATTACTTCCTTTCTTTTCTTGTTCTCTTGGTGTGTCTTTGTATCCTACAATTGGACATTATTGTAGACTATGGCTGGATTGGGTATCCACTAGAGTGCATGCAGATCCTTCATTTTTAGTCAACATTAATCCAAAAAGCATTGGTGATAGTCAATTTTGTTGGTAAAATGTTCACGTTCACTCAACAGTCCCTATGCCTTTCACACAATTTTGAAAAAAGTATGATAAATCCCATGCCTAAATGCACGTTGCAGATAATCTCTTCCATAACATCATGTCATACTAAATTTCGTGAATGGTGAAAAAGGGCCTCCATGAAACCAATAAGCAGACGATTAACTGATAGAACCAGGGTCATGGAAAAACACTTAATATAAAATTTTAGTTACAGTAACTACCAAACGATGGTACTTTAGTTTATGATAATTTATTAAAGCATATTTTGGGTAAAGGCAAAGGCCAGCAAAGAAGAAAGTTTATAATTAACCTTTGTAATGCACTATGCAAAGTCCAGATAATAAGCTTGAAGGATGAAGCAAAGTCTCAGAGTCGAGATTGTAAGCTTGAGGGCTAAAGCATGTTCGCAGAGTCCAGACCCAGATTGAATTGATTCTTCAAATTCCTATGGGTTGTGGCATTATATAGGGATGTTTTGCCCAAATTTGGGGCTGAAACGGTGAGGACTCAAATTCGTAGTGATTGAAGGTAAAAATCACTGTATTTTAGGAAAAATCAACTAATATTATGATCAAATTGCTCCTAATATCCATGAATGGATGGTGAACCAACGGTTTTTTCTTCCATCACCGAAAATCAATGGCGAACTGGCAGTTTGTTTCTCCATTACAGAAAATCATGGGCGAACAAGCAGTTTGTTTCTCCATTACAGAAAATCATGGGTGAACCAACTGTTTGTTTGGTCCATCATCGATAATTAGGGCAAACCAGGAGTGGCGTTTCTTCATTACCCGAAAATTTGGGCAAGTGCACGATTTTGGGTATCGTTTCAACGACGACATTTGGTTTAGCGTTTTTTACAGTGTTGACTAATATATTTAATATAGTTAAGGGTTTTATAAAAAATGGGCTAATATATTAAAATTAAAAAAACCTTTGCTATGTTGAAAAATCACCCTCTACCTTTTGGTGACCCCTCTAATTTCGCCCCTAAAATTTTCCTTGGATATCACAAAGTCCTAGTAAAGAAGAGAAATAATTTATGTGCTAATTGGATGAATTTGTCCACTTATTAACCCCTCTACTTCCTACAATAAATGAAATTATGGTGTTTCAATAGTAAATGAAAGTATGGCCATCTTATAATAAATGAAATTATTTGTTAAGTGATTTCTTTAGTCTTAACTCTAGATCCATCCACCCAGTATCAAAAGGCAAACTACTCTTCTATCATGGGTTTTGATAGAGAATGCCTCACTTGTTCATGCACAAATGAGTGAATTAACAAGTGTACACACTCCACTTCTAAGGTTACTCTTCTATAGTGGGTTTTGATGACCAATGCCTCACTTGTTAATGCATAAATTGGTGAATAAAAATTTGCACAAACTCCATCTTTTAGGTTAATTAATGTTTAAGGTCGGCATATAATATTTTTATTATTAATATCTAATATAATTTATGGCCTACATATAATAGTTTTTATTATTTTTTATTTTGTTAGGAACAAACATTACAGCATCTCCACATACATGGTTATAAAACCATGTGCAGGGCCCTCCTAAAACCAAGGGTTGTTTAGGAGGCCTTGCACATGGTCTTAAAACCATTTGCAAGGCACTCTTAATTCATGTACAATAAAACCATGGGTTGTTTAGGATACCTTGCACATGGTTTAAAACCATTTGCAAGGCCCTCCTAAACCATGTACAATAAAACCATGGGTTGTTTAGGAGGCTTTGCACATGGTTTTAAAACCATGTGCAACAGTTTCTTTTTTTTCAGATAATTCAATTTTTTCCCCATATTGTGTTGTTTTTCTGCCCAGCATTAGGTTGTTTTTGTGGCGGACATTTATTTTGACCAATAATTATTATTATTTTTATTATTATTTATTACATGAACTTTACAAGAGGAAGGTTACAAGATCTCTCTCATAATGGGCTTTAGAGGGCCTCTGTGCCCAACCATTTTAATATATTTTATAATTTGGTCCACTTATTAACTTAGTTCAATAATATCTCATGATCATTTGCTCCACTATATAGCAACCCACATTTCTTGCAAAAGTTTTTGACTGGAATTTGGTTTTTTTTTGAATAAATGTCAATTTTGTGTTGTAACCTTTTTATAAATTGGTCCACTTATAACAAACTAGATTTTATAAGTGAATTCATTTTTTATCTAACTAATACTTTGGGTAAACCATTTTTATAATTTGGTCCACTTATTCAATAATTCATCAATATCCTTTGTTCCTTCTAGTTGAATAATCGATCATTAACCCATATATCCTTTGCCCCTCCATCATGTAACAACCCATCTATCCATCCACTAAGGGAAGAAAGTTAAATATGAGCTATTTGAGATAGTGTTCGTATAAATTAAATCATTTTGTGTGTTATTTCTAAGGATTCAACTTAGTCATTTAGACTTCTATTTAAACACTCAAAACAGTTGTTTCTTTTTAGTTCGGTTGGTTCTGTTTCGATCTACAGTCCAGTGCCAAAACAGTTGTTTCTTTTTAGTTCGGTTGGTTCTGTTTCGATCTACTTACAGTCCAAAGCCATGGATAAGCTAGAGGACAGCGTATTCTCAAAGTTGCCAGATAATGTGAAAGAGAAGGTATTGAATAAGGTAGAGAACAGCTTATTCTCCGAATTGCCGGATGATGTGCAAAAGGAGGTATTGAAGTGGTTGCCAGTGGAATGCTTATGTATGTTTCGCACTGTTTGCCAACAATGGAATGGTCTTTTTCAATCAACCCGATTTATAACGACTCAGTGGGCTTATTCCCAACAGCCATGGTTGTTTGTGTGTGACTTGGATGCTAGAAATCGTTGTTGGGCATACTGTTTCTTCACAGGGACGTGGAAGTCTTGCTTCTCACTTGATAGAATGGGATTGCGTTATAATGCTAATGCTTGTTACTGCGGATCTGCTGCAGGCATATTGCTTGTCGAACACATTCTACCTCCACGACCTAATCGTCTGGAATTCAATGACCTAATCGTCTACAATCCTTTGGCAGGAAGGTCAGTATTACTTCCCAACTCGTCATCATCATCAATGAGGCGCAGGGTTACCAAAGGAATAGTGGCAGGGGAAAGGGAACAGACTTACAAAGTGGTTGTCGTCCGCGACCCCGACCCCGAACATTTAGCTAGGGTGACCAACCATCATTTACCTAGGGTGACCAACCGTCATTTACAAAAAATTGAAATCTACGATTCGTATGAGAAGTCATGGAGTGTGGAAACGTACATTCCTGAGAATCTGCGCGTAAGTCCGCGCACGATGGTTCTGAGTGATGGTTGTTACTTATATTGTGAGGCCAAGTTCATTTCGAGGTTGTCGGACAATGTCGGGGTGCAAGGCATTGTTGGTTTTAGTCAGCAAAACGGCAATCCCTTCTTTGTCTTTGCTCCGTTGCCAAACATGCCTAATTTGCACCATCACTTGGTTGCCTGCGGTTCACGGATTTTATTGGCAGGCTTCCTATTGGAAAACGAAGGGAGGATTATAAAGGAGGTACTTATCTGGGAGCTTCTGAAGGTAAACGTGGACTCCCGCTGCCGTTTCAACGTATCCTGGTCGGAGATTGCATCAATGCCTCCACTTATGTGCGAGGAAGTAGGGAGGATTTGGAATTTGACTAGCTGGTTTGAGTTTGTGGGAGTAGGGGATTGGGTGTGCTTCAAAGCCCATGGAAGGATGGATGCGTGCGTTTACAGTTTAACTGCAAAGTCATGGAGTTGGCTTCCGATCTGTCCTGTCGTGCCAAACCGTAGCTCAAACCTTAAGGAGATTTCCTCCTTTGAACCAAGGCCTGATATGAAAGTCAATTGAACTGTAAGTGGTATCCATTACTGTGTCTCACTTAGAGCATTAACTTAATCTTCTGCAATAAAAATGCTCTCATGATATTCTAATGCTTTTGATGAAATTAATTCCTTAGTTTCAAATCTTGAAATCCCTGATCTCCTGTTTGGTATTATTTCTGTCAAATCATTAAATACATAACATTCGTCGCTGGATTTGCTGTCTATGTAGAAGGAAGATTCACATTTTAATTCCAATTTTCTTTCTGTGACATTTTAGGGTTCAAAATTCGCGAAGGGTATATAGATTGTTTTTAATTTTCATCTTGTGAATGGCTACCCTTTCAGATATACACTCTGCAATTTGACACATATTTTTTTAGTTTTTTTTCATTTCTCAACGTTTACGGGGAATGAATTGAAAGAAGAAACTGTTTACAGGAAATTAAAATATTTTATTTTTATTTTTTTTCGTTTCTCAACCTTTACAGGGAATTGAACGAAGAAACTGTTTACAGGGAATTAAATGAAGGAGGAGACTTTCTTTAGAGCAGAGCCATTGGGAAGGAGGAAACTATTCTTTATTATGAAGAATTAGTTAATAATTCTGTGATTCTCCAAAGCATTTTCCAAAGTTTTGGGAAGGAGGAAAGTATTTTCTACTATGAGGAATTGGTTAATAATTCTGTGATTCTCCAAGGCATTTTATTGAATATTTTTGGATGATAGTTGTTTATTTTGAGTTTTTAAACAATGTGATGGAAGACAGTAAAAATTACGCAGATTTTGGTTTTCCAGTCATACCTGGAAGATAGCTAAAGTTTCATATGTTGTTTGTTTGAATTAAATGAACAAGTCACATTCCAAAAGTTTTGGGATTATAGTTGTTCCTTTTGAGTTTTTAAACAATGTGATGGAAGACAGTAAAAATTATGCAGATTTTGTCTTTTCAGTGATCTAGAAGATAGCTAAAATGTGGTATGTTGTTTCTTTCAATAGTAAGGCATTTTTACTAGTTACAAAACTGTATATCCTTACTCTAAAAGGAAGTAAGCTTTATAGTATACTTTTATTGTTAGACTAAAGAGGTGTTTTAGTAGTAAATCTGAAAGTTATGAAATGGTTGAATGAAAAGACATATATAATCTTTGAATCAAACTATAAAAATCAAAATACATTTTTTCCAAGTACTTTCAATTTTCTCATATGGACCCCCTTCAGTAACTTTAGAGTACACTAAAATAAGTTCCTTAGTTGTTGCACTTGCTCTATTTAATATATATTTTGGAAGCTATCGTATTTCTCATTTTATAATTAAAAAATATGTTGCATCTAGATTAGAGTCAATGATCTAAATCCTAAATGTGTTTCCTTTTTCGAACCATGAGTTACTATGTTATGCTTCAAAGTTCTTGGAAATCAGCTTTTAAAGAGAATGAAGTTTTCTAAATGTTGGTGTATGTTTATAGATAGATCTTCAAACATTTGGTATTGTCCATATGATAAATCTTGAAATTGGAATTGCTCTAAAATATTTTTTCTATTGTCATATTCCATTGGTTAGTCACACTACTTAAATGATGGCTACTTATGGTTTGCTTGGAAGAAACACTTTTGATTTTAAGTTGGTGCTGGGGGATTCCAAGGTTATGGTAGTATGGATCTTGTATTAAACAAATGAGTTGTTGACAGTTCACTGTAGGGTGTTTCTCTTGGAAAGTAGTTGTGTTTTTTTAATGTTGGATGTAGGTGTTTTTGAAGTATTTGGACTCATTTGAAGCCTATGATGCATATATGAGACAACTTTTCTTAATATAAAGTTCTACTTTTATTTGTAAAAAAAATGACTTAGTAAATGGAAAAACTAAACTTTCTACATGAGTTCATTTTCTTTGGTCAAACCAACCATTTCCTTTACCCACTCACCTTTTAGAAATTTCAACTATCTTAAATGGGTCAAAACCTTTACCCACTCGTTGTTGGGATGAATATTTGGTTTAGTTTTAAGAGTTACGACTGTATATGGCTCTATTTGTAAAATGAAGCAAATCATCCAGAGATGGGTTTATAGTTTGGGGTTTTTTTTTGGGTTTGGCGCCTTTGGGACGAGACTATTGGGATTCAGTTCTGTAAATGAATAATTTGTTAATAGCGTTGGCTGTGATGAATATTACGGACTATGTGTTTTGTTAATATGTTGGGTTTTGATGAATGGTGACATCACCATTGCTTGTAATGGTGCATTAGCTTGGGAAATGTGATTGTGTAATTTTGAATATATTTTATAATGGTTAATTGATACTGCATTAGTTACTCTGTATACATAGCGGTTATGATTCTTAGCTTGGCACTATTTTGACTTTGTGTAAACTTATGTTCATTCTTTATTTGGTTATTTTAGTAGAGTTGTTTTGGGATTTAGTGTCATTGCTGGAAATGGCACTCTCACCATTTAGAATAGAGACTGTGTAAGGTACGAATGGAATGTTGATTTATGGTTATTCATAGTGTTTATTTGTTACATATGTATTTAACTAGAAATGGTTGTGACTATGGGGTTTACCCTATGAAATTAATGTCGTGGCATATGCTTAGCGTAGACAGGGTTTTAAATGATTTATGTTAAGCGTTTACTATTTTGTATAACGACTGTGAGCCATGAAATGGATACAACATATATAACTTGGGTTTTTATTACTGTGTGGAGCAATGTTAAACTATTTTACCGCATGTATATTTGGTTTATGGAAACGTTGACAGGGCAATGGTTTTGATCTGTGGTTAACTCTTATGGAATTCGATTTTTATAACGGAGACTGTGTGGAACGAATATGGAATGTTACGGCATTGAAAGTGATTCTAATGAATCCTAGAGGATTCGATGTTGGTGATACTTTTAAATGTATTTTGGGGTTTTTAAGTCACGAGCTTCGCAAGAATCGATCCTCGCTACTTTGGTTGTAAAAGATATGTGTGTGGATAAATTTGGTTTGGCATGAATGCCAACAGGATTCGATCATGTGACCTTTTGATTTATATGTTAATGTATTTGTATTTAAATTATGGTTGATTCTTTATGATGTTGGTAGAAATATTAAATATAAGCCTGCTGGAAATATGAAATGTGCCATTAGAGATAATATATATAGGCTCTGTTTTTTTTATATATTAATTCTAGGTTTTGGAAAAAATTTAAAGACAGGAAATAAATTGCAGAAATGAACTAGAAAAACAAAAGCCATAAATATTTAGATAGGAAATGAACTGCAGAAAAGATAACCTAGCTTATAGTAGATAGATACTAAATAATCATTCAGAATTCAATCTATTTTGAATAGTAAAAGTTGTGTAGTTTACAAGGGAAAAATCAAGAACCTCATTGCTGCAAGATGAATCTATTTCAATGGTTGAAAACCTGAACACTCAAATACCCAGCAGTAACAAATTCATAGACAGATTTGACCTCTATATAGATAATTGAATCACTTGGGAACTACTACATTCCACCCAACCATGACCCAAAACTGTTCCTAGCCTCAATCTGGATCTCCCCGAGTTGTTTCCAACATGCAAGTAGTTTAGAGCTCCTAAGGTAAGGCTTCCCTAACTCGGATACCAGGTTCTGAACCAATTCTCCCTTTTCCTCTTAGGAAAAATGTTCTCCAAGAACTCTCTTGAGAATAATCAGGTAGATATGAACTCACAAAAGATATAAAATCCCCAAGCCTCTCTTTGGCTTGGGTTTTTATAGGAATACTTTTCAGTCAAAGGGGCGGTTAAATCAAGAATCTTTTGATTTCTTGATTTAACCATTTTTATTTAATTTAGGTACTTTTAATATTTATCCGTATTAGAGGAAATTTCAACTCAAAATGGGCCTCCTAAAATGAATTAATAAAATAATACTTAAAATAATAAAATAATATTTATTAATTTTGGAGGAAGAAAAGAAAAAAACTATTTTTTTGTTTGTATTTTTGACATATCTCTCTGTGTTTTTACTCAAATTTTGATCAGGAGAGCTCGTTGGATGCAGAATTAAATTTTGCATCCAATGAGTACCCACTTGGCATACTTTTGATGGACCCCGCTACACCAAAAACAAGAAATACCTGAAAAAATGGAATGATGACATCATCATTCCATTTTTTCAGGTATTTCTTGTTTTTGGGGTAGTGGGGTCCGTCAAAAGTATGCCAAGTGGGTACTTGTTGGATGTGGAATTTAATTCCGCATCCAACGAGCTCTCCCGATCAAAATTTGAGTAAAAACACAGGGAGATATGTCAAAAATACAAACAAAAAAAGTAGTTTTTTTATGATACCTATCCCCAAATTTATATTAAAAAAGTGTTTAAGAACTATACCGTATTTCAAATTTAAAGCAATTTCATTGGCTAACACATAATGACATGGAATTTGAATAAAAGTTAAAAGGCCCATTTTGAGTTGAAATTTCCTCTAATAAGTTAGCAATTTTTAACTAGTTCTTATTTGGACTCTTGTAGGTATTTTAATATTTAATTATCATTAGTAATACCAATAATATATGGAGTCTTTCTTTATTTCTTATAGCTATTAGTATTATTACTATGCTCCCTCTTTATACATATCATGTAGAAATTATATACATACATACATATATATATATATATATATATATATATATATATATATATATATATCATTTGTTAACATTTTGTCCTTAGGTATCATATAACATGATCTGTAAACATATGACACTTTATTTAGTGAGGCCTTCACGTAAGGGTTAGGTTAAATAGGTCTAAAAACTCTAAACCTCCTTGCATGTTGGATTCCCTCGTATAACATGGTAGTTCTTTTGTACTTGATGAGATACAAAAATTTGAAATTTTATTTAATCACTTAAAAATAACTTAGATGAGATCAATGTTTTATTTAAGTTGTTTTCACTCGACATGAATTCTTTTCAGTAACTCCTAGCATGTATCCAGAGCCCATACTCAACGGTAAAAAATATGGAGTTACAAACTTAGTGCAATTCCAGAGCTCCTTGCTCAACTCTAATGCTAGGATGTACTTGTAGGATACACCTAGAGATCCAATGGCCAAGGATCCGATGTTCCAGAGATTATGCTCAACATCAACTTGGAAGGCTCCACGGCTTATTCCCAACACTTCCAATTTTATATTTTCATGTGCTTCGGAGCTTCATTCTCAACACAAAGGTTTTAATAACTCATGTGTTCCATAGATTCTCGCTCAACACAAATATAAACACTCATGTGCTTCAGATCTTCTTGCTCAACACAAACATCAAATACCCATGTGCTCCAAATCTCCTCACTCAACACGAAACATCTCATCAATTATGTGCTTAACGGTCCACGCCCAACACATGAAATCATACATAAAACAAATGCGATTGGATTAAGCCCAATATATCAAACAAATCATCATGTTCATATGCAGTGGGGTCTTAGACCCAATATACCAACTAAACATCAAAGTAACATCATAATCAATGGGGCTTATGCCCATAATTGTTAGGTCAAAAATCGAGACATTACATCCCTCCTTGCTTAGAACAACAACGTCCGTGGTGTTCTATGGACTCGGAATGAAATCATGAAACAATGAGGGGTAAGCCTTTCTCATGGTAGCTTCATTCTCCCAAGTATCTTCATTAGCCTCAAAGTGTGTCCATTGCACTTTCAACTAGACTATGGTGTGCTTCCTGAACTGCACCTCTCTCTTGTCTAGTATATGAAGGGGTTCAAGGGAAAACTACCCTTCATGTTCCACCTATAATAAGGACCAATCAATCACATGTTTAGTATCATAAACATATTTCTTTAATAAAGATGCATGGAAAACATTATGGACTCTTCTGTGAGCAGGTAATGCTAGTTCATAAGCCACTGGCCCTCTCTTGGCCAGTATATCAAAGGGTCCACAAAATCTAGGTGCTAACTTACCACACCTTCCCAAGCTCAATGAGCTTTGTTTTGCTTTTAATTTGAAGTAAACATGGTCGCCTGTTTGATAATATTTATCTTTTCTTTTCTTATCCGCATAGATTTTCAGGAGATCTTGTGCTTCTTTAAAGTTCAACTGGACCTTGGTACCAATTGTTCCAAGTCCTTTAGTAAGTCAGGCCCTAACATGACCCGATCCATCGGGCTATCCCAAGTAACCAGTGTTCTACACTTCTGTTCATAGATTACCTCAAAGGGACTCATCTTGGAGGAAGTCTAGTATCCGTTGTTATATGCAAACTCTGCAATATGCAGGTAATATTCCCACACGGTGGGGTTGTTCATCACATGCATTTTAAGCATGTCCTCTACAATCTGGTTTACTTATTATGTATTCCCATCTATCTACGGGTGGTAAGCAATACTAAAGTTCAACTACATCTCTAATCTAGAGAACAAGGATCTCCAAAAGTTCTTGGTAAACTTAGTATCTCGATCTGAGATGATTGCTTTGGGTATCCCATGCAATCTAAATATCTCCTTCAAGAAAATATCGACAATGTGTACTGCCTTGTAGATCGACATCACTGGAATGAAGTGTTTTTCTTTTGGAAATTTGTCAACTACTACAAAGATATAATAATTTTGCTTCTTATTGTTAGGTAGACCTGTGATAAAATCCATACTAATGACCTTCCAATTCCATTTTGGAATGGGTAATGGCTGCAGCAACCTTGAAGGATGTTGGTGCTTAGCTTTGACCAGATGACATTCTTGACATTTTGTGATAAACAACGATATGTCGACCTTTGATATCATCTTTTGATATCTCGGATGCCCCGAGTAGGGTGTCCGATGAAATTTCGTGAGGATGTTGGACCGAATGTCCCCTCCTTCTAGAATGTACAATCTCTCCTTAGACCATAGAAGTCCTATTTCGTCTACCTTGTACTCTTTTTTTTGCTGAAATGACCTGTCCTCTTGGACCTTCTTGAGGATTTCAACATAGAAAGCGTCAACTCTGTTCGTCGTTCTAATCCTCTCGTGTAAATACGAATCGGTTTGGCTTAAAGTCACCTCATATATCATATGATTTCGTCGGATCAAAGCATCAACAATTTTGTTCTCTTTTCCCTTTATATGCTTTAGCTTGAAATGGTACTCACTAAGGAAAGCCAACCATCTAGTTTGCATGGCATTCAGATCCGGTTGCTCAAATAAATACTTCAGACTCATATTGTCTATTTTCAAAAGTAATTTCTTTCCCATGAGGTAGCGCCTCCACATCTTTAAGGCGTGGATGATGGCCTCTAACTCAAGATCATGGGTGGGGTAGTTTTTCTCATGTTCTTTTAACTTTTGCAATTCATAATAGATCACGTAATCGATCTGCAAGAGGACTCCTCTGAGCCCTTGCTTGCTTGCATCCATGCAACCAAGGGAATCCCCATCGGGATTCACAATTCATAGTATCAGTGTGGTTATCAAAAGTTGTTTAAGCATTTGAAAACTTTCCTCGCACTTGGTGACCCATAAGAACTTGTTTTTCTTATTTTGCAAAGTGGTCATGGAACGAGTTATCCTTGGGAAGTTCTCAATGAACTTTCGATAATAATCGGCTAATCCCAAAATGGATCTAATGTCAATGACACCAGTAGGGGTAGGCCAATATTATATGGATTTAATATTCTCTTTGTCCACAGTTATCCCCTTCTCGGAAATGATGTGACCCAAGTACCTGTGGTTTGTAAAAATCACATTTGATAAACTTGGCACAAACCTGGTGTTCCCATAACACCTATAACACTATGCAGAGGTGTTCCTTTTGTTCCTCTTTACTATTAGAGTAAACTAGGATGCCGTCTATAAAGAACAAAACAAATTTATCCAGGTATTTACTGAATACATTTTCCATCATACACATAAAGTTCGCGGGTGCATCGGTTAAGCCGAATGGAATCACTACAAACTCGTAATGGTCGTACCTTATACGAAAGGCTATTTTGTGAATATCATCATCGTGAATCCGTACCTGATGGTACCTGGATCACAGGTTGATCTTGGAAAATATATTGGCTCCTCCTACTTGGTCAAACAAGTCATCGATCCTAGGGAGTGGGTATCGGTTCTTGATAGTAATTTTGTTAAACTAATAGTAATTGATGCACATCCACATCATACCATCCTTATTATTTACGAAAAGTATCAATGCTTCCCAAGGGGACACACTCGGTTGGATATATAATTTCTCAATCAAATCCTGCGACTCGAGTTTGAGTTCCACCAATTCTGGTGCGCTCATGCGGTAAGGGGCCTTTGAAACCAGACCTGATCGCGATGTCAGTTCTATGTAAAAATCTAAGTCTTGTTTTGGTGGTAATCCTGGAATTTCCTCAGGAAATACCTCCTTGAAGTCTAAGAGAACTGGAAAGTCCTCGATGTGTTTTCCTCTTTCATCTTCTATGTCTTAGATGATCAGGTTTAATTTAGTAGAAAAGCTGTCGAGGTTTACCTCATAGTCTTTAACTATTTCATAAAATTTTCATTTCGTACCTATGGCTAATTGCACCAGCCAAGTTTGATCATGTTTAGGTTTTCCTACTTTACATGCATCAAGAATTTTAGGTGATACATAGCGTCAATAAGCATTGGGGTCAATCAATATTGAAATAGAAGTGTTTAAGATCTTACCTTCTATCTCGACCATGGTATCTTGATGGTTTGTCTATTGGCCATCCAAGGCTACATAAATCCACTGTGTTCCAGCTATGTCCTCTACTGTTGGTCCTTCTTGTAACTTGTGCAAGACTCCATTGTTCTTGTTCTTACAATCTCGAGCATAATGAGGCCGTTGTCATTTCCAACATTTTATTTGCAGCGGGGCAACATTGGATTCCCCAATTGTTGTTGTCTTGTTAGCATTTGGAGCTGGTACATATAGCTTTGTACCTATTTTGTTCAAGTTCGTGTTGGCTGGAAAATTGTTGTTCTATTTTCTGTAAGGTGGCTGGTTGAAACTCGGTTTGTCATTGTCTGAGAAGGTCCTAGACCTGTCTCTACTTTTGTTGATGTTCTCTTGCCTCAGTTGTCCATGCTCATAGCAAATCCTAGCTTTGTCTAAGGTAGTGTCAAATTTTTTAGGCATGTCAAATTCAATCCTTTCCCGGAAGTTGGGAGGAAGACATCCTAAAAACTGACATATTTTTACTTTCTTGTCCTTGATGTATGGCACATAATGCAACATATCCAAGAATCTGTTAATAAATGCATCCATAGTCATGGATCCCATCATCAATCCGTGAAACTCTTTCACTTTTTTGTCGAAGAACCTTTTTGACATATATTTCTCTTGAAAAATCTCACGAAACTTACTCCACCGCATTTCTCTTATCTTATCTTTCTTGGTATGCTTCAAGTCTCTCCACCGTCTAGATGCTTTGTCATTTAAGTTATAGATGGATAAACAGGCTTTCGTTTAGCTAGAGTAGTTATGAACTCAAATATTTTCTCATACCTAGAAGCCATTCTTCAGCTTTCTCCCCTATTTTCATTTCTCCTTCATAGGTTGGGGATTTTATTTTTCTCACCCCCCCTGGAGATTGTCATCATTTCTCTATTTCTTTCTGCATGGAGAAAGAGAGTCATCACTAGAAGGACTATGATAATCTCCTTCCAGAGGTTTATGGGTATGTTATTATTTTCCTTCTTCTCTCGGGATGTTGGCACGTTTATGGTAAAATTCTTTCTTGAACATGTTTGTGGAATGAGTGGGTTTTCCCAGCACGCTTCCTCCCGTCATGTTTTGCAACAATGCTTCATTAATTGTTTGTTGTTCCTTTCTTTCATTCAGATTATCATCTCTAAAACTCTGTAAGTGTTCTTGGAGACTTTGTATGGTATTCAATATATTAGAATTTAGTTCCACAACTAGTTCTGCTTCCTGGGTGGGGGTATTCAACTTTCCTTACCAGAATTGTCCTATTTAGTGTTCATGTTCTAAACTATTCTTTTAAAATCCTGCTATTGAAAATTTTTAACAACAGGAAAAATTTATGTTAGTTAACAAAATTTAAAAACATACTTTATCTTTCTTGCAACGAATGTTTGGTACACCCATTTGGTCTCTTAGTGTTGAAACTGTGATCTTATACCACTTGTAATGTCCCCAAAACTTGATTTTTATTTATTTATTAGGCTAGTTAATTACTACATGAATTGGACATTATATTAGCTTATGCAGAATGTGTCGTACTTGGTTCATTGAACTGAATTGTTGTAAGTTGTTCTTACCTTCTTCTAGATGTTTTCCTCAATGTAATTATTAATGTAATTCTATGTTATCGTTATGTTACTTAAATCTAAGTTAGATGGTTATGTTGTTGATTGATTGCTTCTTATCATGTATTTATATGTATGTATGTATAGTTATTTTCTTACTTATTGTTTATAAGGTTTGGTTACTATTTTATGGACAATCCTCACTTAACTTGTATTTTTAAGGGGTGGAGTGGCTGGACTTTTATCCCTTATAAAAAATACCTGGAGAAGTAGTTGGTTTTACTTGTCTCTACAGGGTTTACTTAGTTCTTTTAGAACTAATGCATCTCTTCTTTGTGCAGGTGCACCAGGTGACGAAAGACTCGTGATAACAGTTTAAACAAAATCATACTACATATGCTAAACTTCTTTATTGTCCCTCAAGACAACATGACCAAATTCCTATCCTAGCATCTCTTATTACAGTGGTTAGCGTTTATTGTTTACTCAAGGCTGGGTTATTTATACATACGTCTATACTGGTCACCATTATTATCTATGGTATTAAGACCTTGATTTAGTTTAAACACGTACTTAACATTTATATGGCTTATTTTGTATTGTATAAGGTCTATGATATTAAATCTTGACCCTATGTTGATTAAGGTTCTTTTATATAATGTTGAAGGTATATTATAATCCATTCATGGCATATTACATATGCCATAATTATGGCTTTATCCTAAGTCCACGATACCATTGTTGGGGTTTATGAATTGAATGGTAATCAAATGTCACAATGTATTCTGGAGTTCTATGAATTACAGTTTTGGGGTTGTAAATCAACGTTGTTGTGGACATGGTGGAAGAGTTAATGCACCTTGGGATTTGGGGGTCTCAAGCCCTAACCTTGGATTTTCATGGAGGCATGAGTCTTTTTTACTTTTGTTGGGTGATCTTTGTTGGTCTCTCTGGTTTGCTTCATGGCGTGAGGTCTGGTGTTCAGCTGCACATTGGAAGGTATGTCCTTCATTCTAGTTTTGTAGCACTTGTTTATTTGTTCTTTCAGTTTGGAGGTTTGACATACTCCTCATACTTTGTTGTCCTCTATTTGTAGGTGGTAGGGCCTTCACTGTGTGGTCGTGGGTCTTCCAATTGATCGTCACATTACCCTTCATGCGTAATCCCTATTACAAACAAGTTTAAAACTTGTTCCTCTGTGTGTGGGTGTTTTGATAGAGTTTTAAGCTCGTCGTTGGGATGAATATATGGTTTAGTTTTAAGAGTTGCAACTGTAAAATGAAGCAAAGCATCCAGATATGTGTTTATAGTTTGGGTTATATTGTTGGGTTTGGCACTTTTGGGCCGAGATTGTTGGGATTGAGTTCTGTAAATGAATAAATTGTTAATAGTGTTGGCCGTGGTGAATATTATAGACTGTGTTTTATTAATATGTTGGGTTTTGATGAATGGTGACAACACCATTGTTTGCAATGGTGCATTGGCTTGGTAAGTGCGAGTGTGTAATTTTGAATATATTTTATAATGGTTAATTGATAATGAATTCATTAATATGTATACATCATTTTTATGATTCTTAAATATCTTCCACATATGTGTAAGAGGGTAAGAATGACCCAAATGACACAATCAAAAGCTTCACTAACCTTGTGGGTATAGTACATTTTCTTGAGCAACGTTGTTTTTCAATGCCATCAGTGCCATATACACCGATTGTTCTAACATGGGGAGATTTTGTGAGCAACTTCTTGATCTTCATCTCTGATTTTTGTGCTGTGAAGAAGGGAATCTGTTGAGCACTACAAAATAGAGAAAAATCGTTGCGTAGTTCATCAAAGAGTCCATTGAAATTTGTGTCCCACTTTCTGATTTGCCTTGAGAGTCTGAGCCGGGAAAGGCATACGCAGTCAAAACCCATACACTTCTATGGCCTATGTGAGTGATCAATCAATTCTTTGGCCTTTCCAACTTCATCTTTTCCAAACAATTTTTGAGAGACTAAGGGGTCGATTTTTGGCGATCGTTGAATTGATAGCTGATATCGCTCAAGAGGCCCCACATATGATTTAACTGATCTTGAAGAAGGCATTGATTGTAACCCAAGTGAATAATATCATCTATCTCTCGGATGCGAGGATTAATAATAAAGGTGCTTATGGTACTGGTTGCGCTTCCTGTCAGAAGATCCATTCCCGTGTCCATTGCTTTTACTTGAAATAGAGGAAATAAAAGCAGGATATGAATATAAAAGCAGTACCAGCAACAATGGAGAGAAATATGTGTAAGAAGAGATTAAATGAAGAAGGAGACTCTCTTTTGAACAGAGCCATTGGGAAGGAGGAAACTATTCTTTACTATGAGGAATTGGTTAATAATTCTGTGATTCTCCAAGGCATTTTCCAAAGTTTTGGGAAGGAAGAAAGTATTCTCTACTATGAGGAATTGGTTAATAATTATGTGATTCTCCAAGGAATTTTACAAATATTTTTGGATGATAGTTGTTTATTTTGATTTTTTAAACAATATGATGGAAGACAGTAAAAATTATGCATATTTTTTTTTTCCAGTCGTACCTGGAAGATAGCTAAAATTTGATATGAATATGTGTAAGATGATATGAATTAAATGAAGAAGGAGACTCTCTTTCGAACGGATCCATTGGGAAGGAGGAAACTATTCTTTACTACGTGTAAGAGGATATGAATTAAATGAAGAAGGAGACTCTCTTTTGAACATAGCCAATGGGACATAGGAAACTATTATTTACTATGAGGAATTCGTTAATAATTTTGTGATTCTGCAAGGCTTTTTCCAAAGTTTTGGGAAGGAGGAAATTTTTCTCTACTATGAGGAATTGGTTATTAATTTTGTGATTCACCAAGGCATTTTACAAATATTTTTGGATGATTCATTTTGAGTTTTTAAACAATGTGATGGAAGCCAGTAAAAATGATGCATATGATGGAAGATAGCTAAACTCTGATATGTTGTTTGTTTTAATTAAATGGTTAAGTCACATTACAAAAGTTTTGGGATTATAGTTGTTTTCTTTGAGTTTTTAAACAATGTGATGGAAGACGGTAAAAATTATGCAGATTTTTTTTTTGTTTTTTCAGTCATACTTGGAAGATAGCTAAAATGTGATATGTTGTTTGTTTTAATTAAATGGATAATATGCTAAAACAATACCTTCAATAGTAAGGCATTTTTACTAGTTACAACAATGTATATCCTTAGAACAACACCTTCAATAGTAAGGCATTTTTACTAGTTACAACAATGTATATCCTTAGTCTAAGCTGAAGTAAGCTTTATAGTATACTTTTATTGTTAGACTAGCGAGATGCTTTATTAGTAAATCTGAAAGTTATGGAATGGTTGAGTTACAAGACATATATAATATTTGAATCAAACTATAAATATCAAGATACATTTTTTTCAAGTACAAAAAGTATTTAAATCTTTTTTTATATTATTTTTAAAATTAAAAACTGCATGTGCAACTTTCATTTTTTTCATATTGATCCCCTTCGGTAACAGTAGAAGACACTAAAAAAATTCCTCAGTTGTTGCACTTGCTGTATTTAATATATGTTTTGATAGCTATTATATTTCTCGTTTTATAATTAAAAATATGTTGCAACTAGACTAGAGTCAATGATCTAAATGCTGAAATGTGTTTCCTTTTTAGAACCATCAGTTATTAGGTTATGCTTCAACCGTCTTGGAAATAATATTTTAAAGAGATTGAAGTTTTCTAAATGTTAGTGTATGTTTATAGATAGATCTTCAAACATTTGGTTATTCATATGATAAATCCTGAAATTTGAATTACTCTAAAATATTTTCTCTATTGTCCTATTCTTTTGTTTTTTCACACTATTTAAATGATGGCTTATTATAGTTTGCTTGGAAGAAGCACTTTTGATTTTTATTGGTGTTGGGGATTCCAAGTTTATTGTGGAATGGGCCAATGAGGTTCACACTTCAATAATTATGCTTACTCAATGAGGTTCACTCAGTGGGCTTATTCCCAAAATCCATGGTTGTTTATGTGTGACTTGGACGCTAGAAATCATTGTTGGGAATACTTTCTCTTCACAGGGATATGGAAGTCTTGTTTCTCACTGTGGATCTATTGTTGTTGGGAATATTGTGTTATGATGCTGATGCTTCTTAGTGCGGATCTATTGCTTGTCAAACACAAAAACAACCTTCTACTCCACGACCTCGTCAACTGGATTTCAAAGACCTAATCATCTGCAATCCTTTGGCTGGAAGGTCAGTGTTACTTCCCAACTCATCATCATCATCAATGAGGCCTAGGGTTACCAAATAAATAATGGTTGTTGTCCTTAATCAACAGGACCCTGAACATGTACAAGTAGCTAGGGAGACCAACCCTCAGTTACAAAAAGTTGAAATCCATGATTCGTTTGAGAAGTAACGAAGTACGAAAATGTACATTCTCAGTGATCGTTGTTACTTCTATTGTGAGGCCAAGTTCTATCCCTTCTTTGCTCTATCGCCAAACATGTCTAATTTGTGCCATCAACTGGTTGCCTAATTTGTACCATCAACTGGGTTTTTGCGGTTGAGGATTCTGAAAGAAAACGTGGACTCCCACTCCTGTTTCAACGTATCCTGGTCAGAGATTGCAAGAATGACTCCCCTGATGTGCGAGGAAGTATTGATGACTTGTCATTTGAATAAATGGTTTTAGTTTGTGGAAGTAGGGGATTGGGTGTGATTCAAATTACAGTTTAACTACAAAGTCATGGAATTGGCTTCCTATTTGTCCTATCATGCCAAACCGTGGCTCTAACCTTATGGAGATTTCTTCCTTTGAACCAAGTCCTGATATGAAAACCAATTGAACAGTAAGTGCTATTCATTTCTGTGTCTCACTTATAACATTAACTTAATCTTATGCAATAAAAATGCTCTCTTGATATTTTAATGCTCTTGATGAAATGAATTCCTTAGTTTCAAATCTTGAAATCCCTTATCTTATGTTTGGTATTATTGTTTTCAAATCACAAAATACATAAGTTTCATGGCTGGATTTGCTGTCTATGTAGACGGAATATGGACATTTTCATTCGAATTTTCTTTCTTGTGACATTATAGGGTAAAAAATTATATAAAAGATATATAGAATTAGATTGTTTCCAATTTTCAGCTTGTGAATGGCCATCCTTTTAGATATACACTTTGTGCAATTTGATACACTTTCTATAAAGTCCATATTTTATATTGCTAAAAGGTAGATGATTAATAAGGTGTTTAATCCTATTGTCCAATTCCATTGTTTATTCACACTATTTTTTTCATTTCTCATATTTATAGAATTAAATGAAGAAGCTTGTTTATAGGGAATTAAAGGAAGAAGGGGACTCTCTTTCAAGTAGGGCTATTGGGAATGAGGAAAGTATCTTCTACTATTAGGAATTGGTTAATAATTCTGTGATTCTTCAAGAAACTTTTGGGTTTTTAAACAATGTGATGGAAGACAGTAAAACTTATGTAAATTTTGTTTTTCCAGTCATACTTGGAAGATATCTAAAATGTGATATGTTGTTTGTTTGAATTAAATAGATAATATGCTAGAACATTACCTTTAATAGTAAGGCATTTTTACTAGTTACAAAACTTTGTATCCTTAGTCTAAGAGGAAGTAAGCTTTAGGGCATGGTTTAGTCAAGTTTGTTAAAGTAGAGAAGTGCTTTAGTA
The DNA here is from genome assembly GCA_001517045.1 of Pseudotsuga menziesii. Classification (NCBI taxonomy): domain Eukaryota; kingdom Viridiplantae; phylum Streptophyta; class Pinopsida; order Pinales; family Pinaceae; genus Pseudotsuga; species Pseudotsuga menziesii. The sequence goes on along the minus strand of LPNX010002225.1, from coordinate 698,067 downwards.
GTAAATCCGAAAGTTATGGAATGGTTAGGTTACAAGACATATATATAATATTTGAATCAAACTACAAATATCAAGATACATTTTTTTTAAGTAAAAACATACTTAAAACCTTTTTTTTATATTATTTTTAAAATAAAATGTTGCATATGCAACTGTTAATTTCTTCATATGAATCGCCTTGAGTAATAGTAGAAGACACTAAAATAGATTCCTTGGTTGTTGCACTTGCTCTATTTGATATATATATTGGAATCCATCATATCTCTCATTTTCTAATTAAAAAATCTGTTGCATTTGGAATAGAGTCAAATACTAAAGTGTGTTTCCTTTTTTGAAATGTTATGCTTTGACTGCCTTGGAAATAAGCTTTTAAGGAGACTGAAGTTTTCTAAATGTTGGTGTATGTTTATAGATATATATTCAAACATTTGGTATTGTCCGTATGATAAATCCTAAAATTTGAACGACTCTGTGGACATGATTCTAACCAATTAAAAAGGCTTTTAAAAATATATGGAAAAGCATTCACATGGAATTTGCAATTTTTTTCTTAACATGATAAAGATGGACTTGACTGCATCTCTCACTATTTTTAAGGTTTAAAATGTAGCACTCTTCCCTTTGAATCAGTGACCATTTGTTTCAACACCATGCTACCAGCCAAACTTTCATCCCTAATTTGGATAATATGGGCCATTGGAATCGGATGTTTGAGTGTTACAAGTTATTAAGGGCACTAATGCATACTGAATTTCAAGTGTGATGCATATTGTATTCATTAGGAATCTAAAGGATATCGAGAAGTATTTACATGGTATTTGCATAGTATATTTTTAAAGTTTTTAAAAGATATGGAGAATCATTTATCATTAGTTTCATGCCTTCTAGAACCCAAACATTCATGGCAAGTTTGCATAATATGGACTAATACATTTTGATCTTTGAGTGTAAAAAATTATGAAATGGTATACTTATTAGTAAGTTGTGATCCATATTGTAACATAATTATATTTAAATAACTTTGTATAATAATCAAATAACTAGTTCAATTTGGCATGCAGTTTGGAAAGAAATTATATATGGGAACATTAATTTTGAAGAATCCTCCAAATCTCCCAAACCATACCTTAATTTGAAAATTTTCCTTCATTTTACTCATTTTTGCACAAAACCCATGATTTAGTTTTTTAAAATTTGTTCTTATTTGATAGAAAATCACTGTGCAATTTGGTAACTTGGCATTTGTTTGATTAGGAACATTGCTAAAGGCTCACACATGTGACTTAGGTGTAAACTAAATAACATGAAACCATATAGACACATTTTTCCACAAAACCTATGAGCCCAAATTTCTTCTAGAGTCATGTTGCTATGCAAATCTTGGAGGTGGCTTGAGAAACTATAACAACTACTTAAATTCTTGAAATATTGTTGGAGGATCTTGTTGTTATAGTAACTCAAGTTAGGAAAAAACGTCATTATCAATAGTCAACTCTTAATCCTCCTAGTGTTACATGGAACATTCATTAATTAATAAACATAACTACCTTATAAGCTCTTATAACATTTCTATTGAAAAAACTGAGATACTGGTGAAAGGGATGATGGCAATGTGAAAAGAGAGGATTGAAGGGTACTACCTAAGTAGGCTTCACACACATATCAGTGAGTGCAAGCTAATGAGGGTAATATACTTACACTAAATATCTTGATTTGAGTAAAAAATATGAAATGTAGGAAATTGAATGAGGTTTCCGAATTTAAAATTTTTATTTATTGAAAATTTCGAGTTTTATACCACTTTTTGTTTTCCAAGAAAATGATAAGGTATATGTTTTTGTGGGTGTGGCCTTTGAGGGCCTAAATGATACAAAAATTGGCAAGCATGTAGAGAACATATAGAACTAGTAAAGCGCTATTTTTTGAAAATAAAATTAACGATTTTTATTTTTATTTTTATAATTATCTAAGTGATCATTCCTCAAAAATGATACTTTTTTGTGGGTGTATCCTTTGAAGGTATTATATCAATAATGATGAAATGGTATTTTTACAGAATGTAGAGGTCACTATCTTCTAGTGCACTGTACAATTATTTTTTAAACGATAAAGAATTGGAAAAGTTATGGAAAAAACACTAACTATGTGTTTTTTTGAGTTAAGGAGTTAGGAGACAATAGAAATTGAAAAAATAATAGGAAAACATAATATTTTTAAATAAAAATTAGATATTTAGAATCTGCAGAAAAATTGCTCTATATGTTTAATATTTCGTAAAAAATAATTGCATGTACTGTACTATAATGAGTTGGTAAACACATGCTTCTTCAGAAACTGGAAGAAATGCCCAATTAGCTATGGTTTATCATTTACCATAGCACAAGTTGGGTATTACCAAAGCAAATTCTAAACCATACACATAGGACTATTGGTGATAGGAGAGAAATCAAATTGGCATGGCTTAGGCGCTACCAAATGAGAGCACGTTATGTTTAAATTCAAAATACATCTCCCACCCTTGTAGAATTGAAAAATGTGTGCGCATTACATGACTAAAAAATGTGTGCACGTTATATAAATACAAAAGGCATGCATGTTATGTAGTTCTACAATGCTTGTGCATTAATCAATAAATCAAATGTATGGTTAATAGTTGAGAGGGGGCGTGGAAGGGTCAAGGGTCTATAAGATGTTGAAAATTCAAGCGGGGATGGTTAATAGTTGAGAGGGGTTGGGGATGGGTCAAGGGATTAGGAGGATGTAGTTCAAGTAGGGATGGTTAATAGTTGGGACGGGGTGGGGAATGGTTAAGGGCCTAAAAGGATGTTGTAATTTCAACTGGGAATGATTAATAGTTGAGAGGGGGTGGGGAATGGTTAAGGGCCTAAGAGGATGTTGTAATTTCAAGTGGGGATAGTTAACAATTTAGAGGGGGTGGGGAAGAGTCAAGGGCATAGGAGGATGTTGTAATTTCAAGTGGGGAGAGATGAAGGGAATGAGAACATGATAGGTTATAGGGGTGAAGGGGAATGGGGCTTGAGAGTACATTTAGAAGTATAATATGTGTTGAATACACTCTATGCAATTTGACACACTTTCTATAAAGTCCATTTTTATATTGCTAAAATGTAGATGATTAATAATGTGTTTAATCCTATTCTCCAATTCCATTGTTTATTCACACTATTTTTTTTTTTTTTTCCATTTCTCATATTTATAGAATTAAATGAACACTAGTGGAAAATGAGAGATTAGTGACCAAGAGACCAAAAATTTTGGTCACCAAAGTTTTGTTCAAGGGATAAATGACCAAAATTGATAATTTTAAGTGAGTTAACTAAAAAAAACAACATAAATGACCACTTTTAGTCATGGGATAAAAACCAACTAAAAAGGACCAAGATAAATGACCAAATTTGGTCACGGGATATCTAGAATAAAAATGACCACATAACAATTGGTCATTTATTTGGTCATTTTTAGTTGCCACTCCGGCAATGAAAAAATTACAAATTTGACAATGGATTTGTAGATTTTATTAAATTCTAACATATATATAATACATGTTTACTCGTCCCTATATTAAAAAAATTGAATTAATGCAACCCAACTATATGCTAATTTATTCATAACCTTGGCATATAAAAAAACCCACTAATTAAATATCTATAGCTTCATTGTTTGCTTGTTGGGTAGACCAATAGTTTAAAATTCCTCAGGTTGAATGGAGTAAAATCAACTAGATTTAAATCCCAAAGGAGACCACTAGACACTCAATGCACCTATGGTAAACACCTTTAAAATTGTTTTTTTTGGAGCACCTCATTATTAGTTTCCATGTGTGAAATGTCAGCATGATAAACTTATGCTCCAATGATATTATAAGAGAGAAAAAATTATTTTGCAAAATTTGATGAATAACATAACTAGATAGAAGAAGTATTTAACCAAAAGGTTATCTAACCTAAAAGCATAAGATGAAAATAATTGTTTCATTCAATGATCTTTGGGACATCATGATACTTAAACAATAAAGCCAAATCCAATTACAAATGACTACAAATGAACAAAAATTCCATACTATATTAATCCTAATTATATATCAATTATATTTATATAATCATTTCAATTTTTTTAAGCCACAATATTATACATTGTAATATATGATACACTATATATCATATATATACAATCTAAAAACATAAACATATAAAAACTAAATAAAATATAAATAAATAATAAATAAAAAAATAAAAAAATAAAATTTACAAAATACAACACAATACACAATACATAATAGTAAGAATCAATCCATATTCGAATTATGGAAAACCTTCTATGGTTAAATTAGTTAGGGAATGACGTACATTCTCGTGTTATTACCTGCAACAGAAAATCTTGATACCCCAATATTGGTTATGGAAAATTTTCAGCGGTTGAATTAGTTGGGGAATGAATACTTTAGAGTGTTATTAATTGCAACAAAAAATCTTGAAACCCCAATATATCATATCGATCACTGCCACTTCAATCTCCACAGGTATGTGCATCGCCTTATTTACACCTCATTCTTTGTTATGTATTTTTCTCTTTCAGAGGGTTATATCAGTGTTTGATTCTTGCCGTGCAAATTTTTTCTAAATTGTTTCCCAAATAGGGTTATTTAAAATATCCTTGAATTTGTGTATTTAATTGTTTTTGAATTTTGTTTGGTCACGTCCCTTGTCTAGCTGATGAATGACTAGTAGAGTTTACCCCATTCCCTATCCAGATACAGATCTGGATCCCATGCCAACTAACCAAATTAAGAATAAATTCTAATAGCAAATACATATCAAATCGGGGATTAAGCAACATTTTGTCTCCCAGATCAATACCGAGAACCAATTGACTGAGCTTTGAAACCATGTTATTTTTCCCGTTAGAACACCCTACAATTCAAATTTATGCATCACCCCATTTCCATGTAGGGCACACATATTTATACTTATTCTTCTATGGTTTTCATTTGACTTTTCCTATTTTCTCAAGTCCTCATAGATATGCACGTCTCAATGCTACTATAGAGCATTCTGCAATCAATAGTTCTTCATCACCCCAAGGCCACACATGGAATTCATGTGTTTGCGATCTAAGGGTTTTGGAAATTTACATACAATCATTTTGGATATAGTTTGTAGTGTGAAGTGTAACTCTTGGGGTTTTATATAATATTTTGGTTTTCTTCATATTATATCCTTAATTTTCTTTATTTTTGTCCATATCTTTACTTTGTGATGCTTCTTGTCATCTTTTTTTTAAACTTTGATTCCATCGATGAGCTCATAAGGAGAAGAAATACCTATTGGGGTTTTATTTAATCTTCCATTTTCTTCATATTATATCCTTTATTTTCCTCTTTTTCATCTATCTCTTTACTCTTGGATGTTGCTTGTCATATTTTCTTTAAACTTTGAGTCCACTGATGAGATCTTAAGGAGAATAACTAGGTTTCAGAGAGTGTGATGTATGAAGAAAGCCATCTTTTGGGGTTGGTTATCTTTCATCATCCTCTATTTGCTTATTTTTCATTCATCTCTTCACTTTCATATTTGGATAGTCATCTTTTCTTTAAAATGTTAAAAATATATTCTTTATTTACCTCTATTTGGTCCATCTCTTCACACTAGGAAGCTACCATTCATTTTTTCATTAGTTATTTTTCCTTGCTGATAACCAATTGTCTAATGTTGACAAGTTTGACACTTGGTCATGTTCGTGGTTTAAATATTATGCTCTATGCCTATATGGGCCCATCCGTTTCTGTTGTTGAATCTATTTTGGCATTTTCATTAGCAATTCTCTCATAGGATCTTGACATACGAGGCTCCAAGGAAAGGCCATATACATGAATTCCGGATGCACAATTCTCGATACACTTGACATAATTATGATACATAGTGAGTAAAGCTAATTTGAGCTTAGTATAATGCAACTCAATAGCGAACAATGGTGAAATATATGAATAATGATTTTGAGTTTACTTTTCTATACATGATTATGATAGAATAGAGGAAAACCTTTATATTTGAAAAAGGAAAGCTACACTGCTCTTAAGAACATGGTATATTTTCTACATCTTTGACCAAAAAATTTGTTGGTGTAGTATTTCTAAGTGTTTTAATCTATTTTAGGTTGTGAATGAATTATTTTTTTCATAATGGACTAGGTGTTTTCTCATGGGCTTGGTCACAGTTCACATGTTCTTCTTCATACAAAAAGGGACACTGTGATCATAATTTAACTCTAAATACTTTTACTGCAATTTCAAAAGGTTGGATTCAAACTTCACAATTTTTCTTTTAATTTCTTAAGTTGTGATTTAATTTTTAACATTTTTCCTCCATTCCTACTTCTTACATACTATATACATGGAATTTAGTTACGTATTTGAGAGTAAAAAATGAGTTGAGGGTGCCAAGCTCTTTGAAGCTAGGCATTACACCAACAAAAATCCTCTAACAATTTAGTCTCACATGAATCATCATTCTCCATACATAGAGTCTTGGAAGATTTAAGTTTCGCCACTTTGATACCATGTTATATTTTTCAGATCATAGTATGTAGATTTTGCATTGAGAAAAATTAACCTAACAACTAGGAAATGGAAAGACTAAAATTCAATGAAAGCTACAGATTATCTAACATAGTACAAACACACCACTCTGAAAAATTACAAACAGAAAAATAAACATAGGTATGAACTACCAATACTGCATTTGTATTCAGTAATTAAAGAAGAAAAAAATACACAACAATAGCTCAAATCCTAACACAGTCAAAACATTGAATGAATCACCACCTCCACCCTACATTTCTTTTATATAAGAAGATAAGATAGAGCTTACAAAATAAAGACATCCCATGCACAACCCCTAACTTAAAATAAGTATTCCTAACTCTAACTTTACCTAGATTAAAGTGCCTAAGTTGCATGAGAGAGGCTTCCTAAAATAAAGTGCCTCCTACCTAGAAAAGTGTGCCCTGCTCAACTGCTAAAACCCTTCTCTACTATGCACTTTTCCTAAAGATAAATCTGTATCTAAAACATAACTAAGAAAAACACTTATAAATTAACTATAAGAAAAGCTAGCATCCAAGCTAAACTAAAAAAGCATGCTAAATATGGCTCTAAGTCTGGAAAACATTCAAACAAGCATGCATGCATACAACAACCATTTGATGCCTAAATATTATGCACCTCTTACATTGTTGCTGCACCCTCACATGCAAACTGCATTATGATGCATGGATCTCAAGGCTGTATGCATCTGTTGAAGGTGTAGGATGAACAGATCTGCTCAGATGAAGTACTTTTGAAGGAGAAACACCTTCAAAAAAATAGGCAAACTCTACCATCCCAATTGCATCATGCTGATGTTGCTCTTAACTATGCATTAAACCCACTTACACATAGACCAACTTCTAGCCACAAAAGGGGCGATCCTTATGGTCATATGTAAGGGTGGTGCTCATGATTGGTAATTATAGGGTTTTATGGAGCCATAATTGTGAACAAAATGCCTTGTTTTTGGTGTCTTTTGGATGGGAATCAAAGAAATGGTGTAATTGAATTATTGATCACTCTGTAGATACTAGAGTCTAGGTAAACCATTTCATAGAACATTAAATTGAAATATTGATAGGAAACTATTCAAAGATGCTGAACAACTGCTAAGGAAATGAAACATAATATAATTTATAGTAAATTTTAGTTTAATTTAATCAGCAGAGTACCCAAGAAAAGAAAAGAATCATATCTAGTTGAGTTGTTGGGCCAAGCTCTTCAGTTGGTGATATTCAGGTCCGATCCACATATACACTTGGCTGCATATTCTATTCATTTGCAGATCGATTCGAACAGATTTGCGACCTCGAGATTTGGTACATAAATGAATGTTAGAAGTTGTTGTGGTAGGTGGACCTTTCACCCCTGTAAGAGATGATTCAAATGCATTCTATTGGCTAATGAAATATATTTGAGTTAAAGTCATTGTAGGTTTCAAATAATAATCTAGAAATGAAATTAAATGCATTATACATTGCTACTAGTTGTGTAAGGATAGACATATTTCATGTATTTGATTCATACAGTGAAAGTAAAGGTGCTTGAAATCAAAGCTCCCTAGCAGTTACATTATCAAGCACATGGATATTTGTCTTGTTCTAGTAAGGGTGAATTATACAGTGAATTGTTATTTTTGCTTCCCAATTCTTATCTTATTTAACTTTGCAAGGCGAGACTACTGCATGCAGTATGAGTTGTATAAGAATCAACAGAATTTGTACTGCATGCAGTATGAGTTGTATAAGAATCAACAGAATTTGTATCATGTAGCTTGAAAATCAATGGGAATGGATTACAGGAGTTTTCTGCTGAATAGAATTAGATTCAACAAGTGTGATAGATAAATAAAACATACTTAAATTTGATTGTAAAATGGTTACAAAATTACAATGGAAACATATGTATAACTTGTGGAATAACCCTTGATGATGATTTTTATGAATAATCATGTCATTTCCAATGTATGCTACTCCTACAAATCTTTCAAGTTGGATGACCTGCAACGAAAATGGAAATAATTATTTTATATAGCATCATGAAGATGGAAAAAATTATCTAAATCTTATATGCATCATGAAGATCAGAAACAACTATCATGTCTCATATGCATCACGCAGATGGAAACAATTATCCAAGTCTTATATGCATCATAAAGATCAAAACAACGAGTCTTATATAGCATCATGACAATTTAGATGTTTGACAATGCTATGAATCTCCAAAAGTTAAATGTGTTTGAAATGTGTTTTTTGAAATGTTGTGCTTGTTGACATTCCATTCAATGTTGAATTCATCAGGTCCATTACCGTGTCCAATATTCATCCCCCCCCTAAAGGGAAATAAGTCAATAACATGTGGAAAAAGAATGATGAGATTGCAACCATAGGATCTGGACCATATATGTCACGTCCTCATCCCTCAACCGCGAAGATGACGTGACGCAACACCAATACAACAACCAGTCAAATAGCCCAATGAACATAAACGGTGATAAATCAATGCTGAAATTGAAATTACTTAACATGATGCATGACAGGAATTCCAAACATACAAGCATACACAGATGCATAATTCCTCAATATACACAGTTACTTAATAATCAGCGGAAGCAACACACATATACATTCCAGCATTCACATACTCATTATAGTTCGTGATACAATAGATATAATCGCAGAGATGAAGTAGTCAGCAGCACTTATCTTTTGATGTTGAACTTGCCCGCAACCAGCTGCGTCGCTGCAACGTTCCACCCAACCATAGGCCAGCGTGCTAATCAATCTCTCAGCAGCGCTGCCACCCCCGAGCTGGGCATGATTACTCAAGGACTAAAGGTCAATTGCAGGCTTACACATAGCCAAGGGACACAATCAGCAAACCAACACAGCTCGATTTACCAGGCCATCAACAGATCGGCCAAGCCAGCATAGTCCAAGGGACAACCACTGCATGCCAGCATCAAAACAAGAGGTTCACCACTCTATGAAGAAGGCAAAACCACTGATGACAGCCCCAAATGAAGGGTGAGACACCGCTCAAGCCTACAAGGAAACTCAGAGTTGTTCTTAGCGCTAACGTGGCCAAAACAACTCAGCTGCAACCCATAACCAGGGTACTCTGACAGCCACAAACACACAATGAATGATAGAAGCAATCCATAGTCCCAAAATAGGGAAACTCAGCCAACAGATTGGAAATCCACAGTGGCCCAAAACAAGTTTGAGCACCAACACCAACAAAATGCAGGGAAGACAACAGTCCCAAACGTAATTAGTGAGCACGGCTCACAACATGGAAAATGACTCCAGTGGTCTGTGAGTGAGAAAAACTTGCACCAGACCCCTAAACACAGAGGAAAACTTATGCATGGGCCACAAATCAGTAAGGAAACTTACACACAGTTCTTGAGTGTAGAAATGGCTATTGCACCCAAAAATCCTGAGTGACAGCCACGATTTCACTCGTTCCCCATGTGAGGAAAAACCAACGCATAACTCCTGTGCACGAGGAGAGAGCAGAACGTCTCTCTTTATGAGGATCCCAACCTACGTGTGAGGGGAAACAGCTTCGCCTATGCACAAGAATCAACAGACCATCGAGAGGAGGAATGAGCAGACCCCCATCGTGAAGGTTGAAGACCAGGCATGAGAGCAACAGACCATAGTCGTGAAAATTGGAAACATGGGAGAGAAGAGTGAATGTAGTCATGGGTGGAGTGGGTGTGTGTGAAAGGGACTGACAGTCCTGCCACCCCACTCCCAAAGGCAATAACTGCCTCAACCACCAGCCATAACTGCCCCCCAACAACAAAACCAATCCATTGAAGAGGTTGGTGAAACAAGAAAGGTGGCAAAACAAACAAGGTGGCAACACATGGGTTTTTCCCCCATAAACAAAGGTTTGACATCCCCCACCCCTTATCCTTTGGAATCATGCCCTTTTTATTCAACGTTTCACTGTCGTAGCTATTTGTGGTTTATTTTATTTGATGTGCGTATTTACATGATGCCAACAATAATGTGCCGGATAGCACGACATATCATCAGCAACTATCCCCATTGTCGAAACATACACAACCAAATCGATGGTGGGGCTTTTGCCTTTAGCTCCTCACCACAATTAATTACAATATATACATCATGCAAATGGGGTCAAAACCGGGGTGTTACATTCCCCTCCCCCCTGGAATAACACCATCCTCGGTGTCCCATTACATATATACAATACATATACAATTGCACATCAAAATTTCAAAATTGCAGATCTGTCCCACGTTCAATCATTTACTTTGAACGTTCACGACCAAGCCCCTCGGCTTCCATGGACTTCTCTTGCTGGTTCTCAGCTTCCAGTTGATCCTGAATTCTAGGGACTTTGCGGCTATTGCTTTCATCATGTTCCCTCATTGGGCAGTCCCGGCGTAAACGATGTCCTCCGCATCTCTAGCATCTCACTGGCTGCTTCATCTTTACCTGCTCAATTTCCTTTGAGTATTCATGCCTGGACCATTTCTCAATAGGTCTCTTTGACGAATGTCCCATTGCTGATCCACCTTCCTTTCCCTTGCCGATTGATCCCAGAAGGCTTTTCACCTCCTTTTGCAAACCAATAGAGTCTTGCAAAATCTGGTGGTTCATTTCACTCTGCCTTCTCTGGATCTTGAGCATCTCCCCAAGATTTTCTTGGGTCTTGGAAATCATTTGAAGGAGACTTCCAGCTAATTCCAACAACTTTTGATCTGCTACCATGATCAATGTGCACCACCTGGTTTCACTTTTCTCACCTGTGAAATGCATCATTGAAATTC
>LPNX010002225.1:564096-685523 GCA_001517045.1 Pseudotsuga menziesii | reverse complement strand
ATAATCAAAAGGCAAGAGAGAGTAGTAAGAGTTCTTTTTTTTCCCCTTCTTTATTTTGTTCCGTCCTGGAACCCACACCATCGCAGTGGCTGTTCATGCTCTCATCCTCTTTCAATTCACCGTGAATGCTAGACCAATCCTTCTTGGTCATGACACTCAGTTTCTTTGGTCTATTCCAGACCTCTAAACCATGGATTCTCTCCACATGGTTTGCCTCAGTTGCTAGGACTCCCTCATCTTACTAGCACCCTTTTTCCTTACCGCTCATTCCGAGCTTTCCAGGACAGTCACATGTCCACATTCACCCTTAGGATGCTCTCATAGTCCTCGCTCCCAGCGATACCTATATCCAAACATTGAATAGATTCACATGTTTAGTTTATTCTCATCGGTTTTATCTTGTTATAGAGATAAAACATCATAATCAAATCATATACACATGTATATTCATAAGCAAAATAATCCAATACTTATCTGTATTTTGCATTTCCTCGTTTGTCCACAGGATCCTGCTTCGCTTTGCAATCCTTGGGATCACCTATGGACTTAGATGTTAGGTCAGCACGCCAGCTGCTCCACAACATCAAATAATTAATGTCCATCCAGTACATCCTCATGTCAACTAGGCTTGGAACTTTAACATGACCATTTCTAGGTCTAGGATCTACTATGGATCCCCAGGCATATAACAGCCCAACATACACTTATACTGACATACACTTATATCAACAATAACCCTTACTCCGCAACCCCTCGCAACAACCATTTACCATTTTACCTTTACCTTTACCTTTAGCCTGTCAACACAAGCAACACAAGCAAACTCATCAGCATTATTGCTCAAAAACTGTAATCACATTCCATATCGTTCACTATCAAGTATTGAGACACCAGGAGTGCATCCACTCCCTAGAGTGTAATCAGTATTGGAAACCCTTTCATGATCCAACATCGGAAAAGTGTGCACCCATTCCTGGTGTGTGCCATGCAGGCCCTATGCATACTCAAGCAATCGGTCATAATGGATATTAAATCAAAACATGTTCTGCATATGGAATTTAATAATTAAACATGCATATTCTTAGCAAGGGTCACAGAACACTTATCCATTTGCCATCGCGGTATGCCTTTGTTAAGGAGGAATGGAGGCTCCTTTCCTGAGTTAACAGTCCCTCAGTTTACCATCCCAACTCATTTTTACATTTCACATTCATACATGTCTTACCGACATAACCCATACCATCTCACTCATGTTATCACCAAACATGTAGTGCAGATGAGACATTTTCAAAATGTCCAATGGCGTTTCACCCGAAACCCATTTCCAAGATAAGGGAAAACCTTCCCATGAAGTTTGGCTCTTGCAGGTCATCACATATGATCTTCCTGTAGTGTGTACCACTGACACATTCATCAAATATCCAAACAGTCAATCATTACCTGATAATACAATCCAAGTCGATTGTTCCATAACCAAGCAATGACATTAATAATCAAATAAGAATTTACAATTCTGTCTACTACATAAATTGACTTGCTCAATTGTGGGTTTCTTGTAAGCAGCACTACTATTCCCATTACAATTTGTATGCTTACTCTCATAACATGAATACCCACTTACCATGCGTCCCTCCTGACACAATCTTATACAAGCCAACAATGATTAGTAGTCGTTAGCACTTCTTAAATCCGAAATTCACAATTCAAATTTAACAACCCATCAGCTATTTTCACAACCATGAGACTCTTCTCATAAAGTTTGGCTCTTTTATATGGTAGATTCTGGCATTGGTCAGGGTCTTACCTCACACTTCCATGCTCGAAATAATCTACCAGAAACATAAGCTTCAACATCCAAACACAAGCTTATGCAAGACAGTAGTGACTAGTAGTTGTCAGCAATTCCTTAAATTTGAAATTCACAATTCAAATTTAATAAGCTCTTTCACATGGTAGACTCTGGCATTGGTCAGGGTCTTACCTCTCACTACCATGCCTGAAATAATCTACCTGAAACATGAGCTTCAATCAACCAAACACTTGGTAAGTTTGGATGCATATAACCTTTTCATTGCTACAACCATCACTGAAGCATTTTCAGAATTTATAAAATTCAAATACTCCCAGCTGTTAGTCACATCAGTGTTTATCAAAGCTCATTTACTTCATGCAATCGTTATCATACTAACATTGCAAGGTATAGTCATATCATTCATGCAATTAAATGAAGTGGTTAGATACTCCTTACTTCACAAGCGTATCATTCATACCACCTTGCTCTTCAATAGAGCATTTTTGGCAGCCAATTGATCATGACTATCATGCATTCCTAACAACCTTTGAAACAATTCCAGAATTATCATTAATTCATCATTTCAATCATTAGTTAGTACGCATATCGCATGCACTCATCTCAATGCATTCATGCAATACATCACAACATTGCACCTACACTTATGCAATCAGTCATTCACACCCTTCATAGGCATACATCCATTGCATAACTACAAGGTCCATAAAATATTTCCAATGCCTATCCATATGCTATCTTGCATTCAATATATCATGCATGGCATAACCATGACTAATTCATATAGGATGCATTATTATAATCAATATCATCAACATATATAGTCATGTCACCTTTCTATATTGCAACATCCACATGGTATGAGGTCTCTTACCTGTACCAATCCATGGAATTTGTCATAAGCAAACTCTTACCTGCATGGGTCTTACTTACACCCTTGACATGACCAATTTGGTTGGTCCTTTGCAGGAGATTGCAGAATTGGCTCACCAACTTTTATCCTGGACTTGTTGCTTTACCCCTTCTCCATAGGGTTGCTGGTATCATTCATCAGCATCAGCAACATATTCATCTGGGTCCATGTCATCGTTGGTTTTGCCACTAATGCCAACATCAAAGCAATGATTATCATTAGTGGTTCATTATAAATATATAATTTCTAATATTCTTACCAACATGCAATATCCTATGCATGCAATACATATCCTCATGCATTTCAAGCATAAACTTAGGAAATGTAGTCATAATCAGCAAGATAGGGTCTAATGAAAACTTCCCTTTCAAATCCATCATCCTGGCATGGAACTCCTTGTCCACACAGCAGCTGGTTGACTTCATAGTCCTTGCTACTTCTAGGCATGCAATTGTCCAGATTTGTCCATTTGATAGCAGCAGCCATCACTAGCACTTTGCTGCTTCATGCTTAGATTCTGGTGACTTAAAATTGTTCCTTACTGGATAAGCTTTCCAACGCCTATCCACATGCTTCATTTCGACCTCGAGAGTGAAAACCACACCACTTCTAAAAATGAAGACCTTCACCAAATCTCTGCATTTTACACACAGCTGCATTTTGGTTGCCAACTTCAGCCACCTCACTTCCGTTGCACCATTCATATTTTATGAATTTTGGGTCTTACTAATTTTCCCAAAACATAGGATTCTATTTTCACAAGAGTGACTATCTCAAGGGACGACGGGGGTCAAGGGGGCTTGCCCCCTTGTGGCTTCCCTGTGCCACTGCAGGGCGGGTCGAGGGCAGCGCCCTCATTTTTTTTTTTTGTAAATTTTTGAATTTTCCGCAATCTGGCACATAAGATCGCTGCCACTTTCTCCTTTTTCAGCCATGAAAATCCACTATAAAACAGTTGCAAATCCCACTGTAAAACAGTCAAAATCTGCTGGAAAAATCCCACGGAAAACTCAAATTTTCCCTGTGCAGAATTGTCTCTCTTTCCGCTATCCATTCGGCATTTCGGCGATCGAAACCACTAATTCCTCCGCTTTACATTGGCTATCGGCTCCATTAACCCTTCGGAACAATAGTCCATCAGCAGCCGCAACGAAGGAACGCGAGCTTCAATCTTCTTCCGATTCGATGGCACAGCCGGATCGGCGTCGGTGGACTTTCTTACCGGAAGACTTAGTTCCTTCTGCTTCTGCAATGGCGGCTCGCAAACCACTTTCTCTTTCAATTGGCAGCTAAACTGGATCGGCATCGACAGTCTTTCCACATTTGAAGCCTAATGACTTTGGCTTCCGCAACGGCGGCTCACCAAACGCTTTCTCCTTTCGATCGGCGTCGGCAGCCTTTCTGGTTGGAAGCCGTAATGCTTTCGCTTCCACAACGACAGCTCCCGAAACGCTTTCTCCTCTGACTGGTGGCTGTTTACTTGGAACAATTTTAAACTTTTCTATGGCATCAGAGGTCTTCCTCATCGGATGGCTAATGCCTTTGGCTTCCGCAACGGTGGAATGCCAAACCACTATTTCTTCCGATTCGTAAACTGATTTCTGCCTTAGAAAAAAATTTTAAATTTCTCTCCGTTGGCAAACAATTTCATCTGGAGCCGTAACGGGGGCTCCTCAGTTTTAATGTTCCTCTGACAGTCAACGATTCGATCCCTTAACCTTCGGGACGGCGTCGGTAATAGGAGGACTTCTCCGTCGGCTGCGTAGTTGCTTCGCCGTCCGCAACGACAGACGCTCGATAGGCTATTTTCCGTCGGTTTCCTTCCAACGGCTTCTCCGTCGAGCAGGATTCACCTAACGCTTCCGCAACGTCGGAAGTCTTTCCCCGTCGGAATACTTAGCAGTTTGGACTTTCGCAATGGCGAATGGGAGACTTCTAACTCTTCCGCAACGACGGAAGTCTTTCCTGCTGGTGTCCCGACTGCTCAACACTTAGACCATTTTTTTGTTGAATTTACAGTCTGATTTCCGCTGGGCAGAGAGGAATACTACCTCTATCACTACACCCTTCATGGCTCATGCAGGCCCATGTTGCAACCTTTTCTCTGATACCATATATGTCATGTCCCCATCCCTCAACCAGCAAAGAGGACGCGACCCAACACCAATACAACAACCGGTCAAATATCCCCATGAACATAAACAGTGATAAATCAATGTTGAAATTGAAATTACTTAACATGATGCATGACAGGAATGCCAAACATACAAGCATACACAGATGCATAATTCCTCAATATACACAGTTACTCAATAATCAGCGGAAGCAACACACATATACATTCCAGCATTCACATACTCATTATAGTTCGTGATACAATAGATATAACCCCAAAGATGAAGTAGTCAACAACACTTATCTTTTGATGAAGAACTTGCCCGCAACCAGCTGCGTCGCTGCAACGTTCCACCCAACCATAGGCCAGCGTGCTCATCAATCTATTAGCAGCGCTGCCACCCCCGAGCTGGGCATGATTCCTCAAGGACTAAAGGTCAATTACAGGCTTACACATAGCCAAGGGACACAATCAACAAACCAACATAGCTGGGTTTACCAGGCCATCAACAGATCGACCAAGCCAGCATAGTCCAAGGGACAACCACTGCATGCCAGCAGCAAAAAAATAGGTTCACCACTCTATGAAGAAGGAAAAACCACTGATGACAGTCCTAAATGAAGGGTGAGACACCGCTCAAGCCTACAAGGAAACTCAGAGTTGTTCTTGGCCCTAACGTGGCCAAAACAACTCAGTTGCAACCCATAACTAGGGTACTCTGGAAGCCACAAACACACAATGAATGATAGAAGCAATCCACAGTCCCAAAACAGGGAAACTCAGCCAATAGATTGGAAATCCACAATGGCCTAAAACAAGTTTGAGCACCAACACCAACAAAACGCAGGGAAGACAACAGTCCCAAACGTAATTAGTGAGCACGGCTCACAACATGGAAAATGACTCCAGCGGTTTGTGCGTGAGAGCAACTTGCACCAGACCCCTAAACACAGAGGAAAACATGTGCACGGGCCACAAATCAGTAAGGAAACTTGCACACAGTTCCTGAGTGTAGAAATGGCTCTTGCACCTGAAAATCCTGAGTGACAGCCACGATTTCACTCGTTCCCTGCGTGAGGAAAAACCAACGCAGAACTCCCGTGCGTGAGGAGAGAGCAGAACGTCTCTCTGCATGAGGATCCCAGCCTGTGCGTGAGGGGAACCAGCTTCGCCTATGCGTGCGAATCAACAGACCATCGAGAGGAGGAACAAGCAGACCCCCATCGTGAAGGTTGAAGACCAGGCGTGAGAGCAACAAACCATAGTTGTGAAAATTGGAAACATGGGAGAGAAGAGTGAATGCAGTCATGGGTGGAGTGGGTGTGTGGGAAAGGGACTGACAGTCCTGCCACCCCACTCCCAAAGGCAATAACTACCTCAATCACCAGTGATAACTGCCCCCCAACAACAAAACCAAGCCATTGAAGAGGTTGGTCAAACAAGAAAGGTGGCAAAACAAACAAGGTGGCAACACATGGGTTTTCCCCCCATAAACCAAGGTTTGACATCCCCCACCCCTTATCCTTTGGAATCATGCCCTTTTTATTCAACGTTGCACTGTCGTAGCTGGTTGTGGTTTATTTTATTTGATGTGCGTATTTACATGATGCCAACAATAATGTGCTGGATATCACGACATACCATCGGCAACTATCCCCATTGCCGAAACATACACAACCAAATCGATGGTGGGGCTTTTGCCTTTAGCTCCTCACCACGATTAATTACAATATATACATCATGCAAACGGGGTCAAAATCGGGGTGTTACAATATAAATATATTGTTGCATGTTCATCAATTCGATGAACCTTCAAAGAGATGTTGGGCATTGAAAGTAGTTGCAGTAGTAGGAAACAATGGAAATATTTCTAAAAGGTCATAGAACAAACCATAGGGTTACATCCTTGATATAAATATTTGCAAAGTGTAATTAGTAATGAATTATTTCCAAAGTTAGTCATTTGACTCAACTCATGTAAAACGTTCAAATATACCTTGTTATCCAGTGAAGTACAACAGGTGCAGAAGTAAGGGTCAGAGCCTAAATATGAAAGATTTTAACTTATGGTTAAAATTGTTTGGGATAAAACAACTAAAAATAATCAATCTATGAAGAGTTAGTTGCGTGCATGTTTTTTGTGTGCATGTATGTTGTCTCTTTCTCTCTCTCTTTAAATAATATATATATTATAGAGCAGGCTGTAGTGGTACATTCAGTGAATTTCTAATAGTGCTTTGCAGTTACCATTGCTAATTCTATGATCTAGTTGATGATTTCTGTCAGGCAATGGAACTTTGAATCTAAAATGTTCATACCTACTAATATGAAAGGTTTCTTGTATGCAGCTTGGTGGGATAGCTCCATTAGGTTGAGTGCTTTGAGCTTCAAGCAGGAGGGCCCAGGGTTGATACCCTGGTCTAGCTACCTTTGTTGCATGCCTTACCTAATGTCCCTACTGAGTTAGGTTCCATAATCATCACTCATGGGTTTATATTGGACACCATTCGTGAAATGTAGGGAAGTCTTGGGGAGTTAACACATGTGATTTTCTTTGGAAAAATGAATGGTTACATGTATGTGAACTTTTCTGGGTGAAAATGCTTTTAAAAAATGTTGTATAACCCAGATGAAATCCTTCTAAGAAACTCTTAGGTGTTTGTATTTTAGCAGAACAAATGAGGAAACTACTATAGTACAAACAACATTGTGGCCTTTCCATGTCTTTTGTATCAGGATTTATAATGCATTGAAGGTTGGAAATTAATACTTGAATTGGGAAATATTTTTAATGGGAGAAGTCTTTCTCTATATTTGTTGTAGACATCTATATGTCAAATTCTAATCGAAATGAAACTGTTTAACTCAACAATACTGATCATTGCACTGATTGTAGTGAGGTGCTTACAACCCAATATGGTGGAGATGTTGTCACGTTTTAATTCCAAAAAATAAAATGTATTAAAAAATAAATATTTAAAAGTAATTTAAAAATTCATGTTGGTTCATAAAATAAAAAATGAAAAGAAGCATAGATCCATCTTAAACCCGGATATATTAAGCATAAGAGGGATCCAATTTCTTGAGGTGCAAAGATGAAAATTTGGGGGGACGACGGGTGCCTAGAAGCCACCCTAGGGGGAAGCGCGTTGTGCACTTGGGAAACCTGGGGAAACGATTCTTTGAGTTTCCCCCAAAAAGGGGGATGTGGGATAACATTTCCCTAGGAGTTTCCTTGTCCCAGATGCATGGGGGGGGTGAGGGGGCGCATTCCCCACCCTAAGGGACACGTCCCCATGGAACACTAAAAAATATAGAGACCATGTTGAAAATTATTGACATGCAGTCTTTGACAAAATCTAACGTTTTGGAGGCTGCTCGGATTGTGGGTATAGAACAATTTTGTTTTAGAGAGGAAGCCCAAGAAGGGAATTCATGTAATGTTAGTGGTAGTCTGTGAAATTATTTGATAGACTTTGAGTGGAACCTTGAGATAAACTCTAAAGAATCTCAGTAGAGGCCTAAGATGGGACTTACTAGGTTTTTTATCAGTGTCACCCAAATTCCAACCAATTTATTTGAGAAAACGTCCATATAATTGGATGGTGTAACATAAAGACATGATCACCAGTGAAAAAGAGTACAATTCAACTTTCAGCTTTTTCTGAGTTAAACCAGATTTTAAAAACTCATTCTGGTTCTTTTCTTTAAAGAGAAAAGTTGAAGTGTGTTGTTAATATGCTTCTTGAAGCTTGAGTTTTTTAAAGTAAGAACATTTTTTTCATGTGTATACAAATGCATCATAGATCTTTTAGGGAGTTGAAGTGTATAGTCAAGGAGGTCATTTTATCCATATAGACACAGATTTGACAAATGAATGAAGAATGTAGCGTGTTTGCATATTTTGATTGTCATAAAGTGGGGTGTTATTTCAGAAAATTGTTGGTGTATTTTGAAATTGGAATTTGTTATAGTTTGTAAGTCCTTAAGTCAAAGCTAGTCTCTGTTTTGTGTGAAAATTATTCACAAAAGTCTAGTTTCTTCTTACAATGATAGTTTAACATTAATATAAAGACAAAGGTGAAAATCTACCCTTTTACAACTGACCTAAATGAAAACAATGCCACCTTACACTATAATCATACTTTTTTAATTGTTTTTCCTCAGGGTTAAGTTGTACTACGAGATGTAGTTTTATCAACATGTATTTCAAATTTGAATGTTTGAATAATGGAATTGAAATGAGTTAAACAAACTAGTTAATCTATATCATTTGACTATCTTGTTGTGTAGAGTTGTTATGGCGTTCATGTTAATATGTATTTTAGGTGTATAGTCGAAGAGGTCTTCTTATCCATATAGAAAACGGATTAGAGAAATGAATGAGTGTGTTTACACAAATTAGATGGTCATAAAGATGGGTGTTATTTGACGAAATTGTTTTTTATTTTTAAATTCAGAATTCTTTTCTGGTTTGCAAGTCCTCAAGTACAACCAGTCACTGTTTTGTTTGAGAAATTTGCATGGAATTTCAGGTCTTTTTTACTCTGATAGTTCATTAATTATATAAATACTGGTAAAAAGATTCCTTATTTCAATTTTCTACAATTGACCTAAATGAGAATTATGCCAACTTACACTAGAAACTTACATTTTCAAATATTTTTCCTTAAGGCTAAGGTGTACTATGAGACACAGTTTCCTCAACATATCTTTGAGTGTTTGAATATGGAACTAAGATGCTATAAACAAATCAGGTAAAGAAATATATTATATGACTATCTTGTTATTTATAGGTGCTGTGGATTCCATGTTAACATAGCTTCAGCTAAAGTGGACTTTTATAATATTAAAATCTTGTAATAGATTGTGTAGCTCATTCAGCATGAAATTTGGGATCCTATGACTTATTGAGTTTTTTCCAAATGCATGTGATTGTTTACCTAAGAGAAATTGTGTCTCATTTGAGTTCACCTTGTATTTTTAAGATACAATTTGTGAAATCTGTTAAGCTAATAGTTTGCACTGTTATCACTTTTTAACATTTACAAATCACTCTTACAGGTGAATAGGTGTGGTCTGGAGGAGCGGAAAAAATTGAGATTTAAATATTTTAATCCTTATCATTTATCATGCGGGCATTTGGAAAACTAGTAGGAACAAGTATGTTTGAAGTTTGAACCATCATCAAATACTGAGATGAAGTTTAGGGATCAGGATAAATCAGACAGAAAAGGACATGATTCTTTGGACAAGCTTATTAGGAAAACGACGGGAAAGGATTCTCTTTTGTCATTTTCATAGCCTGGAGAAAATTCTGTGCACCTGATTTTTTGCTGCATGCCTTAGATCAACATAGTGGGAAAAAGCTTTCAAAAATATCAACGGTTGAACTTGGAATGGATCCAATTGATTGTGTGCAAGAGAATATAGGTGGTGGCCCCTTTTTAATAGAGTTGAATGGTGTAAAGGAGTCAATACACAACAATGTGAAGGAAACAGGATCTGCTGGAAGGGGATTGCAGAATGGTACAGCGTAGATTCCTTCTCTCAAGTTTTGCAAGGATGTAGTTTCATTTTCCTAGGTTACAACAAAGGTCAATGGTGAGTCTGAAAAATGTATGCCAGTCTCATGCATCAGGTATCTTTTACGTAGTTGTTTATTGGGTCCTTTTCTTGCTTAGTTGAAATTATTTCCATTTCTTATCAATTCGTCTTCTGTTACAGATCTTCTTGGATGGCCCTTTTTATCTAAAGTGCAAATGATTAAATGTGAGAAATTCTCATGGGATTTCTAATCTCATCTTAACCATCAGAGGCACATTCGAGTACATCACCATCTTTTAAATTTTGAAAAGGTGTTTTTTGCTGAACTGATATTTTAATTAGTTACTATCAATTCATGTGTTTTTGCTCATGCTTTGTGTCATATCTAGTTATGTATATGTTTGCAATTTAAATTTTTGGTCAGATTCATACTTAAGTCTTGCTTATTTGATCCTTTTGATGCTTAATAGAAGGATTCCCTTAAAAAAGAGGGAAAATTTGGTTGAATTTCAGGACAAGGTGGATTACGCACTTGTGCTACGATATTTTTCTTCTTGGGTGATTTTTTACGAGTTTGCACTTTTAAAACCATTGTCAACAACACTCCTAAATGGTTCTTTTATTTGGTAATATGTAACTTTCTGTGGATGATGCTAAACAAATTGTATTGCTTAAGAACACAACGATAGAGGTGAAAAGCCTGCCAATATTCCCAAATATTCTTGTTCGATGTTATCTTTCTATGAGAAATGAAGGTATGAATAGGTAATGTATGACAAATGTGCCGAAATTGATTAACTGCATATGTTTTGTTCCACAGGAAATTCATGGATCCTCCATTGTTAAGTCCATGTGAGATTTAAACCAACACTTCCTTCTTTGCCACAGTTTTATGTCAAAGTTGCGGCTACTTTTCTTGTAATTAATGGATCATGTTTGCTTGTTTTCATGATCACATAATATAGTGAAGTCCTTTTGATGCTAATTGATTTATTTTACTTGAGAGGATGTGGTGCAAATTAATCCTTCTAAATTTCCACTACCAGCAGTAGAGCTATTTAACATCCTGGATGATGCAAGCAAGAAAACATTTATTTGTGTAGGTACAGGATCCAAGGATTATACTGGGTCCACTTCTCTTATGAGTGGAAACTATAGTGTACTTCTGTGGTGCTAAAGGAGGAACACATTCAGAACAACATAGGTAAAAATCACAACATATATTGTCTTTATGGCTTCGTTTGAAGATGATCTCATTATTATAGGTAACAACTTAGATAATTGAAAAATTGAAAAAAAGTGAGTTACATAGATTACTTGAAAGAAAGATTTGGACATACTTCATCATTGTTCAGAAGTGAAAGAATGGCAAATGCAATAGCATGTAGAATCTTTATGTCCCAGACCAAGTATGTGAAAAAATACAAAAAAGATTCAATAGCAGATTGCAAGTCAATGACAACTTCTAGTGAAACAGGAATGGAGTTATTACCTTCTGCAGATACTAAACTGGTGGGCACACGATTTAAATGATAAACTGATATTTATGTAGCCGGGATTGTCTCACTATTCATGGAAAGTCCCAAAGTTGTTCACTAGAAAGAAGCAAAGAGAATCACAAGAAGGGGACACCATATTTGTAGGGGAATAAATTCAAATTGGTTCGGAAAATTATCTCTCATCTTCTTGTACATGTGTGCTTTGAAAAATTAACACCTTTAATGACTCAAGATCGGCCTAGGTATAAAATTTATAAGTGTGCACCACTTTTGAGAAAGCGAATTGCTTAATGACCATAGATCAAGGAATGCGTCAAAAGATAAATTATTGCACTCGGTCATAAAAAAGAAGTTGGGGCATCCAACATCTTTCCAACTATAATGAACTGACTTCATCCATAATGTGAAATTTTATAGTCAAAACTCTTTACCACTAAGTAGTACTGCACTCACTTGAATTCCCACAGGTATATGGCTGCTTAGGTCCACAACAATTGTGTCAGGAAACTCTGCATTATATGATTATGACATGCAACTCTACAATAAGTTCATGATATGGGGTCTTACAAAAAACTTGGAGCACTTGTGTCAACAAATTTGAAATAGAAAAAACAAACTACTAAAAAATGGCTCAAGTAAGTGCAACATGGAAAGCAAAACAATAAAAAACATAGCCTGACACACGTAGGTTCCCTCTAAAAGATAGGAAGTCAGAATATTAGGAAATGGTTTTACTATAATTTTATCATACATTGTTGAGTTATTCCATGAAATTATTCATAGACCTACTACTACCCCAGATAATTTCAACTCTGATAATTTCATGTGAATATTTTCAATTTCAAGGCATCCTAGAACATTTTTTCCTTCAAATTTTTTTAGCGTGTTTGTATCTCTCTGGACTGGGCTGGTGAGATTTGTCGATGGGGGTCAACATGAGGAGATTGTTGTTTTTGTTCCAGATCATAGTTTTCATGGGTTTGGGCATGTTGGGCAGTTTTTCAGATGCAAATTCTTTGAAAAGAAATTGCACCCTCAATTGCTCCATGGTAGGGTTTTCAGTGAATTTTGAGATGGTACAACATTAGCTCCAAGGGGTTATCAGTATATTGGATGGTTTCTCCTTCATGGTGACCAATTTTGATATGATTGAAGGGGTCTAGATTTATTGGTGGGGGGCCTACGGGGATGATTTTGAGCACTATATATATTTCCAAGATTGTATTCGTATCTGGGGGTCTCTGAGGCATTGATTGGTTCACCCTTGGGGTACCAGTTGTGCTTTTAGGTTTCAATCTTTGCTACCCTACCCATATGATCAGTCCCACCTACGAATGCCATCCTGATCATTCGTTATATTTAGGTGACCTTAGTTACCTTACCTAAGTTATTGAGGGGGTATATGCAAAGGTTATTATGTAGGTGTTTTGGATAGGTAGGGGTCGGACATGACAGTCTCTATATGTGTTGAAGCTGAGTGCCACTATAATTGGTTACGAACCTCTACTTGTTGTGTATGGGAGTCTCAATACTCTCCTAGGTGAGACATACCTGCTTCATTTGGGAGCTCACTTATCCTACCCTATATTTGCTTGTGATTTTGCTTTAGATTTTCTTAGGTGTATGCTCTATGCACGCTAGATTTCTTAGGGTTGCATAGATGGATGAACTCTTTTATTTCTATTGAGTCATTGTGGATTCGAGTGCGGAACCTTGCCATTCTTGTTCTTTAA
The DNA here is from genome assembly GCA_001517045.1 of Pseudotsuga menziesii. Classification (NCBI taxonomy): domain Eukaryota; kingdom Viridiplantae; phylum Streptophyta; class Pinopsida; order Pinales; family Pinaceae; genus Pseudotsuga; species Pseudotsuga menziesii. The sequence goes on along the minus strand of LPNX010002225.1, from coordinate 671,905 downwards.
CTGTACTTATGCCTTCCATGTATCCTCCTCCTTTGGGAGAGAGAACCAGACAGTTCGAGCATACTCATTCTCACTTTGATTCACGTACTATGGGTGATCATGAGCACGAGATTCCGGAGATCCATGATCTTCCTTGTCATGTATGGGAAGATGAACCTCCTAGCACATATGGGACTCCTGTAGGGTCTGGTCGTCATTCGGCTAGACCGTCACATGAGTATTTTTCACGATTCACATAATCCACACACCCTAATTGCTAGTATTGGCTTTTGGGCGATGAGACTCACCACACATCCACTAACACTAGCATTATTAGGTATGGCATACCTGATATTCCCAAGACCGGTCTAGAACCTCATGATGGATCATGTGTTCACCCTGGTGTTGTGCCTGGGGGCACTTCCATTCCTTTCCATGTGGAGAGGTTCGACAGCTCTAGTCACATTACACCTTCCGTCCCTTCGGTGGAGGTTCCTTCACACACACATCGTAAGCCTAGCACTAGTGTTCCTATTCGGGGACTAGAACTGAGACATGTGAATATTGGGGGAATGAGTTATATTCCTTCACATAATCCATTGTCTTCTACACCAATCCCTTCAAATGCGTTTTTAACCACTCATCCTCCCCCTAAATCTAGTGGGCCTTCTGGCCGGAGTTCTGCTACTAGCCATGTTTGTCCCACTTCTACTAACATCATGGTTTCACAAGGCCATGTGGCTTCTTCCATGTCAGCAGGACATGTATCTTCCCATGGACCATCTAATGGTCCAGTTTATGGAACATCTTACGGACCATATTATGGATGAACCTACACACCTTATGGCTCCAGGTATCAATCCATGTATCAATCACCTAATTATGGCTTTATAGCACCCCAGTCTCAAGGTAATCCACGTTAAAATCCTTACATGCAACCCTATATGGGTAAAATGGGAGGAGGTTATTATCCCACTGTCCAAGGCCATAGTGTATATAGGATTCAACCTTATGTGAACCAGTCCTATCAGGGAGCATGGAACCAATCGGCTCAACCTAGGCTCTCTTTCCTTGTGACTTTGAATCTACTTGATTTGTCGAGATTGACGAATGATCCTATATCTCATGAATCGGCATGGCCAGTAGTTTCTACCAAAATTCCTTAAAAAATTCCAAAGTGCAAGGGTAAAGATGGTGATGAACCCAGTGAGCACGTTACAACCTTCCATCTTTGGTGCTCTTCGAACTCCTTGAACGATGAGTTTGTCTGTTTGAGACTATTCCAATGCACCCTCATGGGTCCTGCCACAATATGGTATATAGAGTTACCTGGGGGGACATATTATTCGCTTCATGACCTTGCGATGAATTTTTTTAACCAATTCCAGCTACCCGTGCATTACGACACCGGTATCGAACTCTTGTCAACATTTTGGCAAGACAAAGCCACCTATATTTTGGATCATATTCAAGAGTGGCATAGATGGAAGAGGATGATTAAAGCCTTTATACCACTAGAGTTTCTTCTAGAGTGGTTCCTCAATTTGTTTTTACCCTATATCACAAAGGATGTTTCCACATCTGGAGTGCAAAATGAGGACCAAGCTATTTTTAGGGCTTAGCAGTTGGATTTGATTTATGCTTAGTTTGGGATCCTTTATGACATCATACCTAATGCTCCATGTTCCAATTTTGACCCCAAGTTGAAACCTAGGTCACATGTCGATGGTATTGTTGGCTCTACAAGTACAAACCTGTGGATTTGGTTACGAAACAAGTGAGCCAGTTATCGCTTAACCAATATACATCTGGGAAAGCTATGACTTTTCCCCTTCCTACCTAGTTGGTGGATGTACTTTCTATGTAATCATTAAACTCGAAAGGTAACCAGAAACCTGGAAGGAATAAAAGGAAAAAATAAAAATAAGGGTGGGCAATAATAATAATGAGGCTAATATGTGTTCTTGTCCAGCCCCTTTGCATCCTATTATCACCACCGGTCCCTTCACTAAGTGGGGGGGTGATTTTATGGATTGTAACCCAGCTTTGGCTAGGGGGAACCATCATATTATTGTGGATTATTTCACGAAATGGGAAGAGGCTATGCCCACTGTCAAATACAATGGTGAAATAGCTGTGCATTTCATATTTAACCATATTATCACCCGATTTGGCATTGCAAGGGAGCTTGTCATTGACCATGGCAGGTAATTTCAGAATAAAATGATGGAAGAGTTTTCTTCAAAGTTAGGGTATAAGCAAGAGAATTCCTCTTCTTATTATCCTCAAGCAAATGGACAGGTTGAAGCAGTGAATAAATCACTTAAGTCCATTCTCCAATGAACCATCGCACAGAGCAAGAATAATTGGAATATCATGTTGTATCCTACTTTGTGGTCCTATAGAACCGCGGTTAAGACTACCACCATTTTTTCTCCCTATCAGCTTGTGCGTGGGGTGGATTCAATATTACAGGTTGAATGCAAAATCCCTTCTTTGAAGCTATCCATGGATATTTTAACAGAGACTTCCGCATTGGAAGAACGTCTAGTCCGGGTGGAGCAGCTTGATGAGCAGTGTCGAGATGCTTTAGTGGCTCTTGAGGTTAACAAGCGTCATGTTAAGGTCTAGTATGATAAGTTTGTTTGTACTAGGGAGTTTAGTGAAGGTGACCTAGTCCTTTTGTTGGATCAATCTAAGGAACCATTCGAGGTAGAAAAGTTCAACCCGATGTGGCATGGTCCTTATGTGGTTAAGCGTATCTTATATAAAGTCACCTATGAGTTGGTGGATTATGAAGGGACAACCTTGGTGGAGCCTAGAAATGGGCTCTATCTTAAAAAGTACTATGCATGATTTTCAGCCAGGGCTGAATTTTTGTATATTATTGTACATTTTTTGCATTGCATTGTTAGGTATTATTATGGTGATTGGGTTTGTTGATTAACTTTCGTTTGTTATGGAAGATGTCGATGGAGTCTTCTTTTTACATAGGATTCACTGATGGTTCTAGCCGCCACACTCAGAACTCAGCTTCGACTGCTTGGGTGATCTATAGTCCTATGGGTCAAGTGTTGTGTTCAAGAGGCTTATGTTTATGGCCTTCGTCAAACAATGTTGTTGAATACAGTGCCATTATTGAGTTATTGCGGGATGCCATTTCACATGGTGTCCATTCTCTTGAGGTACGTCTTGATTCGTAGTTAGTGGTCTCACAGCTCAATGGCTTGTATCATGTTAGGGATCCAACATTGTTACGAATATTCTTGCATGTAAGATTGATAGAACGACAATTTGAGAGTATAACATACATTCACATTCCAAGAAATTTTAATCAAGTTGTTGATTCATATGCTAACTATGTACTAGATTGCATTTTTTTTCACAGACCATAAGCATTTCACAAACAAATTTTACACCTGTAAATAGAATAAAATCGATCATCATAAATATTTTTCATTAAGTCCAAAAAGGTGACATCATAATACATAAGTGTCATATACAAAATTTGGGCTTTCGAGCCACCAAAATATACAACACAGTCATACAAAATATAAACCTAGATCTCTAAGCCTGAGGTGGAGGAGGGCATTGATCATGGTAGCACAGCACGACTATAGCTAGCTGGAAAAATAATCGAACCCATTCCCATGGTACCCCAACTACCTGGCATTGCATCGCCTCAGGAAAGTCCTCGACTTGCGCCATCAGAACTCTCTATGTCAAGCGAACAAAGTTTATGTGGATGCTTTGGACCATCAGCTCTGCCTCCACACCCATGATATCATCGCCTCTTCCCCTCTGTTGATGATGAGGAAGTCCTTCTGGCCGTCATGGTCCCACAATTTCATGTACATGACAGAGTTTCATTATGTGTCATCACACCAAAAACATGTCTTTTGATTTCATATATAAAAAGAAAATTAATAACTCAAAAAAAAAGTGAGTTGGAGTTCATTAACTATGTCTCTGTATGCTAATCCTGGTGGTAGGGGCATATCTGGATCTCCACCGAAGTCTATCCATGCATAGGGGTAGTCATCTATGGTGATGATCTATCTCCGCACCAGAGGAAGAAGTTTGTTGGGTAGTGGTTGGCCACTCTTCCCCCTCCCAGTATCTACATGACATTGGCCCAGTGTAGCTGAGACAAATCCCTAACTCAATGTGGAGCAATGTCAACTCTAGGGCTTAGCCCCAACACCCTATCAAAAAATAATGCACTCAGTATGCTGCCGAACCCAAAGTTTCATATCCTTCCCATCTTGCAGTCACTGAGTTGTTGCTTCATGTTGCTTAGTAGTGAGGTACTCCAGTAATATATCATAGGTCACATGCACTCTACTGCATAGAACATCATTTTCCTTGAGGCTTGGTGGAGCGATTCTAAACCTATGATTCTACTCAATTCCAATAGTATGCCTTTCAGCCCCAGGTTTTGAATGGAATTTTTCATAATTTGAATCCCAACCTTCTCAGTATCGGATAGGCAATACACAGCTATTTAATCCTCTATAGTCAACCCGCCTTCTGGCCCACAGGATCGGAGGTTCACTATCTCCCCTCTCTGGGACAAACCTGTGATAAAATATATGTACTCAACCTCGATGTTGAGTGACATCCCATCCAACTGAAAATTTTCAGAATTTGGATCCCAATAGTCTACTAAAATCTTGAGTAGCCTTGGATTGGCTCTTAAGATGCCAAGGTATCAAAATTTATACAACCCACAAGTCATCAATGCTTGTTGAGCCATCAGATCAGCCTGCACAGCTTCTTCAACATCACCATGTTCCCTCTCTCTCCATTCTAGCACCATCGTGCACAATTTTTTTTGAGTTTCATTAGTATTTGCCTTTGGAGATCACATTTGCGGCCTTGTACATGGCTATTTTCAGAATAGCCACATATGTACATGAGTATTGTGGTCTTTTTTCTTGTATACCCAGGCCTATACGCAGAAAAAGACCTGATTTTCGCCTCGGCCAAAACACACATTTTGGGGTGGACTAAACAAAAAATTTGACCACTAAAATTAAAATTTTTTACATGAAAGTGAAAGAGAAGGGCTTGGGTAATTACCTGGGCCAAACTAAGACTGTTTTCGTTGGATGATGCTCCCAGAATTAGCTCTTGAAATTCTGGATGCAAATGCACTATGGTGGGTAAATTTTCAAAATGGTATGTAAATTTTTAATTTTTCACTATTTTATAGAATTTCTTTTGAAATTTTTACCCACTTCCTATAGTTTTTTACCGTTTCTGAACATTTGGACTAATATGATGTTGTAGGAGCCCATTTTGAGGGTGGTTTAACCGAAAATTTGACCCGTTTATGTCTATTATAGGTATCATGTCTAAATTGGCATATAGGTTAGGATTTCACATCCACCTGCATTTTGCATGACATTATAACCATTTCATCTTAACCTTAGGTGCGAACCTATTCCATGATGTCGTGAAACCTTCTTGATTCTTTTAGAAGTGGTGTTGTGTGAATGGTAGAGCTTTCCCATACATGGGTACCCTAGTTAGATACCATATTGCATTTGGTTCCCATGCTGACATTTCTCTCTTAGGTTGTGGGAGTCCTTTTAGTCTCGCCATGTCTTTGAGCAAGAGCTTCATTCTCCTCTTGAACTTTATGTTGGCCATTGAACTTGGGACTCCCTTGTATATATCAAGTTGTAGTTGCATTTTCCTGAGTTTTGTTTGCCTTCTTGAGCTTTATGTCATCTCCCTAACCTTGAGTTATCAGCCATATAGCCCGAGCTTGTCTGATGTCTAGCCAAGCAGATCCTTTTTTACATATCTTTTGCAGCTTGATCATCCCTTTTACCAAGGGGAGACCTTCCCCTAAGTGTCGTTATCTGTTAAGAACCTGTGTCAACCCTCCTCTTTATTTTGTAAGTATATTTTATCGGACGCATGTGCTTTGTAAGTCGTCCCATCAGTATGTTGTATTATCCCATATTCATGGGGAGTAAGTAATAGTTGTTAAGTTGTCTAGTTATTATGTTGCATTATCCCACACGCATGGGGGGTAATAGTTGTTTAGATTAGACTTAGTATATAAGTATGTGTTGAGGCTAATGAAAGCATGGAAGAGTTATTTTGTATTGAGCTTGCTCAAACGAGGTTGCCCCCTCGAAGTGGCCCACGATCAATAAAATCTCTTTTGTGCTCCAATATTTTTGTTATATCGTGCATTTTCATTGTTTATTGCAGGAGGTTTTCCACATCTGGTATCAAAGAACTTTCCTTGGCACAAGTGGATTTTTTTTTTCTTTTGAAAAAAAGAGAGGGCACAAGTGGGTGGCGAATTTCAGATCAATTTCTGAAACTTTCTACATAGAATTAGAAGAAATAGGTTGCATATATGAATTCTTCTTTCCAAAATACACAGTTTCAAAAAACAATCATCCATTTGGAGTTCTAAAAGTGGAGATATCGCGGATTTCAACTCGGCAATTTTCAAAATTTCGGTGATAGTTGTGGAAATTGCAAAGCGAAAATATTTTGACTGGGTGCCCAGATTTCTATTCCGATTTCGTGGGTAGAAGCAGAGTGGTTGTTCCAATTCTAGAAAGAGGCTATATTAGCGATTCTGAGCATTATAGATCAGGTTATGCTCATTTTAAAAGTTTTCATCTCAAAACCCTAGCTCTAATTACGGGTTTTTGAGCATTGGGTGGAATTTCTGTCACATTTTTTTTGGCACTATGATTATTGTAGTAGTTCTTCTTCTTGCATCAGTATTTTTCATTCAGATCAAGGAATAAACCCTATCCGCTTAACTATGGGAAGTACTTGGGCATAGCCCTAAAACTCATTGTGAGGATTACAATAGGAACCCCGAAGTAGCTGGCCATTGAGAGCACCTGCCAAGTGAAAAGGGAAATGACCTCCACCATATTGACTAGATTCCCATTCGCGAGAAAAACCAAAGAATTGTCATTTTTGGCCAAGTGGTTAGCATTTTTACATTCGCCATGAAGTGAGGGGTACTGCCTCAATACTCAAGCTTGAGACAGCCATGGTGGCCAAGTGACTACCTTTGAACCATTAGGAAGCTGAATATACCTGGGGTCCATATCTATTTATAGTTGATAACATGTAGAATTCCAGACTTGTCACAAATCATTTACTCCAATTCAAGTTGATAAAGCACAACTTTCTAGCACCGCCATAGATCATTTCTTCAGGGAAAAAAAATTGTTTTTCAGCCATATATTCCTTGATTTAGCTCCATTTCCCTTGGAAATTCACTGTAACCCCTATCATTCCATTCTACATATTTCATTCATTGGGGACCCTATCCCAAGTCCACTTCCTGAAGCCCGAAATTCCATCTCCTTTTTTCACATTGCTTATGAACTTCACATTTTTTGTTTCCTTGTCCCTCAAAAAGTGTCCAGAACCTAGTTACCCACTCACGTTTTTCGCAACTCAAAATTTTAATTTTCTAAAACCCTCTTTGTTTTTGTTTTTGCACCCATTTCCGATTAAAAAAAAGACAAACTTGCTTATGGTTGTCACCTGTGCAGGAGAAAATTGATAAATGGAAGAACTTGTCACCCTCAAGACCAAACTCGAAGATCTGGATCAAATATTTCTCGACCTCCATCTTCAGTATTCATCCATGAGAAATCGGCAACATCTTGACTCTTCTGTTGGCACTACGTTCTCTGCTTCTAGCAACTTTTGTGGGCCGAAGATTGAATTCCCTCGCTTCAATGGTGATGATCCAAGTAAATGGATACACAAGGCAGAGCAATACTTTAATATGCATAACACTTTTGATGTCACCAAAGTCCCACTTGCATCATTTCATTTGGAATGTGAAGCCCTTTAATGGTTCTATTGGTACATCAAGGATCATGAAGAGCCCCAATTGACATATTTTTGCAAACTCCTTTTGCACCGATTTGGTCCTACTGGTTTTGATGAATTCACAAGAGCACTCACCAAACTTTGCTAGACTGGCACTATGAGAGAGCATCAGACAAAATTTGAGAAATTATTCAAGCACATGGAAATATTTTCTGATGCATTCTATAGGAGTTGCTTTATCAGTGGTCTTAAGGATACAATTCGATCTGAGGTTAACATGTTCTATCCCAACACAATGATGGAAATCCTAGGGTTGGCTAAGATGACAGAGGACAAGATCAGGGCTCAGTAATGCCCCAAATCCACTTTTGTTCCATTCAGCAATATGGTTTCCCAAAGATGTCCAATCCCTCCAACTCCTAGACCCACTCCTATCAAGCATTTGTCTGAATATGAGTGCGGTCACGTAGGGAAAAAGGAATTTGTTATAATTGTGATGGGAAATTCGCTCGGGGACATCAATGCACTAAACAAAATCCCTATCTCTTGGATGTGGTTTCTCCGCCTGCACTTGAAATTTGTGAAGCTGCTAAGGATCTAGTAGATGACCAGGTCGACATTTAGCAGCCGCATGTTGACCCTCATTCTCATGATGAACACCCAGAGATATCTCTCCATGCATTATCCGAAGTTAATGCCCCACAAACCATGTAGGTCAAGGGTTTATTCAAGAATATTCCTCTTACAATACTCATTGATTCTGGCAACACCCATAACTTCATTGACCCTCAGATTACCAAACAAGTTGATAATTTTGTCCATCCTCGCTCCATCTTTCAAGTCATGGTTGCTAATGGGAGCACCTTACCTTACAAAGGAAAGTGTTGCAATGTGTGTATCTCTGTTGGATATTATAACGTGTGCTCTAACATGTTTGTCATGCCTCTAGGAGGATGTGATGTGATTTTGGGAACTCAATGGTTACTCACACTTGGACCCATCTTATGGGATTTTGCTGAACTGTGGCTGCAACTTTCAGTCAATGGGAACAAACACACGTTCAATGGATTACAACCAGGTTTTCTTAGCATCATCAGTTCCCACCACATGGAAAATCTCCTTAAGATGAATTCACATGGTTTCATCACTAATCTCCATTTCATTCAAAAAATGTACACGTCACCAGTCTCAACTACTCCCTTAGATATTTCATTCCGATGCACCCTTTAGATGCTTGATTTTTCCAAGATCTTCACTCTTGAGAGTGATGCTTACAAAAATGGACTTGGGGTTGTCCTCTTTCAAGATGAACATCCCATTGCATTCACTGACAAATCCCTTTCTGGAAAGAATTTATCCACCTCTACATATGAGAAGGAAATGATGACTATTTTGCACATAGTACAAAAGTGGTGGCCATCCCTCTTAGAGAATCCTTTCGGCATCAAGATGGATCACCAGAGTTTGAAATATTTCCTGGAACAATGGGTCTCATCCCCAACACAACAAAAATGGGTTATCAAACTTAGGGATTATGACTATAAGAAGGCTCAGGACAATCTTGTGGTGGATGCTCTTTTCCACACATTTGATGCCCATGTTTCTCTTTTAGTTATTTCTCTGCCTATTCCAACTTGGTTACACTCTGTTCAGCAAGGCTATGTCAATGACTCCTCATTATCTGAAATCATCCAACCCTTGGCCAGTAACCCTTCTGTGGTACAACATTTCTCTTGGGATGGCTCTTGTTTGAGATACAAGGGTCGTCTGGTGCTTCCCTAGAGCATAGATATTAAAAATGCAGTCTTTTATGAACTCCATGCTTCTCCATCGGAAGGGCACTCTAGGTTCATGAAAACATATGAGAGGGAATGTTGTCACTTCTTTTGGAAGGGAATGAAACGAGAAATTCAATAGATGGTTTCTGAATGTGCTCCTTGTCATCGCCACTAAGATTAAACTACACTCCTTTTCGGATTGCTTGAACCTTTGCCCATCCCTACAAGGATTTGGACATATATTTCGATGGATTTCATTCAAGGGATCCCTAAATATGGAGGGAAGACTGTAATCTTGGTTGTGTTTGATCGGCTCTCCAAATATCATCATTTTTGTGCTTTAAGACCTCCATATACCACCTCCTCAATCGCACAAATTTTCATGGACAAGATATTCCTTCTTCATGGAATCCCTTCTTCCATTGTCTCAGACCACAACGCACCTTTCACAAGTCATTTTCTCCTTACTGACACCAAAATGAATATGAGTTCAGTTTATCACCCACCAATAGATGGTCTGAATGAAGTCATCAACAACTATTGGGAAACTTCTCTTCGTTGTTTCACCTCTTAAGAACAACGTATGTGGCCAAAGTGGCTCCCTCTCGCTGAATGGTGGTACAATACTTCCTACCATACTGCATCTCCAATGACTCCATATGAAGCAATTTATGGTCACACACCTCCATTACTCCTTCCATACACCCCCAGCAGTTCACCAATTTAGGTCGTTGACATGGTTCTTCGAATCCGACATCAGATTATTCACCTTCTGCAGGACAATCTTCACATGGATAGAACCCACATGAAACACCAAGCCGATCAGCACCGTTCTGAGTGCACTTTTTAAGTTGGTGACATGTTTTTTCTTTGTCTGTAGCCTTACAAGCAATCCTCCTTGAAACTCAATAGGAATCAAACGATCACTATAAAGATCTCTCGTCCATATACAGTTCTTCAGAAGATTGGGTTTGTTGCTTATAAATTGGCACTTCCTCCTTCTTCTCGCATTCAGCAAGTGATTGGCACCAACATCAGAGCACAAATTGTTTTACCACAATGAGATAATAAAGGATCCATCATTTCAGATCCGACAGCCATCCTCAATAAGGGCACTTGTTAGCTTCACTCTCGGTCCATCACAAAGGTCTTAGCTTAGTAGCACAACATGCAAGCAAAGGATGCTACATGGGAACCTCTCCTTCAGATTTAGCAATGGTTTCCACATCTAAAGCTTTGAGGACAAATCTTTTTTTTAAGAGGGAGGGGGATGTTAAGAACCCGTGTCAACCCTCCTCTTTATTTTGTTAGTATATTTTATCGGACGCATGTGATTTGTAAGTTGTGTCATCAGTATGTTGTATTATCCCACATTCATGGGGAGTAAGTAATAGTTGTTAAGTTGTCTAGTTATTATGTTGCATTATCCCTATTCATGGGGGGTAATAGTTTTTTAGATAAGAATTAGTATATAAGTATGTGTTGAGGTTAATGAATTCATGGAAGAGTTATTTTGTATTGAGCTTTCTCAAAGGAGGTTTCCCCCTCGAAGTGGCCCGCGATCAATAAAATCTCTTTTGTGCTCCAATATTTTTGTTATATCATGCATCTTCATTGTTTATTGTAGGAGGTTCTCAACATTATCCTGTACATATATCCTTGCATTGAGTATAGGCACGTTCCACTGCTTGAAACTAGTTTTCTTTCCCTTTGACACTTGTCTCCTCCTATATTTCTACTATAAAGAATTTTTTTTTTCAATCTTTTCAAAATATCTGAAAAAGTACAAAAAAAAAAAGCCAGACAGGAAAAGATGTTATCTTTGGCAGTAGTTTAGTCATTTCTCCTTTGAACAGATCACTTCATATCACATTCATTGGTTGGGTTATTAGTTTGACTGTAGGATATGTAGTCATTACTCTGAGTTTATCTTCGTTGACTGGTTAAGCTTCCATCCCCTATGGAGCCTCTGTTGATGCCTCCTGTTTCATAGAGATGTCCTAGTTTGCATATCGAGTCCATTCTTCCTACCTCCAGTCACCATTCACCTTTATGCTCTTGTTCGAAGGAATTTGAAGCTAGATTCGGCCATTCCTCAGTTATCTTGACTTTGCATGTTGTCCATTCCTAGTACTGTTATTGGTTTGTGCACATCTTGTTCTTCCACATTATACAGCATTGCTAAGTACCTCATGTTGGTTGATGGGGGATGCCTTAATTCCCTCCTTCCAGGGATTCCATTCCATCGACATCAGATCATTTATTCTGGAATAGGAGTCTAGAGTCATTTGAGTGCCTTAAGATTACAATCATCAGTGGTAGGTTCTCTTGTCATCAAATATTTTGGGAATATATCAATGTCCCCTGATCGATGGATTCTTCCAAGTGTTCGACCTCAAGACATCTATTCACACTTGTTAGATTGCACTCTGTACCTTGATTCCCATTTTAATTATTGGTGGGTGATCTCATGTCTGTTAACGATATACATCAAGGACCGATAATCTGACGATGGACTACTATGTTCGACCTTGACAGACCTATTCGCATAGTAGGACATGTACTTGTAGCGGTTTGTGTTGAAGACCTTCTAGCTTGGTGGCATTTCATATATGATACCTCCTTGATCGTGCCAGTGTTCATGAGATTTCAGCTCTCGTGATTTGATTCCAGTGTATACCAGATATCTTCAGCTATTGTGGAGATCTTGATGCATTGTATATATTTAGTCATTATGGATATCTTGATCTATTATACATCTTTATCCACTTTGGAGATTCTGATCTATTGTATATTGTATGTGGCGATGACCACACATGTCACATTTTGTATATCATGCCTATTCATGGCCATTGTACTCTTATGTATCCAGGACTGCTATATGTATTTGTCGTCATATGCAGATATTGATTATTGTATTGTACTGATGAGTGGCCGGTTCTTCCACCTGGGTCTTCATTAATCCACTCTTGGGATGGATTTTATAATGTATTTTGACTATCATGTTACCCCTCTAACCTCACACATTAGGGGCCATTTGTTATAGTTGATTTTACCACACATGGTTGATCACATATTTATGGACTTCCCTGTCCCTATGTAGACTCTTTAGACCCCATGGAGTTGTATTATCCTTTGATGTTCCAAGATAATCCCTAAAAAATGCATGTTTATTGTTGTACATGACTTATAATCCCATACTCGTGTGTACACGCGACTTTTTACCTCAACCCCGTGTACAACAGGATGTGTGCATAAGTCAAATTTTTTTTGGAGTTTTCCTCATGTGAGTTTGAATAAATTGACTCTTGGCCTTTCAAATGCATTGCAAACACTCGTATTTGACCCTCCATTACCCTTTTGGAGTTCTATACAAGGAACCCCTTGGATACATTCACGATACATTGAAGAGGAGGAATTCAAGAGCAAGTAAACTATAGTCCATTTTGCCACATTTTGCATATACTTAAGTTTGCATCCCTTTGTCCCTTTGGAGCACTTTTTGTTCTTCCCAATCTTGCCTTTGCTTGTGATATTGCTATCGAGAGATGGAGGATTGAGGTGGTGGAGGCCCAGGTGGAGGACTCGGTTTTTTATGTTTTGTAGATGTGCCGACAGAGGTTGTCAATATTGTAATATCTGATTTTATTAATAGAAATATCTTTTCCTATCCAATTATGTGCAATTGAAAATGAATATTGAATCTATGGATACGTTTAATTGTTTATGCATCATTGAATATATATGCTAGAGTAGGTCTAATACACTATTATAGAGCATTTTTGTCTTGTTTGTTGTTTTTGAGAGCAAATTGCTAATGCAAGCGTGAATTGGAAATCTCAACGAGGATCTACTTCAAACGTCCATAACAAGGTACGATTCGGTATCCCTTAGTGTTAGATGTTTGGTTTCTCTTGCATATTGGGAAATACTTATTCCTAGTGTGAAAGCTTTCTATTGTGGCACACCCAAAGCCATAGGAATTTTCTCTCTGTAACAAAGTGGATTTACCTAAAGATAGGACACTACGTTTGAAATCAAAGTGTTTTTGGACAGTTTAAATCTCCTAGTCCAAAAACAGAGCCTAAGCTAGTTGATGCTTGAACCTATAAAAATAAAATTACTAATAGATTTTAAGTTAAATGTTCTTTTAATGGTTGTATTAATCAAGGTAGTGAAATGAGACTGGATGGTGTTATAGACTCAAAAAAGTGATAGCAAATGATGTATAAAAATTTCAAAGTGAGTGCAACTAACAATGCAATTTTTTTCTTTTTCTTTGTAAATGAAAAATAATGAAACCTTTTTTTTAACAGTTTGAGAAACTAAAACTTAAAATATTTTTTATTTTCCTGAAAATTTGTGAGAAAAACAACTAATGCAAAATAAAAAATGCCTTTTGTCTTTCCATACACTAATGAAGTGATAATTACATCCTAATATAGGGAAGTGACATTTAGATAATGAAACATAATCCCTTAAATATCTCAATCACGTCCTTGTTTGTTTAGTGAAATGTTTGAAGGATATTGATCTGGTTGCTGCGAATTGATCTATTCTACATAGAAATCCACCACAACTCCAGAATGCTTTAAAAAATATTATACCATTATCTCATTAAATAAATCAAAGGAATAAGAAAAGTAAGCAAACATTACTAATAAAATTTCAAGATATTCATTCAACAAACGTGCATTAGCTTTTATGAAGGAATATTATAATGTTTATTATAATTTATGCAACAACTTAGAATTTTATTCCTCCCTTACAATACTTAGTTATAACCAAGATGGAGCAAATAATGTGCCATTAACATGGCCCATCATACCATGTTAAGGTTTTGTTTGTCCTCATGCAACAAAACTATTTATTGGTATCATGCTTCCATTTCCTCTTACATGCTCATATTTTAGATTCCTACACATATTCCTTGTAGTCATATGCGTCAACCTTCCATTTAACACCTTCCATACACACATCTTGACCTTCTACAAAGGAAATATAGTTTCTTTTAGAAAATTGTGTATTTGCAAAGTGCTATAGCTTGCAGTTTCTATAGTAAATCAAACATGTTAAAAAAGATAGTTTCTCTCCAGCTCATATATGTTGTTGCAAGATATCCTTTGTTGTCACCCCAAAATACAATGTCTTCATCATTAAATTACTAGTTTTTGGTGATGTTTTTAATATGGTGTTCACAAGGTGTTATTGTTGCCTAATTTGTTGTTGCAACTATTGTCATGAGAGTTGGGGATGCAATTATATTCTTGCTATTGATTCCTTTTCTATGATACAAAGATTACACCATTGTGATTTTTGGCATTTAAGAGTACTAATTCGTGTCGTGGTACTATATATGCACAAACTAGACTCCTCTAGTTTAGACATCATTCTAAAGTGAAAGCTAATCAAAACCTGAGTACCATATACCACTTTGTTGTAATTTTCTGAGTTAACAACAAACTCTGAAGGTTTTTTCATGCGATTCTAAAATATAGTAAATGAACTCTAGTTTGCAGGACCATGAGTTGCTTCTTATAGGAACAATAGGACCACCAATAACCATTCCCTTTGAATTGAAACCATCCTATTGTTAGAAGATTCATCTTTATTTGATAATGATAGATACGTCAAAATGTTCAGTATTTTTCATGCAAATATTTCTTTTTGTAGTAATGTAGATATTGCTTCCTCACATGAGAGTTATATGCCTACAAAACATGAATTTTCTGACATGAAATATATACACCTTATGAAACCAAATTCATCTTGCATGAAAGAGAAGCTTGAAAACCCTAATTCCTTTATAGTATCTAGTTCAAGCCTTCCTAATAAACTATTCATGGAAATATTCATACTAGTTAGGATGACTCATGTGAATCTATAGAAACAACATGCATGTGACATAGGTGTGTAGACATGGCAGCATATGAGAGGATGCAAGAATTTTAGATGCAACCCGTAAAAACAACTAGAGGATTTCAGAAATGTTAGAAAGGACAAATGGAAAAGTATATTGTAATGCCTCCTGACATAGTCTGGAAGGCACGGGCATAAGAACATTACAAAGATGGATGTCATGTGGGATTTGAACATATGAAGAGTGGTTTCCACAGCAGTGATAGGGAATAAGAGCATGAATAGTAGTCAAAAGAAGAAGAGATTGAAGGGAATCAAGCACAAGCAAGCATACAGTTCTATGTAAAACCCAATGTGATTTAGATAGGGAAAGGGTTGAGGCCATTACATTTTTGAAGAACTAGTGTTAGAGGCATTAAATGCATGAAGAGGATACAAGAAGGCATGAGATGTAACAACCATGAAAACTGTGAACAAAAGGAAATGCAAAAAGACAAATCACAGAGGCATAAGAATACAACCAAGAGAATGAGTTCTATTAAGGGAGATCAATAAGCTTGATATTGGAAAAGACCATAGAGAGATTGTAAGCTGTCATAACATTCGGCCAGGAAGCATAGAGTAGGTAGATACATGTAAATGAGTTGAGAGCAAGCCAAGTTCCCCAGTGATATTTGTAAATCTGTTCTATTTCTAGTTTTCAACTTTTCCTTAAGGAATGAGGAGATGATTTTCCAAATATTTAAAAGAATTCCTGTTAAAGATAGTTTTTTCTTAATTTTAAGAGCTTGAGAGTGATGTATCTGAGAATGTTTTGATACGATGAGAATGTATGTATGTATGGTCAGAACTTTCATGCACATATACAATTGTCTTAACCTAATTACCACATTAACCTTATACAAAATAACTTATAAGGCTTTCATCCTTTCTATGAACTACATATAAAGATGAAAATAACTTGTATCAGAATAATAGCATGACATGATGTCATTTAACTTGAGTATATACTCTTCATCTTAACATGCTATGTATTTAAATTCAGTTTAAACCATCCGAATGAAAATGTAAGCATCTTGATAAGCTGAAGAAGATATTCATGTAATTGAAGGACAATGAAAGGTTGCATTAATTTGAATTTAGGCATTGGCATAAAACTACAATTTGCAAGGACTGACTAATAAAAAACTAAAAAATAAACAGTTAGAGACAAAGACACTAACTAGAAGTTTAGCTTATACTATTCATCTCAATGCGTTTTGTATTTCACAAGGAATGCAACAGTCATTAGAGGAAATTCAACTCAAAATGGGCCTCCTAAAATGAACTAATAAAATAATAGTTAAAATAATAAAATAATATTTATTAATTTTGGAGGAAGAAAAGAAAAAAACTACCTTTTTGTTTGTATTTTTGACATATCTCCTTGTGTTTTTACTCAAATTTTGATCAGGAGAGCTCGTTGGATGCAGAATTAAATTCCGCATCCAATGAGTACCCACTTGACATACTTTTGACGGACCCCGCTACCCCAAAAACAAGAAATACCTGAAAAATGGAATGATGACATCATCATTTCATTTTTTCAGGTATTTCTTGTTTTTGGGGTAGCAAGGTCCGTCAAAAGTATGTTGAGTGGGTACTCGTTGGATGTGTAATTTAATTCTGCGTCCAACAATCTCTCTCAATCAAAATTTGAGTAAAAACACAGGGAGATATGTCAAAAAAACAAACAAAAAAGTAGTTTTTTTTATGATACCTATCCCCAAATTTATATTAAAAAAGTATTTAAGACCTATACGGTATTTCAAATTTAAATCAATTTCATTAGCTAACACATGATGACATTGAATTTGAATAAAAGTTAAAACGCCCATTTTGAGTTGAAATTTCCTCTAATGAAGCATCTCGGTAAGCAGAGGAAGATATCCATTCGATTGAAGGATAGACGAAGGGTGATTATTCCGAATTTAGGCTTTGGAAGAAAATATGACTTGAAAATAATAAGTACCAAAATATTCTAATACAAATCAGTTACAGATAGACACCATATAGAAGTTTCCATTATGTTTGTTCAATCGGAAATTACCATCATACTCAGATAATGGTGATCTATTGACCCAACACAATAAACTCATACAAAATTTGTATTTTTGTACTATTTCATATTAACAGACAAAAGAAATTCAAGAAAATATCAAACAACTACTGGCAATCGAAAAGCTAAACATACTGCATAAATTGATGATAAGATGAGATAAGATCATTTTATTAATGTCTAACAAATGACCATTAAAAGTTGGTCAATGGGACTAAAATAGCACATGGTGGGAGTGTAAAAGTAACTCCTATATCGACACTATCAAAAGCCAAGAGAACATTGTTCATATTCAGCACATTCTGTTTGTTTCCTAATTGTATTTTATTTTCCCAATGGGTATTGGAAGTAGGCCACTTGCTCATTGCACAGTGCAAGTTGTGTGAAAAGGTTCACATATTTAAGATATCCATTCTGGTCTTATTAATTATTCTTCTGTTTATGAAAGTGGCATGTATTTCGATTGATATAACATTTGTAGCATTTCAACTTATGTTATTAAAGTAGGAATTTTCCAATTCGAACTGGCACCTAGTGGCACATAACTAGCCAAATTCCCAACAACATTGACGACAACCAGTTCAACTCACCCTTGGGCTAGATTTCTTAACCCTCTTTTCATTAGCAATTCCTGATTTCTTCTCCCATGGTCTAGCAGCAATAGAAAGTATTCTAGGAGTATGCTCTCCTCTGAAGGGAGCTTCAAGAGTGGGGGTGTCCCACGAGCCACAGCTAAGCTTGCATGCATTGATACCAACCTATTCATGTTGGTACTGGCTATAATTGCAATGAGAGGAGTGGTAATATCGCTCCTACAGGAATGGATACTCCAGCAAATGCTCAAAGGATGGAATAATACCCAAATGTAGGTTCTATTGGTCTTGTTACTTGGGTTATTAGTAAATTTAGTAGGTTCCCAAATAGTGGGTAGTTTTTGATCTATGAGAGCAAGATTATCTCTGTAGTACTCTTCAGTATCTTTACTAATGTTTACTCCCACATTAAGACCACAAACAAGAATCTTCAAACTATGGTAGTCAAGTTAAAATTTTAGTTAAGTCAAGAAATAAACATGATAAGATGTTGAATGACTTATGTTCCAGAACTTATTTATGCCTAAATCTTCACAAGTGAAGTTGTTTTACTTTTATTCATAAAATTATAATAGTTGTTCTATTCTTCCTCTAAAATTTTAAGCAATTAAGGAGTTGGAGGTGAGCCTAAAGAGTTAGGCTACTACCCAAAGGTTGAGCAAATTTTTCAAGAGTTGTCCATACAGTCGAATACATTGTTCCCAGCACCAAATAAGATGAAGTAAATAGGGTATTATCATACCCCTAAACAATGAGGAAGTCGAAAAGGACAATAAAGTTGCTTTATAAGCAATGCACTTTGTAACCCCTAAAGTACCTATCCCTTAGATGATTGAATAGAAACCCAAAGAAGTCATAGGAAAGAATGTCGAGATACGACTAAGAAGACCAATAATTAGTCAACAAAATCATATTTAAAAAAAAATAAAATTCCCCGATTTATAAGAGGTCTCCTTCTCAAATCCAAGCCTATAAAACAAATTCCTCCACAGCAAAACAATACTCTTCCGCAATCAAAGAAACCATGAATAAAGGTTTTACCCCCCATTTTGCATGGGTGTCCACTTGTGATTTGCATCACACTTTCAGTGGGGGGTGACATGTCCATACCTTGATTGAACATGATTTTTTTCTTGGTGACTGGACTTACCATGGATTTATGTCCTAGATATATGCTTGTGTGATCATGCCCTAAAGTATGGTGACTTGCTTTAGACTAGGAGCTATGTTGTTTTTTCTTCATAGTACCTTACTCATGAATATAGGATCATTTCTAGCCTATAGTTGAAGCACTAATAGGAGAGACTTACGGCATACAACAGAGAAATCAAAGGTTAATTTGTGGTAAATTTATGGTCACCTATGCACAGTATGGAACCTCCAGCCTAGTCTCTCTTCTCCAAGTTGTTTGCAACCCTATTTTATGACGTCCTAGACAATAGTAAGAAGAATTAATCCAATTTTGGGTGGTACCTATGACTAAAAAAATAGTAAACCCCAAAATCTAGGAAAGTTTGTGGATAGAAACAGTGATAAGACAGCCTCATCTACAATTTAGGTGAACCTGGGCATATTTCAGCCTTTCATAGTGATAAAAAACACTGAATATCCAAATATGTGCATGATTTAGTCATCAAATGATCAAACATTCATAAAACAAACGTCTTGGAACATTACAGCCCTCAACCAAAATCCCAAATAGTCATAGAGAGGTATTTTATGGGTGAAACAACAGCAACTCAGCATCACCATCATATATGGGAACTTTAGAAAATTCTTAGTGCAAACAATAGTAAAAATTCATATCACAGCCCCAAAATGATAAGCCATAGCCACCTACAATAGTTCTAGGAATCAGTTTAGCCTAAAAGACAAATCTTTGATAATTTCAGACCCTAAAAACATAGGTTGAGCCAATTCTATGAAATATTGGGCATGTTGCATCCCTATAAAATTAATTAACAGCCACAAAAGAGGGAAGATATTCATTGTTGACTAGATTCTGAACATTTTTTGTGAGTTTTCACATACCAGTAGTAAAAGACTAGTCTTCAAAAATTTTCCAAACCTATGCATGAGAGCAATAGTAGCCACAATAGCCCTAAAAATTAATTAACTCCGCCTCACCTTATCCTCCTTTGCATTCAAGTTGTGCATTATGGCTCTCTACAATGGTTTTGGTAGTGCAAGTGGGATTGTGTTCAATGTTGTGGACTAGGGTGTTGATGCAGCTATTGTGAGAGACCAAGATTTAAAGACTTGACCCCAAATTTCCAATCAGGTGGGATAAATTGGTAAGTTTACCGTGGTTGGCTCTCTAGTTTCAAACCCATGGAAAATTCCTGTTGGAATTTTCATATTGTTGGTTTAGTTCAAATTGTAGGAGAGCAGTATACATTGCTCACCCTCCCTCCTTTCTGTAAACTACTTTGTATATTTTAAGCCTAGGAAATTATAAGAATGCTCATTGCAGCGGGCTGATAAAGAGATGGTTCATTCTCTGAATTGAGAATGGATAGGCGAGAATCCCTCAATGAAATTATGAACATTAATAAGATGTCGAAGAGGATGAATTCCCAGATGGAAGGAATGAAACAATCCACTGATCATATGAAAAACCATATGGAGCAGCAGAACAAGAAGTGTGATGGGATGGAAACCAAAGTTAGGGCACAGGGGGAAAAGATAGAGCAACTTTTCAATGAAAGATAAATGAATTTCAATATGATCTCGAGTCTCACCCAAGGAAACCAATATTATGTTGGGAATTGCAAGGTCATAAAAGAAATGAAGGAAGACATGGGAATATTTGAAGGTCTAAGCTCCCAAGTTTAGGCTCAGGCTCAAAATGACTAGTACATGGGTGAAAACCATAGTGGCCATGTTTTCTCATAAATATGTAATGATTATATGTTTTTCAGATGCATATTATTACTAGGGAAATTTGTTAATCAGTATAGCCGTATGAACTTTCTGAAAATTTTGTATGCACTATGGGCCTATAAGGGTGAAGGTTTTTTGGAAGAATCTGCTGAACTCTGGGCATACAATTTTATTTCTGAAATTACTATTTCCCAAAAGATGATAAATACCTTTGTGTGTTTCATAACATCAAAAAGAGTGATGTTCTTATTTATCGCCTCTAGGCATGCAACCTTATCCTATAATGATGATGTGAGATGGATGTTATTAGTCGGATGTATAAACTGTGAAATCTTGAAGGTGTACTAAGTAAGCAGTTCATGTAAACCTTTAGAAGAGAAAACCCTAACTTGGTTGAAGTCGCCAAATAATGGAAGGATGAAGAGAATACTTTCACAGAAAAGGAAAATAAGATATGCCTAATACAATAATTCAAATATATGGCCTATAAGGTTGAAGGTTTTTTGGAAGAATCTGCTGAACTCTGGGAATACAATTTTATTTTTGAAATTACTGTTTCACAAAAGATGATAAATACCTTTGTGTGTTTCATAACATCAAAAGGAGTGATGTTCTTATTTATCACCTCTAGGCCTGCAACCTTATCCTATAATGATGATGTGAGATGGATGTTATTAGTCGGATGTATAAACTGTGAAAGCTTGAAGGTATACTAAGTAAATAGTTCATGTAAACATTTAGAAAAGAAAACCTTAAATTGGTTGAAGTCACCAAATAATGGAAGGATGAAGAGAATACTTTAACAGAAAAGGAAAATCAGATATGCCTAGTACAATAATTCAAATATATGCATTGATTGTTAGCTACCATGATTGTTAGATGCTGTTAACTCACCACTCAGCTGAAATATGCAAGGTATTGAATTGGGTGCATATCCTATCATTCTATATACCAAACAATGTGAGAGTGATAAAATATTGTCGAGGAGTGAAAAACAAGGCTTTTACATGCCTACCTTTTTATTGATTAAGTTTGTTCTATGAATTTATTTCCTCTAATGGGTTGGGACTAGAACCCTAGTATGCTCCTTGTATATGTGTATTGTAGTGAATTTTGTGCTTCAAATTTCAAGAAGCACTTCAATGCAATACATGAAAATTTCATGGACCCTCTGTACTCCATCATCTTTGACCAACTATCCCCTAGACTATCAAAAGAAGCTAGGGAAACTATAAACATTATAGGGGATTTGGTACATCCAAGAATATTTCACTGATATTAGGGATTTTGGTGCTTCCTATGCCCCATATTTACTTCCTCAATATGTTTTGTATAGTTTAGTTCTTAGATAGATTTCCCATCATACTATAATTAAATGGATTACTTGTTTTCTCTCGGATCACTCAAAGAAAACATGGTTGATATTCTTGATCAAAGTGGTAATTTTTACTTTATTAAATGTTCTCCATGCCAAGAAATAGGTTGTATCTGTTAAGGATTTTAGCCTCTATATAGGAACAAAAAGGAAACATGATCCAAAATGGATTATTGAAGATGATTTCAAGGCTGTTAAGTTAGCTTCCTCATATAGACAAGATCCTAGTCTCTAGGATCTTATATACCAGGGGGCTATTAGACAATTTTGAGTGCAAACAGCAGTCAAAAGTCACATCATAGCCCCAAAATGATAAGCCATAAACACCTATAGCAGTTCTTGGCATGAATTTAGACTAAAAGACAAATATTGGATAATTTTAGGCCCTAAAAACCTATGCTAAGCCAATTCTAGCAAATTTTGGGCACATTGCAGCCCTATAAAATTAATTAACAGCCACAAAAGAGGGAGGATATTCATTGTTGACTAGATTCTGAACATTTTTGGTGAGTTTTCACATAGCATCAATTAAAGAACAGTCTTCAAAAATTTTCCAAACCTATGCACAAGAGCAATAGCAGCCACAACAGCCGTAAAAATTAATTAACTGCCCCTCACCTTATCCTCCTTTGACCATATGAACAACCATATGGAGCAACATAACAAGAAGTGTGATGGGATTGAAACCAAAGTTATGGCACAAGGGGAAAAGATAGAGAATTTTTTCAATGAAATATAAATGCATTTCAATATGATCTCGATTTTCACCCAAGGAAACTAGTCTTATGTTAGGCATTGCACGGTCATAAAAGAAATTGAAGAAGAGATAGTCCAACAGACTACTATGGGAATATTTGAAGGTCCAAGCTCCCAGGTTCAGGCTCAGGCTCAAAATGACCAATACATGGATGAAAACCATAGTGGCCATGTTTTCTCATAAATATGTAATGATTATATGTTTTTCAGATGCATATTATTATTAGGGCAATTTGTTAAGCAGTATAGCCGTATGAACTTTCTGAAAATTTTGTATGCAGTATGGCCCTATAAGGCTAAAGGTTTTTTGGAAGAATCTGCAGAAATCTAAGCATAAAATTTTATTTTTGAAATTATTGTTTCCCAAAAGATGATACAGACCTTTCAGTGTTTCATAACATCTCTAACACCCTGGTTTTGACCCCATGGTATTAAATTTCATATGATGTAAATAGAGTTGGTAAATCATGGTGTGGATCTCAAGGAAAATGTGCCACCATGGATTTAGTATTTTATGTTTCATCAATTAAAATTGATGCCGATGGTTTATGTGCTAGCGAGACACAATATGTTTGAGACATAATGTAAAATGTACATTAATAAAAATACCACAACTAGCTATGCACCGCAACATTAAAGAGATGGGGGCATGATTTCACAAGGAATTGGGAGGGGGAATTATTCAAACCCTTGATCCTATGGGGAAAAGCCAAATGTCTAAGGGAAACCCATAAAACGGTCAACTACCTTTTTTTTCCTCTTGTTCCCAGTCATCTAGAAGTTGGTTGAGGAATTTATTGCATGGGAATGGGAAAGGCATGGGGGTCAATTTTGAATTGGGAAAAGCACCCATTTTTGGGAAAACGAATTTTGACTTATGGGCGAAGTGAATACTTGGAAAAGGGGCCCAATCCATTCATTCACCCATGTGTTTTCTTCCTCAAGCAGCTAGAGATAGCTGGGGCATTCTCCCTCACATTTTTGTTGTTTTCTTCATTGTTCCCATGGCCAAGGATTCGACGGGGCAATGTTCAGTGGCTACGATCCTCCCTTGGCATTTTGTTGTGGTTTTCCTTATTGCCACGGCTGGGAAATCCCATTTTTTATTTTGTTGATGTAATGTCCCCAAAAATTGAATATATATATATATATATAATTAGCCTAGTTAAAACTACCTATTCTGGACATTATTGAACTTGCGGAATGTGTTGTACTCTATTTGTACTGCTGATTTATTGTAAGTTGTTCTTACATCCTACTTCCTTACTTTTAGTTATGATTATTACTGTGTTTACTGTGTTTTATTTGTGATGTTGTAATGTTGATTACTATGATATTATTATGGTTATGCATTGTTGTGTATGTTAGATACTTTGATTATGTACTTTACTATTATTTTACATGTGCTTCCTGTTGTATACATGAATCTGACTTAACTTGGTTAATGGATAAAGGGGTGGAGTGGCGAGACTAGTTCTCCCATGTAACTACCTAAGAGGTAACAGTCTCTACTTGACACAACTGGCTTACTTAGTTTTGTTTGAACTAATGCATTCTTATCTCGTTACTTTCAGGTATACTTACCGACGAAAAACTTGTTATGGAATGTTGAACGTTTGATCACTAGTACTCATACTTGCAGCTAGTGACACCTACTGGTTGTTATTATTGTTCTTTACAGACTTGAGTTAGTGACAAGCTCACTACCACATTTATAATTTATATGACACAGCCTGGTTATCTAATCGACACTTATTATTCATGGTGTAATTATTACCAAATGTTCATATCCTAACATATTTCATTTATATGTTTATTTTACCAAAGAAAATAACATATAGTTTTATTATATGCGTAATAGGTATATAACTCTTTTGTTAAAAAAAAACTTGGCTTTATAATTAAAAACATTGCATGACATATTTTATATGCCATGGTATTAGGCTTAGAGCCTAAAGAATTCGTTGAGCAAACTCCTAAGGTTATAGACTATAGTCTTCGCAACATGCATGGGTTTAAGCCTTATGGTAAGCTTTGGGGTGGTGGGTTTAATATGGTTCATGCACTATACGACTATGGGGCTATTGCACATTAATGATGGCCATAGAGGTGCATTCAATGCATCTTGGGAGGAGTGGCAGCCAAGCTTAGGGATTGGACCAAGCCTTGGTTTGGAATTTCGCTCCATTTGTTGTTTTCTCTCGGCTCTGGTTTCGATGAAGGAGAATGACTTCATTGGTGTATCAAACAAATAAGTCATGGTTGTATTTGAATCACAGTTGCTTGTTGTAGCTTGTATCACCATATCTTACTTCTCATCATGCTTTCGTTCTGTTGCAGGGATGCAAAGGAGTGAAATAAAAGATTGAGTTGTGGTTCGTGGGCAAGGTCATATTCCATTGGTAAGCCCACTGTGCAAGTCATTACTCGTTTCCTCTCATGGTATCATGGCTATGACTGGGTGTCACTCTTCGTGGGTTAGTTTCTTGCATTTTGTTTCAATGGATGCATTTGGGTTTTGGGGGTTTTTTTATAACTTGAAAGAGCTCTGTGTTGGTAATTCTATGGCATTGGGGGTTTATTAATAGTTGGGGTTTTCATTTTTCCTTTGTCTTGTATTACCTTAAAATGTAAAGGCTTTTTATAAGGGGAACTCTATGTAACAGGGCCTGGGTAATGCCTTGATAGGCTCTGTGCATTTTGTTATTTAAGTTTGATGATGCATACTGACCATGTCAGCACCATTACTTACAATGGTGTAAGACTGTAAGAAATTGACAGTGTAAACTATTTTAATGGATTATAACGAATGAGTTTGTGAATATGTACTGCCTTTATGATTGCAATGATTATTAAATATGGGCTGTGTATAACTTGCATTCATTGTATTTGTTGGTTTTATAGCTAAGTTAAGTGACAACGTTATGGATTTGGGGCCTCGACGTGAATGGCGTTGGCACTCACCATTGGAGCTGTGATAGCAAAGTAGATTTATACTTTACTGTTGGTGTTTATAATATGTATATGCAATGTATTACAGACTGTGAGTAATCACCATGCATTGGAAAAGGAGACCGTGGATTACTTCGTAAAAGGGTTTATATTATTTAAGTTGTTAATTCCTATAAATAAAAAGGCTGAGGCCAGTGAATTATAATGTATATAATTTGTAAAGGGTATTATGACCTCTGTAGATAGAATTTAAGCTTTCTTTATAGCTTGTGTGTAAATGGTAAAACGCAGATTTGTATAAAGTTTAAATACCCTACATGATTTGATCCTGGGTCATTTACTATAATGGAGGTTTATTAAATGAATGCGATTTGGCAATTGAGTGTCCACGAGATTTGATCCCGTGACCTTTGTGCAAATACCTTTGTTATTTGAGTGATTATTGCACATGTATTATTATCGTAGCTTTTATTATGACATGCGATTTGGGCTTGGACACCCACAGGGGTCGATACTATGACCTATGTGTATCTATAGGGATTTAAGTTATTAACTACAACCCGCATACAAAACTGTGTATAATGTGGCTTTAAAGAATGTAAAGAGGCTCTATAGGATTCGATCCCCGGTCGTTGTTTATCATGAGGGTTTATAAATTGATGACTATGTATATAATTTATTCATAGTTTTTATTACGTTAAACATTGTATATTTATGGCATGCGATTTCTGTTATGTGGAATGTAATATTGGATGGTTTGAATTAATATATTTATGCCATGGCTTTATATCCTTGAAAATAGTATTATTGCTTATGGTGGTTAAAAGTAGCTTAGTATAGATATTATAAATCGTGGACCATTCATAGGGTCTCGATTACTTGGTATGTTAATTGGTTTATGATAATTTTTATTTATACAGACCTGGAAAGGTCTTTGCTGGTTCTTATCTTAGCTCTAGTATTTGATATTTAATATTTATTCTTGGATGGAAATACAATATTGATAGAATAGAATTATATTTCTATTTTATATCTGATACTATATATATAAAAATAGTATACTGGTTAGTTTTGTGTTATTATACTTAGTTAATGGTAATATAAATCTAGGTTTTACTTTAAGCTTAGATCTGAACTAGTATTTCATTTGAACATGACTCTGCTGACAATATGGAATCTGTCAGTAGAGTAAATAGGTAAATAAATAGCTAGGGATTTAATCTAATATAATTCTTAGTTTGTAAGAAGACAATATTAAGGTAGTAAAAGACAATACAGAAGTAAAACATAAAAATACCAAACCCTTGATAATTCTTGAAACAGGAATTAAATTACAACCTGGGGTTATAGTTGGAAATGTAAACCCTAAAATAATTAGATAGAACCCAAAACACATAAGGTTAGAAAACATAACATAAACATTTTCCTAGTCTAGCCAGCACTTATTCTAGAAAAAGAGATAGGAAATCCATAACCTCATACCTATAAATTGAAGCTCCTTTAAAGGCTAAATCCTGCACACTTAACTAACCAGTATTAACAATTCATAAGCATATCTGACCTCTGTATTAGATGACTGAATCACTTGGGAACTACAACATTCCACCCAACCATGACCCGGAACCATTCCTGGTTTCAATCTGGATTCCCCCCAAGCTGGTTCCAACATGCAAGTAGCTTATAGCTCCTAAGGTAGGGTTTCCCTAATAGGTATATCAGGTTTGGATCAGTTCTCCTTTTTCCTTCTAGGAAAAACAATGTTCTCTAAGAACTCACTTGAGAATAAACAGGAGAAATAATGACTCCAAAAAGATAGATGAGATCCCCAAGCTTCTCTTTGGACTGGGACTTTATAGACATACTTTTCAGTCAAAGGGGCAGTTAAATCAAGAATCCTTGATTTCTTGATTTAAGCCTTTTTATTTAATTTGGGTATTTTTAATACTTTAACTTAGGAACGTTTAAATAGTTCCTCTTTAGACTTTTGTAGGTATTATACTATTTAATTTTTCTCTTAGTAATAACAATAATAAATGGAGCTTCTCCTTCTTTATTTCATTATTAATATTATTACTATGTTTATTCTTTATACATAACATGTATAAAATATATAATAATATGGCATTTGTTAACATGTGTATTTGGGTATCATATACTATGATACCTAGACTTATGACACTTTCTTCATTAAGGTCATTAGGTAGATGGTTAGGTCTACTAGGCTAGGAAACTCTAAACATCCTTGCAAGTTGGATTCCCTCGTATAACATGGTAGTTCTTCAGTACTTGATGAGAATACATAAATTTAAAATTTCATTTAATCACTTATAAATAAGTTTGATGAGATCAATATTTTTTTCGAGTTGTTTTCACTTGGAAATCATTAATTCTTTTCAGTAACTCCTATCACTTACCAGAGCCCGTACTTAACGCTAAAAACAAGGATTTACAAACTTAGTGCAATTCCAGAGCTCTTCACTCAACACTAATGCTAGGATGTACTTGTACAATACACCTACGGATACAATTGCTAAGGATCCGATGTTCCAGAGCTTATGCTCAACATCAAGATGGAAGACTCTAGGTCTTATGCCCAACACTTCCAACTTATCTTTTCATGTGTTCCAGAGCTTCATGCTCAACACAAATATAAATACTCATGTGCTCTATATATTCTCACTCAACACAACATTAATTACTCATGTGCTCTAGAGCTCCTCGCTCAACACAAAACATCTCATCAATCATGTGCTTCAAGGTCTATGCCCAACGCAAACAAGCATTATATATCACCAACAATTCGCTTACGCCCAATATATAAAACAAATCATCATGTTCATATGCAGTTGGGTCTTCGACCCAATATATCAAAATAAAACATCAAGATAACATCATAATCAATAGGCTCATGCCTATAAGTGTCAGGTCCAAAATTCATTTATGTGTTGCTCAGTGTTTAGGGAGCGAAGATCTCCCAATTTGGGTCTAAATGATGGTCATTTTTGCTTTGGCAATTCTTAGAGTCATTTTCTAAGTTCAAATTATGATTTGGGGGTATGTGGTGGTCGAATTGGATCCATAATGCACAAGAAGGTTTCCTTAAAACCTATTTGCTCATGGAGGGTTGTTTTCCCCAATTGTCATTTCCATTTTTGGTTCATAAGAACATTTTGTTCATACCCAGTAGTGTGTGTGGCTGCGTTTTGATTAACTCGTGGGCTGTTTGTTTGACAAAAAAATTGGCTTGGCTGAGTAAGCCAAGGAACCCCATGTTATTGGCTTGTTTCCCTAATATCCTATGAAACCCAGTTGTTGTTGGCTTAGGTAAACAGTCTATGAAACCTAACTACATATGTTGGCTTGACTGTGGGCATATGGTTTTGGCTATATGTGAGCCTGTTGTTCCCTAGTGCCTTGTGGAATCATTCCCAACTCGGGGGTGGCAGTGATGATAAGATATTGATGAGCACACTGGCCTATGTTTTGGTGGAACGTTGCAACAACGTAGCTAGTTGCGTTCCAACTTATTTTCAAGATAAGTATTCTTGTGCTTAATCTTTGCAAACTATTTGCTTTAGGATTTAATATGAATGTTTGAATGAATGAGTTTGGCTTCTGCTGTAGAATGCACTATGCATATTTGTATATATTCATGTTTAATTCATGTTAATGATTTATGCATTTGTTATGTTTTTAATCCAATGCATGTTTATCTTTTTATGTTCATGGGGTTATTTTTCCCATTTGACAGTAGCAGTTTGTTGGTCAGGTCCTGTCCATTATCGAGATGACGGGTGGGGATGTGACAACATCAAAAAAATTGATGTTCTTATTTATCATCTCTAGGCCTTCAACCTTACCCTATAATGATGGTGTGAGATGGATGTTATTGGTTGGATGTATAAACTGTGAAAGCTTGAAGGTATACTAAGTAAACATTTCACATGAACCTTTAGAGAAGAAAACCTTAAATTGGTGGAAGTCGCCAAATAATGGAAGGATGATGATAAAAATTTCACAAAAAGGGAAAATCAAATATACCTATTACAATACTTCAAATATATGCATTGATTGTTAGCTACCATGATTGTTAGATGCCATTAGCTCACCACTCAGATGAAATACGACAAGTATTCAATTGGGTGCAAATCCTATCTTTCAATATCCGAAACACTATGAGAGTGATAAAAGATTACTAAGGAGTGGAAAACAAGGCTTTTACATGCCTGCATTTTTATTGATTATGTTTGTTCTATGAATTTATTTCCTCTAATGGGTTGAGACTAGAACCCTAGTATTCTCCTTGTACATGTGTATTGTAGTGAATTGTGGGCTTAAAATTTCAAGAAGCACTTCAATGCAATGCATGGCATTAAGGATAATCAAAAGAAGGAAGTGATACATAAAGTTGAATAAGTAGCCACGAAGCTAGTTGTGGCTGAAATGGAAGCATTACTAGCCAATGAAGAAGAAGTCAATATGTATAAAAAAAACAAATAGAGGCTTCTAGAAGAACATATTTAGGAAGTAGCATTACAGAGGCTGAATAACAATTAAAGCATAAATTAATACAGGATGCAAAAAAAAAGATAAAAAGGTCAAAGAAAAAAGCTAAAAAGTTTTAAGAAGAGAAGAAAAGGAACTAATAACTAGAGGCCAAGAAAAAGAATCATTAGTTGAAGAAAAAAGACTCAAACAAAAGTAGCTACAATATTCTAAGGCCATAGAGACTAAGAATTACATTATTCTCTATGGAAAGGATACTAGTAAAACTTAGGGAATTTCTATGCTTTCCTCCCCTATTAATCTTGGTACACCAATTACTACTTTAGCAAGTGGCTCTTCTTCTCCATAATTAGTTAATATTGGTGATGTTGTAGTATCTTTGGGAGATCACTTTTTTTAGTAAATCTCGCAAAGAGATTGCAAAAAGAGATTTTAAAAGGAAAATGGTTGAAGAAACTTCAATAAAAGAAATACCAAATTAGATGATAGTTTGGAACATAGCTAGTTAAGATCCAAAATAAATTGTAGTAGATACAACCTCTGATTTGAGTTCCTTTGCTGGTGTTAATTATGTGACAGTCAATGAGTTAATTGCTACAATAGATAGGTACAAAGCTCAAGTAATTGTTCTAGAAACTCAATCCGAGAAACATATGATTCAAATGGAAGCTACACATATGCAGTAGGTCACTAAAAGGGATGGAAAACATGAATTTCAAATGGCTTTATTGATGAAGGAACATCTGCAAGAAATTGAAAAATTAAAGACTCAACACGAGGAAAAGATGCTCCCAATAACATAATATAATAATGCAACTAATCCAGTCGTTGGCCAAGATTGAGGCCTTTTTCAAGTTCTATGTGTTATGAGGCCTTGAGCCAATATTGTGTCATAAGGAATTCAAGCCCATAGGTATAGCTAGGATATCTAATTAGACACATTTGTTTTATTTGGACTTGACAATGACTTTTCAAAAACATAATTTAAAATATAACAATTACTTAAATTCCCCAAATACTTTTCTTTGTTGTTGACAACTTTTCCTAC
This sequence comes from Pseudotsuga menziesii, assembly GCA_001517045.1. Classification (NCBI taxonomy): domain Eukaryota; kingdom Viridiplantae; phylum Streptophyta; class Pinopsida; order Pinales; family Pinaceae; genus Pseudotsuga; species Pseudotsuga menziesii. The sequence continues at coordinate 640,245 of LPNX010002225.1, read as the reverse complement.
TTGTCTTTGTTGTCGACAACTTTTCCTATCCACGCTTGCCATTTTCCTCTCAAAATTGTTGTGAAGAGTCTACATGTGACTTGTTATAGCATCTTTTTGTTTTCTATTTTTAAACCATTTGCTTGTCTTAAAAATATTATTTTTCTTATTGTTTTCAAGTTTTGACCTTGGTTTCTTTTAAAATATTTTGATTTTAGCCTTATGTTTATAGTTGATTTTACAGATTTTCTTTTTAATTTTTGCTTGATTTAATTAATTGCATGGTTTTTAGGGGCTTATAGGATGCATATATTTCTAAAAGGTTCTAAAGAAATATCATAAGACCTTATTTAAAGTTATTTACCAAAAAAACAACACTTTGTTTGGAGTTTTTGTTAAAAAATAAAAAAACAGGGATTCCTGTAGCGCTGGCCAGAAAAAGTTACACTAGTGCGCTAGAAGAAAATCGTTTTTGCCAAAATAGTCATTTTTCAGTTCGAGTTTTTCTGGGGGTTTTGTCCCTAAGGTGTTAACTACATCAATTATCACATTTGATACGTGTTTTTCCAAGTTTATCTTTGAAACTGGTGTCTGGTCATCATGTGAGGGAGATCTTGGAAACTGTATGCAAATTTATGGCAAATGATTACAGTGAGTGGAATAAGGCAAGATTTTTGGGAAAGAGGTTCTCAAACTCAAGATTACGAAGCTGGTGGACGTCGGGGTGGAGACACATTGCTAAAAAATCAGAAATTGGTAGTTGAAGGAAGGATTGGGGTTTCACAGCGTGATAGTTAGAGGTGAGCTAGAGAGTTGAAGACACCTGGAGCGTTCAATTCGACATTTAGCCAGTCCAGGAATAAACTTCTAACACCTGCATCAAGCTTGGAATGAGGCCGTAGAAGATGAACCCAAAACCAGACAGTCTGTTGTAAGGACAGCTTTTCTAAACATTGCGGAGTTTGTTTCACCTAGGAAAAGCATGGAAGAAACCACCAAGATTCCATTTTCTTGTTGTATTGGAGGTGCAACAACAGAGGTAGCACTTGTTATAACTCTAAACTTCATCAATCTTGAAAATGATCAGGACCCACTTGAACCAGTTCAAAATTTTTTAGCACCCCTGTCATGCATAAGACCTTTTGTGTCAGAAAAGGATGCTCCCAAGGTTCCTGATAAATATTCTTCAAATGAGGATGGAAGTTATTGCAAATAATCTCCAGTTAACGAAGAATGTGAATCTGCTGATTTATTTGATTCTGAGTCAATTGAGGAAGGTGAAGTGGATGAAGCAGTGGATGGGGATGTTTCCATTTTTGGGAGTTATGACACTTTCCCTGCAGCCAATCTTTCTGTTGGTGCTATTTATCTGGAATGCAAAAAATATGGAAATGGAGATAATGAGTTGACAAGCTCTGGATCAAGTTTTGATTCTCTTCCCAAACTCATTGATGAACCATCTTCTACGGACTCTAATCTTGCCATTCCACAACCTTCACTACGTAAACTTATTTCTTGAAAAAAAATGAAGTTTAGTTTTAAATACCCAAGAGCAAGGGGAGAGCCATTGCTAAATAAGGCATATGGAGAGGAGGGTGGAGATGATATTGATTTTTCATCGTTGACAGTTAGGCTCTCCCATTGAGCCTCTTCATTTGGATGATAAGAGTAAACATGGAGCGAACCAAATCATTTCTACATTTGGAGACGATCAATTCACAATAGGCAATTGGGAACAGAAAGATATAGTTAGTAGAGATGGATAGATGAAGTTGTTTGCACAGGTCTTTTTTGGTTCAATCGATTAGCATAGTGAAAGGGCTGTAGGTGAGAGTGCTTGTACTACCCTAGTAGCTTTTATTGTTGATTGGATGCATAAAAACCCAAATACTATGCCAATCAAATCACAATATGATATGCTAATACAAGAAGGATCTCAAGAGTGGAGGCGACTTTGTGAGGTCGAGGATTACAAAGAGAGATTTCCTGATAGGCACTTTGATTTGAACACAGTATTACAGGATAAGATACGATCATTATCTGTAGTTCATGAAAATCCATTTGTGGGGTTCTTTAGGCCTGAAGGTATGGGAGATACATTTGACTTTCTGCAAGGAGCAATGACCTTTGACACTATTTGGGATGAAATTACCAATGCTATGATGGTAAAGAGTCAAAATAATGAGCCACAGATTTACATAGTTAGCTGGAATGACCATTTTTTTCCTTCTTAAGGTAGAAAGGGAAGCATTCTACATAATTGATACACTTGGGGAAATATTGTTTGAAGGGTGTAATCAGGCCTACATTTTAAATTTTGCTCAGGAGACAACACTATACCGGTTGCCACCAAAAGATCAGAGGAAAGAAGAAGAGAAGAGTACCCTCAGTCAAGCGCCTATCACAGCAAAGGATTGAAAGTCTACAATGACAAAAGATGAAAAATATACAGCAGGAAAAGATTCAAAATATGCATTAGTGAAGGATTCAAAGTCTACAATAGCAGAGCAATTCTAGAAGAAATTTCAGAACCTACAAAAGAAGATTGTGAATCTAAGCAGCATCCAGTTGACAGTGAGAACAAGGATTTGCAGTTTATTCATGAGGAGACTCAGCCTATTCAGAATGATACACCAGAAGAGACATTTGTTGCTGAAAATATTGTACCTGCAGAAGAAATTTCAAATGAAAAAGAGGATATTGAAATGCAAAGATTATTGAGAATTCTGCTCTGTTTTTCCTATTTTGGGTTATTGAAATTGAATGCAGAACATGAGCTGATGGAGATGAATTTTAGAAAAAAAAAAGAACTTTTTTTTCATAAGATACCTATTCACAAAAACCTCTCTCATTTTTGCAACAGATATTAAGGTTTGAAAGATTCAGTTTAATCTTTACAGCCTATTTTTTAGGGTTTTAAAAATATTTAATATTTTCCTGTTTTAGTGTTCATCTTGCGGGGAATATTCTGAATTATTGGAGATGAATTTTTAAAAACCAAGAGAGGTTTTTGTGCATCACGGACCCATTCACAAAAACCTCTCTCAGTTTGTACAAAGGTGTCAGGTATTAAGCGATATGGAAGCTTCTTTGACACCTATTTTTCAGAAATTCGCCATATTTACCAGGAATCCGATTTTGTTATTTTTAGTAAATTAGTTGAAAGTTAGTTAATGTAAATGCTGGGTAGTTTCAATTTAGAACTAATGAAAGGAAGATAGAACTACTTCTTTGTAATTATAAAATAGGGACAAGGGTACAGAAGAGAGGTTCGATTTTTGGCTGGCTAGAGGAGGTCTCCTGACTTGTTGATAAGCTAAGTACTTGACTCTCATGTGTATTTGATGAACTGATTATGAAATATATGCTCCATTTTACCCTCCAGTCTATGTTTTGGCTTCATTTCTAGCTTGTTTAGCTACACAATTGGTAATTTCATTGCTGGTTTATAGTTTTTATGCTTGTAGTGCTTGCCTGTTGTGGATGAACTTCAATGTTATTTTTTGTTAGATACATGGTTATTATAGTATGCATATCAGTTCTTCTTTACTTGTGATTTAGTCCCTATTTGGGTTATGAATATATTCCCTCTTGTCACCAAACTTCACAACCAGAAAAACCTTTCAAAAACCCTAAAAACCTAGTTTTGTTTGATTGAATATTTGAGATTGTACTGGCTTGTTTCTTTATAGTCTGGAAACAATTTCTGGCACAAACATCTTTGGCGCCATTGTTGGGGAATGAAGTTGAAAACATATTTTTCCCTGGGATACTTATCATTTCACTGGTTTTAAGAGGTGAACTTAAACCAGCACATCTTTAAGACTACTTTTGAACAGTTTGTCACAATGGCTACTAGGGGAATTGGAACTAGAAACGGACCTGTTTCACCTTTGCAGTTGGGTGTTGTAGACCCAAAACAGATACTGAAAATAGCTAGAAGAATTAGAAGGTTTCAGTCATCCCCAACTTTATGCAACCTTCATTAATTTGAATTAGTGTCACCCCTTCCTTTTTTTGAGGAGAAAAAACAAAATCTATCTTGACAAATTGATTGGCGACTCCACTATTTCAAGATGCAGAGGCTGATGTCCATGGAAGCTATTCTGGCTAGAAGGTTTGCACCTTTCAATTTTTCTAATATTCCAGGTTTTCTAAATTCAGTACCTACTATGGATGTTTGGGGAGATTGTCTTCCACGGTTTAGAGAAAGCAAAGAGGATAATCCTTCAGATCACCTCATCAAATTTCATCAATGTATGGTCCAATTAAATATACAGCATGAATATTTGCTCATGAAAATGTTCATGTATTCACTTGAGCAAGATGCATGAGATTGGTATTTTTCTCTTCCCACTGCTAGCATTTCCTCACTGAAAGAATTCCACACATGTTTCGAAAACATTGTAAGTATGTGTTCTCAGCTGAATTCTTTTTTAAAGATTGTTGTGAGCAGGCTGATTTTTATAATACAATTTCTGATTCAAAAAATCATGATGATAAGTACAATCAAGGGTTCAAAACATGTCATGAAGAAGTTCAAGTTTCAGAATTTGTTGAAGATGAAGAGGTAACATTTTCAGATAGTGCTGTCAAGGAAGAATTCCATGATCATTACGATAATCAAGTTGTTGTTTTAGGTCAGGTTGAAGATTATTCAAGTGATGAGACTAGTAGAGATAGTTTGGAATATTCTCATAATGATTTCAATAGCCTTAATAACCATTTGAATGCTAATCCTTTTGAAGATCAATCTCTAGTTCAATAAACTGTTGGAAATCATTGTTGTGTTAAAGATTGGCTTTGTATTGAAGAAAAAGACAAACCTTTAGCAGCATCATTCAAAATTTCTCAGAATGCTCCTTGTTATGATGTAGAGATTAGGGTTCCAAGACAAGAATTTTGTGATGAATTAGATTCTATTCCTTTTTGTTTTGATACTAAAATCGATGAAGGCCAGGCTGTTCACATTTTTTCAGAAGTTGCTTATATTCATGGTTATGATAAATCTGCTGTTCAAAATCATTATGAAGATGCTCTAATTTTTAATAAATATGATGATGAAATTGAAAAGAAAGACCCAGAAATCTGTGAGGTGTGTGATATGTCACAATCTGATCAGTAGATTCAAGAATGCATTCATTCTATTATCCTTGAACAGCCAAAGCCAATGCATGATATTCATTCATTTGAAGACAATGTGGAAAATGAGGTTCAAAGTGTTGACATTACTGATGATACTATCCAAAAAATTATGGAGAAAATTCAGGCTGATCCTGATGTCTTTTTTTGCCAGTGCCTGCTTGATATTCATGGAACCAAATATTCTTATGGACAACCTATTTTTTTCATAGAATAGGAAGAGGTAACTTATGGAAATTTTTATGATCCAGTAGCAGATTATTTAGAGTCAATAGTAAGTTATAAATCTGTTATTTTAGAGACACCATTTAATGAAAGTGAGTATAAGGTGTTAGATATTTGCTCTTCATGTTTTCCAATATTTCTAATTATACATATATTCGGAGTTGGAAACAAGTTTTGGTGGGTTGATGAAATTTTTTCCTGGTTACATTGGAAATGGGATTACAATTTGATTCAGTAAATGGAAGGTTCCTTAAAGAAAGAGATTTGATTTTCATTGTATATATCAGTGTGTGAAGGGTTGAATAAAGACTCCATAGCCCAATGGATGTTTTGCAGAAAAGCAGGCAGTTTTGGTTACAGAAGGCACTAGTCTATAGGTTCTTGAAGCCTCACAGGGAGGACTTCATCCCGCAGCAGGAGCCAGATGTTATAGCCTATTTTTGTTTTCTATTTTTGAACCAATTGCTTGTCTTAAAAATATGATTTTTCTTATTGTTTTCAAGTTTTGACCTTGGTTTCTTTTAAAATATTTTGATTTTAGCCTTATGTTTATAGTTGATTTTATAGATTTTCTTTTTAATTTTTGCTTGATTTAATTAATTGCATGGTTTTTAGGGGCTTATAGGATGCATATATTTCTAAAATGTTCTAAAGAAATATCGTTAGACCTTACTTAAAGTTATTTAGAAAAAAAACAACACTTTGTTTGGAGTTTTGGTTAAAAAATAAAAAAACAGGGATTCCTGTAGCGCATAGGGATTCTGTAGCACTGGCCAGAAAAAGTTACACTAGTGCGCTACAAGAAAATCATTTTTGCCAGAATAGTCATTTTTTAGTCCGATTTTTTTTGGGGGTTTCATCCCTAAGGTGTTAACTACATTAGTTATCACATTTGATACGTGTTTTGCCAATTTTATCTTTGAAACAGGTGTCTGGTCATCATGTGAGGGAGATCCTAGCAACTGTATGCAAATTTATGGTAAATGATGATAGTGAGTGGAATAAGGCAAGATTTTTGGGAAAGAGGTTCTCAAACTCAAGATTACAAAGCTGGTGGACGTCGGGGTGGAGACACATTGCTAAAAAATAAAAAATTGGCAGTTGAAGGAAGGATTAGGGTTTCACAGCATTAGAGTTAGAGGTGAGTTGGAGAGTTGAAGACACCTGGAGCGTTCAATTCGAGATTTAACCAGTCCAGGAATGAACTTATAACACCTGCATCAAGCTTGGAATGAGGCCGTGGAAGATGAACCCAAAACCAGACAGTCTGTTGTAGGGACAACTTTTCTAAACATTGCGGAGTTTGTTTCACTTGGGAAAAGCATGGAAAAAACCACCAAGATGCCATTTTCTTGTTTTATTGGAGGTGCAACAAAAAATAGAGGTAGCACTTGTTATAACTCTAAACTTCATCAATCTTCAAAATGATCAGGACCCACTTGAACCAGTTCAAAAGTTTTTAGTACCCCTATCATGCATAGGACCTTTTGTGTCAGAAAAGGATACTCCCAAGGTTCCTGATAAATATTCTTCAGATGAGGATGGAAATTATTGCAAACAATCTCCAGTTAGCGAAGAATGTGAATCTGCTGATTTATTTGATTCTGAGTCAACTAAGGAAAGTGAAGTGGATGAAGCAGTGGATGGGGATGTTTCCATTTTTGGGAGTTATGACACTTTGGCTACAGCCAATCTTTCTACTGGTGCTATTTATCTGGAATGCAAAAAATATGGAAATGGAGATAATGAGTTGACAAGCTCTGGATCAAGTTTTGATTCTCTTCCCAAACTCATTTATGAACCATCTTCTCCGGACTCTAATCTTGCCAGTCCACAACCTTCACTGCGTAAACTTATTTCTTGAAAAAAAAGGAAGTTTAGTTTTAAATCCCCAAGAGCAAGGGGAGAGCCATTGCTAAATACGGCATATGGAGAGAAGGGTGTAGATGATATTGATTTTTCATCGTTGATAGTAAGGCTCTCCCATTGAGCCTCTTCATTTGGATGATAAGAGTAAACATGGAGTGAACCAAATCATTTCTGCATTTGGAGACGATCAATTCACAATAGGCAATTGGGAACAGAAAGAGATAGTTAGTAGAGATTGAGTGATGAAGTTGTCTGCACAGGTCTTTTTTGGTTCAATCGATGAGTGTAGTGAAAGGGCTGTAGGTGAGAGTGCTTGTACTACCCTGGTAGCTATTATTTCTGTTTGGATGCATAAAAACCCAACTACTATGCCAATCAAATCACAATATGATATGCTAATACGAGAAGGATCTCAGGAGTGGAGGGGACTTTGTGAGGTCGAGGATTACAAAGAGAGATTTCCTGATAGGAACTTTGATTTGAACACAGTATTACAGGATAAGATACGGCCATTATTTGTAGTTCATGAAAAATCATTTGTGGGGTTCTTTAGGCCTGAAGGTATGGGAGATTCATTTGACTTTCTGCAAGGAGCAATGACCTTTGACACTATTTGGGATGAAATACCAGTGCTATGATGGTAGAGAGTCAAAATAATGAGCCATAGATTTACATAGTCAACTGGAATGACCATTGTTTTCCTTCTTAAGATAGAAAGGGAAGCATTCTACATAATTGATACACTTGGGGAAATATTGTTTGAAGGGCGTAATCAGGCCTACATTTTAAAGTTTGATCAGGAGACAGCACTATACTAGTTGCCACCAAAAGATCAGAGGAAAGAAGAAGAGAAGAGTACCCTTAGTCAAATGCCTATCAAAACAAAGGATTTAAAGTCTACAGCAACAAAAAATGCAAAATATGCAGCAAGAAAAGATTCAAAATCTACATCAGTGAAGGATTCAAAGTCTACAATAGCAGAGCAATTCTAGAAGAAATTTCAGAACCTACAAAAGAAGATTGTGAATCTAAGCAGCATCCAGTTGACAGTGAGAACAATGATTTGCAGTTTATTCACAAGGAGACTCAGCCTGTTCAGAATGATACACCAGCAGAGACATTTGTTGTTGAAAAGATTGTCCCTGCAGAAGAAATTTCAGATGAAAAAGAGGATATTGAAATGCAAAGATATTGAGAATTCTGCTCCGTTTTTCCTGTTTTAGGTTATTGAAATTGAATGCAGACCATGAGCTGATGGGGATGAATTTTAGAAAACAAAAAGAGTTTCTGTTAATAAGATACTCATTCACAAAACCCTCTCTCAGTTTTGCAACAGCTATTAAGGTTTGAAAGATTCAGTTTAATCTTTACAACCTATGTTTTAGGGTTTTAAAAATATTTAATATTTTCCTGTTTTAGTGTTCATCTTGCGGGGAATATTCTGATTTGTTGGAGATGAATTTTTTTTAAAAAAAGAGAGGTTTTTTTCCATCACGGAACCATTCACAAATGCCTCTCTCAGTTTTTACACAGGTTTCAGGGATTGAGAGATATGGAAGATTCTTTGACACCTATTTTTTAGAAATTCACCATATTTACGAGGAATCCGATTTTGCTATTTTTAGTAAATTAGTTGAAAGTTAGTTAATGTAACTGCTGGGTAGTTTCAATTTAGACCTAATAAAAGGAATATAGAACTACGTCTTTGTAATTATAAAAGAGGGACAAGGGTACAGAAGAGAGGTTCGATTTTTGGCTGGCCAGAGGAGGTCTCCTGACTTGTTGATAAGCTAAGTACTTGACTCTCATGTGTATTTGATGAACTGATTATGATATATATGCTCCATTTTACCCTTCAATCTGTGTTTTGGATTCATTTCTAGCTTGTTTAGCTACACAATTGGTAATTTCATTGTTGGTTTATAGTTTTTATGCTTGTAGTGCTTGCCTATTGTGGATGAACTTCAATGTTATTTTCTGTTGGATACATGGTTATTATATTATGCATGTCAGTTCTTCTTTACTTGTGATTTAGTCCCTATTTGGGTTATGAATGTATTCCCTCTTGTCACCAAACTTCACAACTAGAAAAACCTTTCAAAAACCCTAAAAACCTAGTTTTGTTTGATTGAATATTTGAGATTGTGTTGGCTTGTTTCTTCGTAGTGTGGAAACAATTTCTGGCACAAACACGAATTTTCTTGTTGTCTCTATGAAATGGATAGTTTTAATCCTTTTAGTGGTCCAGAATCTTGTAGCTCGTGATAGATGGTTGGATGAGAGGGTTTTATTCCTAAACAGGCTTGCATAATACTTCCTTCTTTTAGATAAATTTTAGACAATGCATCTGAAAGTGGCTTAGAGAGCCCTAGTTTTCTATTGTCAACTAGGGTATCCATAATACATTTATGCATGGAGGAAGATTAATTTTCATGCATCTTGAAATTCTTGGGGTTGAGCTATGTGCCTTACCAATGGTACTCCGATTGCATTCCCCGTAGCTTTGGTTGGGTTGCAAATATATTAGAGGAATTATATGTGCATCTTCTATGCTTTCTTGCTGAATACTGGGAGAAAGGAATTTCGACTTCTCTCCAAAAATTTCCCCTCTTTAAGTTTGTTGATGATAACAATAGAGTGGATTGGGCTCGTTTATCAAATATATCTAATAGCCACAAACAATATTTTTACTCTAAAGAATAACATATTTCATGGTTGGGAAGATGGAGTGGGGAGTTTGGACGTGTTGCAAATTTCTAATTCATGTCCAGTGACACTCAAATGGCCATCATAAAATTGGATTGTCAAAGACTTTCAATGTTACGAGGATGGTTAAATGGCTATCCTCAGATCACCGAGCTTTCTATATCAAACTTTAGTAAGCAACTTGTAGAACAAGTTAAGGTTTCTAAGAGTACCAAATTTGTTTTAACTGTTCCTCAGTGTTTGTATTTTTCCTATGCCATGGAGCATATTGACTAGACATATTTTCAGACATTATGTGCAGATTTTCCATTAGTCAATGACTCCAGATATATAGTTAAGAGTTACAAAGAAAAAATTCTGCCAGCATCCATAGGCAAATGGGAAAATCTATTTTGAATCAATCCATGGGTTGAACATGAGTTTCTTACCCTGTCAAGGGCTTACCTAAAACCACCGACTTGTGCTTATAGGTTTGAAGGGGGATAAGATCTTGACCCATTTATCAAAAATGAGCTTGGAGCGGTAGATATTCCATTTCTAAGACCACCATATGTTTCCTTGCATGGATTTTCATCTTCTCTTGATAAAGAGAAAGTCATTTTACTCCTAGAGTGGATAGAATATTTGATAATAAACTATATTGAGACATTCCCTGAAGTATTCAAAAGAAGCATAGTTGAAGGAAAATGGATAAAAACAAATAGGGAGTACCAATCTCCTAGCATGTCTTTTTATTCAATTATGATCGGCAATCTGGTGGTTTTCAGTTAAACAACCTTCCCTTCATTGATATTCTATTCTACAACAAACCCATTGACAACTTCAAGAGAACCCTCCAACAGTTGGGAGTGACTATTGATTTTGGGAAGGGATGTGATGTTATCACCAAACATATCCAAATGCACACGAATATGTAAGCCATAAACAGGATTTACGAATATCTTCATCGCTTTGAATGGAAACCTGTCAACAGTAACTCTATTAAAATTAGGATGCTGCTGGATGGTGGACTCAGGGGTGAATGGAAGGATTCAAAATAATTTCTAGTTCATAATGAAAATGGCCTGTTTCATCATAGATTAGAAATCCTAGACAACTTCTATGAAGAGGAATTACTTCCTTTATTTTCTTGTTCTCTTGGTGTGTCTTTCAATCCTACAATTGGACATTATTGGAGACTTTGGTTGGATTGGGTATCCAATGGAGTGCATGCAGATCCTTCTTTTTTAGTCAACATTAATCCAAAAAGCATTGTTGATAGCCAATTTTGTTGGTAAAATGTTCACATTCACTCAACAGTCCCTATGCCTTTTAGACAATTTTGATAGAAGTCTGATAAATCCCATGCCTAAATGCACGTTGCAGATAATCTCTTCCATAACATCAAGTCGTACTAAATTTCGTGAATGGTGAAAAAGGGGTTCCATGAAAATCAATAAGCAGACGATTAACCAATAGAAACAGGGTCATGGAAAAACACTTAATATCAAATTTTAGTTACAGTAACTACCAAATGATGGTACTTTAGTTTATGATAATTTATTAAAGCATATTTTGGGTAAAGGAAAAGGCCAGCAAAGAAGAAAGTTTATAAATAACCTCTGTAATGCACTATGCAAAGTCCATATCAAAATCTTGAAGGCTAAAGCAGAGTCGCAGAGTCCATATCAGATGCTTGAAGGCTAAAGCAGGTTCACATAGTTTAGGCCCAGATTGAATTGATTCTTCAAATTCTCGTGGGTTGTGGCATTATATAGGGATGTTTTACCCAAATTTGGAGCTGAAACGGTCAAGACTCAAATTTGTAGTGATTGAAGGTAAAAGTCATTGGATTTTAGGAAAAATCAACCAATATTCTTAACAAATTGTTCCTAAGATCCATAAATGGATGGCAAACCAACAATTTTTTCTTCCATCACCGAAAATCAATGGCGAACTAGCATTTTGTTTCTCCATTATAGAAAATCATGGATGAACAAGCAGTTTGTTTCTCCATTACAGAAAATCATGGGCGAACCAACCATTTGTTTGGTCCATCACCGATAATCAGGGTGAACCAGGAGTGGTGTTTCTCCATTACCCAAAAATTTGGGCGAGTGCACGATTTTGGGTATCGTTTCAACGACAAAATTTGGTTTTGTGTTTTTTACGGTGTTGGCTTGAATATATTTAATATAGTTAGGGGTTTTATAAAAAATGGGCTAATATATTAAAATTAAAGAATCCTTTGCTATGTTGAAAAATTGCTCTCTACTTTTTGGTGACCCCTCTAATTTCGCCCATGGGCTAAATTTCGCCCCTAAAATTTTCCTTGGATATCACAAAGTCCTAGCAAAGAAAGGGAATGATTTATGTGCTAATTGGATGAATTTTTCCACTTATTAACCCCTCTACTTCCTAGAATAAATGAAATTATGGTGTTTCAACACTACCATCTTATAATAAATGAAATTATTTGTTAAGTGATTTCTTTAGTCTTAACTCTAGATCCATCCACCTAGTATCAAGACGTAAACTACTCTTCTATCATGGGTTTTGATAGACAATGCCTCACTTGTTAATGCATAAATGAGTGAATTAACAAGTGTACACACTCCACTTTTAAGGTTACTCCTCTATCATGGGTTTTGATGGCCAATGCCTCACTTGTTAATGCATAAATTGGTGAATAAGAAATTGCACAAACTCCACTTTTTAGGTTAATTAATGTTTAAGATCGGTATATAATATTTTTATTATTAATATCTAATATAATTTATGGCCTGCATATAATAGTTTTTATTATTTTTTATTTTGTTAGGAACAAACATTACAACATCTCCCCATATAGGTTTTTAAAACCATGTGAAGGGCCCTCCTAAACCATGGGTTGTTTACGAGGCCTTGGACATGGTCTTAAAACCATTTGCAAGGCACTCTTAATTCATGTACAATAAAACCATGGGTTATTTAGGAGGCCTTGCACATGGTTTAAAACCATTTGCAAGACCCTCCGAAACCATGTACAATAAAACCATGGGTTGCTTAGGAGGCCTTGCACATGGTTTTAAAACTATGTGCAAGGGAAACATTTTCTTTTTTTGCGGATAATTCAATTTTTTCCCCATATTGTGTTGTTTTTCTCCCCCATATTAGGTTGTTTTTGTGGCCACATTTATTTTGACCGATAATTATTATTATTTTTATTATTATTTATTACATAAACTTTACAAGAGAAAGGTTACAAGATCTCTCCCATAATGAGCTTTAGAGAGCCTCACTTGGCAACCATTTTAATATATTTTATAATTTGGTCCACTTATTAACTTAGTTCAATAATACCTCATGATCATTTGCTCCACTATATAGCAACCCACATTTCTTGCAAAAGTTTTTGACTGGTATTTCTTGCAAAAGTTTTTGACTGGTATTTGATAATTTTTTTGAATAAATGTCAATTTTGTGTTGTAACCTTTGTAACCTTTTTATAATTTGGTCCACTTATAACAAACTAGATTTTATAAGTGAATTCATTTTTTACCTAACGAATACTTCAGTCCAATTTATAGTAACCGTTTTTATAATTTGGTCCACTTATTAACTTTAATAATTCATCAATATCCTTTGCCCCTCCATCATGTAACAACCCATCCATCTATCCATCCACTAAGGCAAGAAAGTTAAATATGAGCTATTTGAGATAGTCTTCGTATAAATTAAATCATTTTGTGTGTTAGTTCTAACGATTCAACTTACTCATTTAGACTTCTATTTAAACCCTCAAAACAGTTGTTTCAACTTAGTCATTTAGACTTCTATTTAAACCCTCAAAACAGTTGTTTCTTTTTAGTTCGGTTGGTTCTGTTTCGATCTACTTACAGTCAAGTGCCATGGATAAGCTAAAGGACAGCGTATTCTCAAAGTTGCCAGATAATGTGAAAGAGGAGGTATTGAATAAGCTAGAGAACAGCTTATTCTCCGAATTGCCAGATGATGTGCAAAAGGAGGTATTGAAGTGGTTGCCAGTGGAATGCTTATGTATGTTTCACAGTGTTTGCCAACAAAGGAATGGTCTTTTTCAATCAACCCGATTTATAACTACTCAGTGGGCTTATTTCCAAAAGCCATGGTTGTTTGTGTGTGACTTGGATGCTAGAAATCGTTGTTGGGCATACTGTTTCTTCACAGGGACGTGGAAGGCTTGCTTCTCACTTAATAGAATGGGATTGCCTTATAATGCTAATGCTTGTTACTGCGGATCTGCTGCAGGCATATTGCTTGTCGAACACATACGCAACCCTCTACCTCCACGACCTAATCGTCTGGAATTCAAAGACCTGATCGTCTGCAATCCTTTGGCTGGAAGGTCAGTATTACTTCTCAACTCATCATCATCATCAATGAGGCCCGGGTTTTTTATTTTATTTTTACAAGAACACCCCTTGATTTTTTGGCCGGAGTCTAGGACTTATATTTTGATCACTCCTGGGAAAGATGTCACTCTGAGGACTCCCCTGTGGGAATCAAAGCTGGACCAGTGATGAAAACTCCCAACGATTTAACCGATTTAACCGCTAGACCACAGCTCAGAAGGAATAGTGGCAGGGGAAAGGGAACAGACTTACAAAGTGGTTGTCGTCCTCGACCCCGAACATTTAGCTAGGGTGACCAACCGTCATTTAGTTACGGTAACCAACCGTCATTTACAAAAAATTGAAATCTATGATTCGTATGAGAAGTCATGGAGTGTGGAAACGTACATTCCTGAGAATCTCCGCGTAAGTCGGCGCACGATGGTTCTCAGTGATGGTTGTTACTTATATTGTGAGGCCGAGTTCATTTCGAGGTTGTCGGACGGTGTCGGGGTGCAAGGCATTGTTGGCTTTAGTCAGCAAAACGGCAATCCCTTCTTTGTCTTTGCTCCGTTGCCAAACATGCCTAATTTGCACCATCACCTGGTTACCTGCGGTTCACGGATTTTATTGCCAGGCTTCCTATTGGTAAACGAAGGGAGGATTATAAAGGAGGTACTTATCTGGGAGCTTCTGAAGGTAAACGTGGACTCCCGCTCCCGTTTCAACGTATCGTGGTCGGAGATTGCAAGAAGGAAGTAGGGAGGATTTGGAATTTGACTAAGTGGTTTGAGTTTGTGGGAGTAGGGGATTAGGTGTGCTTGAAAGCCATTGGAAGGATGGATGCATGCGTTTACAGTTTAACTGCAAAGTCATGGAGTTGGCTCCCGATCTGTCATGTCCTTCCAAACCGTAGCTCTAACCTTATGGAGATTTCTTCCTTTGAACCAAGGCCTGATATGAAAGTCAATCGAACGGTAAGTTTTATCTATTACCGTGTCTCACTTAGAGCATTAACTTAATCTTCTGCAAGAAAAATGCTCATGATATTCTAATGCTTTTGATGAAATTAATTCCTTAGTTTCAAATCTTGAAATCCCTGATGCTTTTGATGAAATTAATTCCTTAGTTTCAAATCTTGAAATCCCTGATCTCCTGTTTGGTATTATTGGTGTGAAATCATTAAATACATAAGATTGGCCATCATTATGTACATGTTTTTTAAGCTCAGGCCATAAGACTCCTCGCTGGCCATCCTTATGTACATGTTTTTTAAGCTCAGGCCATAAGACTCCTCGCTGGATTTGCTGTCTATGTAGAAGGAATATTGACATTTTCATTCCAATTTTCTTTCTGTGACATTTTAGGATTCAAAATAGGGTTCAAAATTCGCAAAGTGTATAGAGAATTAGTTTGTTTTTCATTTTCAGCTTGTGAATGCCTACCCTTTCAGATATACACTCTGTGCAATTTGACACATTTTCTATAAAGTTCATTTTTATATTGCTTATTAGGTTATATAAATTTAGAATGTATGTATTCTTATTGTCCAGTTCCATTGTTTATTCACACTATTTTTCAAACTCTTTTTTCGTTTCTGGATGTTTACAGGGAATTAAACGAAGAAACCTGTTTACAGGGAATTAAAGGAAGTTTTGCGGGGAATTAAGGGAAGAAGGGGACTCTCTTTCGAGGAGATGAAAGAGAGAAGGATGAAAGTATTCTCTACTATAAGGAATTGGTTAATAATTCTGTGATTTTTCAAGACATTTTACAAAATATTTTGGACGATAGTTGTTTATTTTGAGTTTTTAAACAATGTGATGGAAGACAGTAAAAATTATGCAGATTTTGTTTTTCCAGTTATACCTGGAAATAGCTCAAATGTGATATGTTGTTTGTTTGAATTAAATGGATTAGTCACTTTACAAAAGGTTTTGAATGATAGTTGTTCCTTTTGAGTTTTTAAAAAATGTGATGGAAGACAGTAAAAATTAAGCAGATTTGTTTTTTCAGTCATACCTAGAAGATAGCTAAAATGTGATATGTTGTTTGTTTGAACTAAATGGATAATATGCTAGAAAAATACCTTCAGTAGTAAGGCATTTTTACTAGTTACAACAGTCTATATCCTTAGTCTAAGAAGAAGCAAGCTTTATAGTATACTTTTATTGTTAGACTAGAAATGTGCTTTAGTAGTAAATCCGAAAGTTATGGAATGCTTGAGTTCTAAGACATATATAATCTCTGAATCAAACTATAAATATCAAGATACATTTGTTTCAAGTAAAAAATCTACCTAAAACCTTTTTTATATTATTTTTAAAATAAATATTATTTTTAAAATAAAAAACTGCATGTGCACCTTTCAATTTTTTCATATGGATCCCCTTCAGTAATAGTAGAAGACATTAAAATAAATTCCTTAGTTGTTGCACTTGTTCTATTTAATATATATGTTTGAAGCTATTATATTTCTCATTTTATAATTAAAAAAATATGTTGCATCTAGATTAGAGTCAATGATCTAAATGGTGAAGTGTGTTTCCTTTTTTGAACCATGAGTTATTAGCTTATATTTCAACCATCTTGGAAATCAGCTTTTAAAGAGACTGAAGTTTTCTAAATGTTCTAAATGTTGGTGTATGTTTATAGATAGATCTTCAAACATTTGGTATTGTCCATATGATAAATCTTGAAATTTGAATTGCTCTAAAATATTTGCTCTATTGTCCCATTCTATTGTTTATTCACATTATTTAAATGATGGCTAATTATGGTTTTCTTGGAAGAAGCACTTTTGAGTTTTCTTTGTGCTAGGGGATTCCAAGGTTATTGTGGATTGGGCCAATGAGGTCCACTCTATTCAATATGTGGATTTACATCACTAGATAGGCCATGCCAAGTAGGCCATTGGTTATGTGAGCGGTGTGATTGCTTGGGAAAATTTATGTGAGGGAGGTGTTATTGACTCTCCTGAAGTGAGCCTCTACTACTTTTCCTTGTTGCAACTCATATGTTGATATTAGGGTTTATGGATGGGATGGTAGTATGGAGTTTTTGTTAAACAAATGAGTTGTTGACAGTTCATACTTGATGGTGTTTCTCTTGGAAAGTAGTTATGTTTTTTTAATGTTGGATGTAGGTGTTTTTGAAGTATTTGGACTCATTTGAAGCCTCTCACATATATAGGACACAACTTTTATTAATATAAATTTGTACTTTTCTTTGTGAAAAAAATGACTTAGTAAATGGAAATACTAAACATTCTACACGAGTTCATTTTCTTTGGGAAAACCAACCATTTCCTTTATCCACTCACTTTTTCGAAATTTCAACTATCTTAAAATGGGTCAAAACCTTTAAAGGAAAAGTTCTTTTGTGAAATTTCCCATTACTTAGGTGAAACTATAAGTGTTGTAAAAGTCCTACTAAAGAAGAGGAAGAATTTGTGTGAGAATTTCTTGAATTTGTCCATTTATTAACTTAGTTGTATAATATCTCATCACCCTTTGTTCCACGATGCCATGAGCCAAATTATATGGAAAAGTCATACAATTATGTTGGTAACATTTTTTTTTTATTAAAATCCAAATTTAGAAGTGTTTAAATTGTGTTCTTGAATCTATAAATAGATTCAACACCCTCAAATACCCCCATGGTACCTAAAACAGAAACCAAGTTAAGAAAAAGTTGAAAACATAGAATATTTGGAGTACACTTTTTTTTGAATAAATCCAAATTTTGTGTTGAAATACCTAAGGGCGCCCAAATTATGCAAGTTTAAACACTTTTCTTTTAGATTTTAAAAATTTCTTCAAATTTGAACTCTAGATCCATTGACCAACATTCACATGACACAAACATCTCTTTTATCTTATGTTTTGATAGTAGACTCTTTTGTAAACCCAATAAATAAGTCCCTTCAACCCAATAAATAAGCACTTAGTAAGTTGACAAACTAGACTTTCTAAGTTAGTTCATATTTTACCCACTTACTTTTTGGAAATTTCAACTATCTTAAAATAGTAAAAGTTTTAAAGGAAAAGTTCCGTTGTCAAATTTTCTTTTCCTTGAGTGAAACTATAAGTGTTCCTAAAAGTCCTACTAAAGAAGGAGAATAATTTATGTAAGAATTGGTTGAATTTGTCCACTTATTAACCCCTCTACTTCCTACAATAAATGAAATTATGGTGTTTCAACACTAAATACAATTATGGCCTTCTTACAATAAATGAAATTATTCGTTAAGTGAGTTCTTTAGTCTCAACTCTAGATCCATCGACCAACATTATCATGACACAAACTAGTCTTCTCACAGGCTTTGATAGCTAATTCATTGCTTGTTAATGCATAACTAAGTGAATTAGATTTAAAAAATTAAATTAAATCCATTAGATTTAAATCCATTAAGAAACATTGTTATATTATTAATCCAATAATTAAGGACTTAGTAAATAAACAAATTAGATTTTTTGAGTTCATTTTTAACCATACCAATGCTTTGGTCCAATATATAGTAACATTTTTTATAATTTGGTCAATTGGTCAAATTTATAGTAAGAGTTTCTATAATTTGGTCTACTCGTTCAACAATTCATCATTATCCTTTGCTCCTCTTTGAATAATCCATCATTATCATTTTCTCCTCCATGATGTAACAGCCCATCTATCCATCCATTGAGAGAGGAAATTCAAATATGAGCAAATTGAGATAGATTTCCTATAAATTAAAACATTTTGTGTGTTATTTCTAAGGATTCAACTTAATCGTTTATAAAGTTCAACAATAGACTCTATGAACATGAAGATACATAGGTAGGTTGATGCATTTGATTAAACATGCCAATCGCATACTATCATACATTATATAATCTAGTGGAACCCCTGTAACCATAAAATCCATAAAGATCTACTAAATAGACTTTGGAGTCCAAAAAACATCACACTACAACAAATAATTACATATCTAACAAAATCGTTGCCTATACTAGGATTTTATTCATCAACAGCACATTATGCCGCCTATTCTAGGGTCTAGTTGTTGCCTCTACCTACAATCTGGGAGCTGGTCCTGCAAAGGCAATAGTTGACACCTCACAATTTCGATGAAACATCATAATCCAAGCCTTAAAATAAGCTAGAGGAGCTTCACAATCAACATATGAACTCAAGAAATTATTATGTACACATGCATACTTAAAAATTGGAATTAATACTTGAATTTAGGACATAAATGTGAAATGAAAAAAATGTTAAATGTTTATTCTTTACTGTAAAATTCAAGATGAATTTTTAAATTTACATGATAGATTTAGTTTATGTTATTATTAGTCATACTTTATTTATATAGTTTTCAGTGCTTAGATATGTCATTATATCATGTGTTTATATTTCTAATGATATTTTATTTGTATTTATGATTGTAGTGGCTACTATGGATAACAATGCAGAGATACTGAGGGTTATTTCCCATTTGACAGAGATTGGTTCTTATTGGAGGGGTGGGGATGAGCTTCGTTGCTCGTTAGAATCTTTTTTGTCTATTGTTGATATGATCACAAGATTGAATGATGCTTTGTATAGCATTGCATCTTACAGGGATAGGAAAAGACAACAATATGTTGATGGGTTACGTTACAATGAGGTAAAAAAGGCCAAAATAACAAAACAACACATCTATTCATTGTTTAGACTGCTTGGGACAGATTACATTCTGGAGATCAACAGGCCACATATTTCTATTGAATGGTGCACCTTTCCACCCATCAGAGACAATTGGATGGATAGGTGGTACATTGTTTTTGACATTACCCCTCATAACCATAGGGAAGTACCATTGCACTTCCTCCAAAAATTGTATGCAGAGTTTGTGATGGAGAAACATGTCAACTATTTTAACATGTTGGGATTCCAGGGAGTTGGTAGGGGGATGCCCCAACACCGACCCAATGTTAGGCATAGAGATGCCAATCCATAGATACCTGTACCCCATGCCCAAATACCGAGGGTAGACATCCCTTCTGCACATGACATGATTGCCGAGACACAGGAGGAATTTTTTACTCTAGCTAAGATGGTCTCTCGACACATGAAAATTATTGACCAAAGAGCGCCCTCTTCCTCTGCTGGTGTACAACCACCAACTTATAGCAGTGTAGGGACATCTATTGATGGGGATAGACTGACATTCCATGTCCCTCAGAGAAAGCCATACATCTACACATCGTGTGGGGGACCCTATTATGGTCCTGGACCAAGACATGGTACCACTACGATGACTGGTGATTAGGTAAGGACATTGTTTTAAAACTCTATTATTGTTCAATTTTTAATTTTCCCATACTATATGTAACATATTAAAAGATTCATTATATATGCAATATCTACTCTTGCAAGAGATTGATGCCTATCACGGGGGTGGTACTACACCCTGTTAACACCATTATTTAGCAAAGGGGATAAAAAACCATGGTGGAGGAGAAACAACAAGTGTTTACCAAACTTTGGTTAAAGGATATATTGTAAGAATGGGGCGATAGGCAAAAAAGCGATTAAGTTACCAAAGATCCTAAGCCATGGCGGGAGAAGGAATAAAATCAATGGCCGATATCCTCTCCGCTCTTCAAAATTGTGAGGGAGATAACGTATATCCGGGCGATCATCGGGTGCACAGATTGATGGCTGTCAATTTTTTCTGGGTAGATCTACGATCCACATTTAATCCGCCTTGTGAAATCGCATGTTGGTTAAAGCAATACAGTCCGGCAGAATCAGGTACATGCTACTCAATCCAATGGCGGAAAGGTGAAGTCAGATCACATCCACGGTTGAGATTGATTCCAGAACCAGAACCTGCACGACCGATAAACCTAAAACGCCCAGCAGAATGAGTTATCCAGTGATCGATCTGATGGTTGAAAATCAAAGTGAATCAAATCAACGGCTATTATGATTTCCGGAGAGTGAACTTGCGTGGTGGATAATTCCAAAGTGCCCAGCGGAATTTGGTACGTGGCATATGATCCGACGGTGGAAAGTTAAAGGCGTATCACATCAATGGCTGAGAATAATTCCAGAGATCAGAGCTGCACGAAGGTTAAAGTGACGGAGCCTAGCGGAATTTGGTAGGTGTCACACGATCCAACAGCTCACAAATAAAGGCTGATTGCATCTACGGCTATAGGAAATTCCGGAGCATGAAGTTTCCCAAAGGATAAGGTTGGGAAGCTCAATGGAATCGAATATCTCTTTCCTGATCTAACAGTGGAGTGATGAGAAGCGATTGCATCGACGGTTGGAGATGTTTCCGGGGCGGAGACTTGCACATTGTTTATGACAGGGATGCCTGGAACGAGGTATGTGGCATGTGATCCAAAGGTTGAGAATTAAAGAGGAATTAGATCAATGGTTTTAAATGAATCCGGGGAATAAAAGTGCGCGGCAGATAGGAATAGATGGTGGTTGCGGAAAAAAAATTGTTGTCCACGTGGCAAATTGTGGTAGGCGCCAGAGACAAAAGTGGCCTATAAAATCAAGATTGACCCGTATCATTGTTATTTTATTCGCTTGGGATGGGTGAAAAGGACTGGACGATTTGTCAGCTTCCATTTGTGAGTTTCCGGATTTCATTTGTCAGTTTCGGACACGCTCCGGGCACACGCCTCTACAGTCGACCAGGTAAAGCTTAAACCCTGTAATTCTGTAATTCCTTCGTCCAAAGTACCATTGTAAATTCAGTAATGGACCAGGGGAAAGAAATTCAAGTGTCTGGTGAGGTCGTAGATGACAGAGAAGAGTTCTTAGTAGACAGAGATAGGAGTGTGTGCGACCCCTTCCTATCTATAGGGAGCGTGTCTGTCAGTAAGGAGAAATTATGGCATTACCATTCGCGAGGGAACGATGTATTGAATGTTTGCAAATATTTTCTGTACTATTTCGCTATTGAGCAAACCCTCCATTTCCCGGAGTTCCCAGAGTGGTGTGCTATAAACTATTCTCCTTCTCAGAGGATTATTGTGAGTTGGTCTGCGTCCAGAATACTTTGTAGATTCGATGCCACGGTCATCAAAGAAAACCTTAGTTTACCTGAAAATTACCCAGATAGTCGTGAAGTAGTTAATGAGTCAATCCTGGTCGAATTATACAAGAAGTGTGAAGCCGAAAACCGCTGCAAATTCTTGTCTAGTGTTTTAAATGATGGTCAATCTTTAGATGGTATATTCCTGCCCTACCCTGTACATATTTTCAAGAGTGAAGTCCAATTAGTCATTTCTTTAGTTTGTCAAGTACTAGGTTTGGATGATGATTGTCATGTGGGCGAGGTCATTCTCGGATTTTTGTTCAGAATAAGTTCTGTTGTTTCTGAGTCTCAGTCAACCCCGGTTTTTAGTCTAGATGAATATCTAGCTGAAGCAATCCATCTTCAGCTAAGCAAGTTTCCAAAGGTTCGGTTTTTTAGGTTCCAGACTTACTTGCTTAATATGTTGTTATACTCCAATATCACTGAGTTGAAGTTTTTGAGTACTCTATGCTCTTCTTATTTGCCTAAGCAAATCAACATGTTCGAATTTGCTAATTTGATCATGTCGGAGATGTACAAAATGTTGTTTGATGAGGAATTGCCCCGTGTCCTAGACGAAATGAGAAATTTAATGCAGTCTTCACCAGAGGATCGGGTTGGAGATTGGTTTCTATGCAAAGATTATACTGTGTTAAGAAAATATGGGTTTACCGGTCAGCCTTATAGGCTACCCTCCTTTTTAACCCCGAGTATCTTCGCACTGGAATTCATGAGATAGAGATTGTTGTCTGAGGAGGAGCATTTTTGTGCTTTCAAAAAGTCTTCAAACATAAAATTTCCGTTTAAGGTTGGCACTTTCATTTTTAAAAGTAAGGGTGCCTTGGCTTTTATAGAAAGGTTGCTAGAGAATATGGATTTCATAAAATATGTTAATGTGAATTACGACACCCACCATGTGATATCATTGAGAAAATAGGCCAACAAGAATAAACCATTTGAGCATCAGGCTATTGAGGGGTTAGCTGAAATGGCCAATTTGCTGCAGTGTACTGATAGGTCAAATTCTGATGAAGAGACACATACTATACCTGTCACAGTGACCCAAATAACAGAAGGTGCTGGTATTGTGGTCAAGAGGAGTTTGTCTGAAACTGAGAGTATGGATGTAGATGAAGATGGGCCCCATAAAAAGGCAAAGCTGCTTGAAAGTGGTGAAATTGTAGATGAGGAGGTTTCTGATGGTTCCAAAAGGGTTGCCCTGGTTCCCATGAAAGCGGTGCAAGTAAGTCAATTCTCTTTTAAAAATGTGGAGGGTGATGTAGGCAGTTCGGAATTATGCCACATGTTTAAGTCGAAGGAAGAGCTCAAAGCTAGCTACATGGAGAAGAGGAAACAGTCTATGGAGGAGACGAGAAATTTGCTCCCAAGGGTGAGAAGTTTGTACAGTTCAAAAACCTCTCTAGTCTGTACTAGAGATGCTGAGAGAAATACATTTAAAATGGCTATGGTAAGCGATAAGAAGATGTCTGAAATGGATATCCAGCTAGACAAAATCAGCACTCTGGATAAAATTCAACTTCACAAACAGACCAGCGATATCATCTACTCAGACTTACTACAAGCCATGGTGAGGATTAATAAATTGCAAGTTTTGATAGACAAATTAGAAATTCAATTGAAACATGAGAGAGTGGAAAATAAAGCAAATGTTGTTAAGATTAGGAAGCTGCAAACAGACATTGCTAGTTCAGATAGCACCCAGGCAGTCAAGAAGATGTTAGAGGAAAAAGACAATGCACTCCAGGTCCTGAAGAAGAAGCTGAAGATCCCAGGTGCTGAACATGTTCAGTCATTTGAGTTACTAGCTCTCCAAAAAGAGAAGGATAAAGTCCATTAAGAGATGATGGAGTATAAAGGAAGAGCTGGGGAGCTATAGGAAGAAAAAGACAGGTGGGAAGCTGAAAGGGAGGAACTATTATCCCAAATCTCCTTGATGAAAAAATATCAGAATGAAGAGAAGGAGATTATGGAGGAGTTGATGAGCCAGACTCCCACCGCTGAGGACTTGTCTATTGTGAATATCCAGAAGCCATTAGATTATTTCTCTACCGATGATTTTTTGGTGCCAATGTCCCAGGTGAGCTTGAAAGAAGAAGCAATCAAATATTTGAAGGCAGAGAATGAAAAGGTAAAAGCTGAATTGGCCAAAGTAAATGAAAGTAGAAAGCAAATATTACGGGACAGAAATCAGTTGCAGAAAAAGTTCAACGAGCTAAAGGAGAAAAGCATCAGGAAAGGCCCTCTTCAAGGGGCAAAACATATCATTTGGGATATCTTGTGTATAGAGAATACCAAGTTTCGGCACTATCTAAATTTTATTGATGATTTGAATATAATGATAAATTTGGCTCACCAGAGATTAGAACTGGTAAATGAACATATGGAGAAAAGACCTCTTGCTACAGCTCAGAACACACTAAATTTTCTGAATTCACTGACATATCAAAAATTGCACGAGATGGGCATAAAGGACAGAGTATCAATAGTGATGTGGGCAAAGAAAATCATCCACAAGCATCACTTAATCAAAACGGTCCAAGATAAATCAGAAGGATTACTTCTGCAGGTTAATAATTTTAAACAAGATTTTAAAGAACTGTTCAAGGACGGATTGCCTTCTTTCTGGGACGGAGAGGGACGGATGTTCTCACAGGAACATTATCATAACCTGCTTGTCCAGTGCCTAATGGACCACTCCAAGTTCAATGATTTGGAGAAAATCCTGACAGGGAAGACCATTGTGGATATGCTAACAAAAGATTTCGAGATTCTACAGAAGTTCGCCATCATCAGAAGTAGATTGCCCAAGAAGTCCTATGAAGCATATATGGATCTTGAAGTAGCAATTCGGGAAATGATGGAATGCGACACCCCAAGTTCAAAGCAGTGGAAAGCTGTGGAGCGGTTTGGAAAGACAAAGTATATTCTTCATCCCTAGAAACAAGTGTCATGCATTGAAGAGTTGATGGGGCAAAGTCGTGGAGCTGATAGGGCAAAGATGTGGAGCTAATGGGGCAAAGACGTGGAGCTGATAGGGCAAAGACGTGGAGCTGATGGGGCAAAGATGTGGAGCTGATGGGCGAAAGTTTGTTATCAAGTTGATTTGTACTTTATGATATGTTAGGATTGGAGTTGTAACAAACTTCCTAGGGGTTAGGAATTCAGTTGCAAACTCTAAATTAAGCCGATCATTCTGTTATTGATCTTCTTGTTGGAAGACCTATCATTTTATGTATAAATATGCGTCTTTTTTAAGAGATGGGGGTTGGAACCCATCGGGTGGTGAATAATTTTGGAGAACATATCTGTTTTTGGAACAACAAAGTGAATGCATGAGATTTTTTGTCATAGATTCATGTGTCGTTGATATTACAGTCTGTGCTTCTTTCTTTATGTGATTGTATTTCCCTTGTGTAACACTCCATTTTGTTTCTTCCTCGTATCTGGAATATAGCGTTAGATGATTGGAATTCATGTGTTTATGCTTTGGTCATCATTTCAGATATTATATGATTTTTTCTGCTAAAGTTGATATAGAACTCATCCTTGTTGATGCTCGGTATTAATGGGTTGTTTCTTCATCTCTTCTGTTCCACTTGGATCAATTTGAATGACTGTGATGATGTGATTACCTTGCCTTTGATGAATATCATGTATATGCCTTTGTGGTATCTTTATATTGTATATGACTCCATGCCCAATGGTTATGTGATTGTTTAAGCCAAATACATAAATCTTTGAATGTTATTTTATATCTGGTCTTGTTGAATCTGGTCCTGTTAAATCTTTATTGAGAGATCCCTCTCTGGAAGAAAATACCAGTTTCTTCCTAAAGTGTTTTTGCTGTTACCTTGGAGTTTACCTTTTACAACCTGGGTACATTCTGAGTGCTAACAAACTGGCGCCGTTGCCAGGGATGAAAGTGGTTATCTGCCCCGGGAGAACGACAAAGATTAAGAAAGATTTCTATGGGAAAACAGGAATTTCAAAAAGAAAAGAAGGTTGTATATTTTCCCTGGCGACTTCATTGTGAAATTGTTTCAGAATTCAAGAACGACATTCTGGCTTCAAGAAGACATACACGAGGTAACTCTGATACCGAAATTCTAAAAATTTTTGGGGATCCAGAAAAGTTGTTTAAGAGAAAAAATAAAGAGAAGTTAGATTTTCCTTTGTTCAGCCCATCATCACCACCAGATTCTCATATTAATCCAGAATGGGAAGTCAATACTGCACAGACCCTATTGAGAACTAGATCTGAATCCGACCTCAAAAATACTGAGTTCAATCCTCATAGGTTAGAGTCCTATCTGTTAGATTCCCTCTAGAAGGACTTGCAACTAACCTCTAAAGCTGAAACAACTGCTTCCGAGCATTCTCAAAGTACTTCAGTTCCTGTGAAACCACCCAGACCAATGGCCGCTAGATTTGCTCCCTTGCGTTTGCCGGTTGTATTACATGATCTCCCCCAAAATTATTCTCAGAGAATTTCTTTATTTGATGGGGAAGGTGATATAACCGCAAAACAGCATGTTTCCAAGTTTGAAGATTTCATTGACTTGGAAGAAGTTGACTATCCTGATGTCAAACTGCAGTTATTTGCCCAAAGCTTGTCTGGGGAGGCAAAGAAGTGGTTTAAGGACTTGCCTAATGAATCTATAGCAAATTTTCAGGCCTTTCAAAACGCCTTTCTGGACAGGTGGGACGATAAACAAAACCCTCTGCAGCTTTTATCTCAGTACAATAGTCTCAAAAAGGGGGGTTTTGAGTCTGTTCATGAATTTTCAAGCAGATTCATGAGGGCTTACAACTCTATTCCGAAAGATCTAAAACCTTCTCCTGCAGCTGCTAAACTGCATTATGCTGGAGCTTTTGATAATGATTTTGCATTTTCATTGCGGGAAAGGAAATCGAAAACTCTTGCTGCCATGTTTACTGATGCCCTATAAGTGGAAGCTAACATGATGGCTAGTGGAAAGATGAAACATAGAGACATGGACAGGAGGAGAAAAGAAGAAAATGTGCCTTCTACTTCATCTTCTTCCGCTGATGTTAAATTTGAGACGATGTTGAAGACTATGGAAAAGTTGATGGATAGGTTAACCATGGATACTAGGCCCTTCAACAGGGAGCAAGGAGATCCCCAAATCAGAAATCCAAATTTTAGAAGACCAAATCCCCCTGTTCCTCCTCAGAATAGACAGAGAAATCCAAGAAACCAAGAAGAACAGCCTATCCATCCACCTTTCCTTGAAAATTATGTTGGTGATGAAGAAGATCCACCTGAAAATGAGATTCATCTATTTGGAGAACAGGATTCATAGATATATCTTACTGAAGAAGAACATAATATGTTTGCGCAGGAAGGTGAAAATGAAGAATTTGAAAATGAGCTGTATCAGAGAGGTTATTTACATGCAATGGATGATGTACAAAGGGATAAAATAATAAAGAAGGTGACTCTGGTTGATGTGGAAAAGATTGGTGCTGGTTTTAACTTACAAAACGAGCTTTCAAAACTAAAATTATCTGTTCCATTTAATGAGTTATTGAGAAACACTGAATACAGAGATACTATCACCAAAATGATCAAAAACCAAGGAGAATGGCAGTCGGACATTTTAGAATTGAATGACGATAATCCTGCTATTTCATTTGGACCAAAAGTTGAAAATTTAGAAGGTGAATAGGTTCCTCCTTTCTATTTAAGTCTAAATGTGCATGACAAAGTGGTCCACAATGCTATGTTGGATTCAGGGGCATCCCATAATCTAATGCCTAAAGGAGTCGTGGAAAGTCTAGGATTAGAAGTGACTAGACCATATAAGGATTTATACTCATTTGATTCTAAGAGAGTGAAATGCCTTGGTTTGATTAAAGACATGGTGGTGACCCTGAATAAATTTCCATCTAAAACTATATTCATGGATGTGGTGGTAGCAGATATTCCACCCAAATTTGGGGTATTGCTTCAAGATCTTGGACATCCAAGCTGAAAGGTAGTTTACAGATGGACATGTCATATGCAACGATTCCTGTTCCAGATGGGAGCAGAAGGTTATATAGTGAAAAAAGAACTCCCTATGTGGTTAGCAGTCAAGATAAACCTGAATTCCATCACATATATGCTGTTGATACTGATTTGGGGTCTTCCATTTTCTTTAATGAGGCTGTCCCACATGAGGTAGAAAAGACATTGTAGGAGAAGTCTGAGGAAAATGATGAAAAAGAAGTTTTGGAACAGGAAGCTTTGGAAGCAAAGCAGAAAAAAGAGGGCCAATGGATCATGTACTTTGATGGATCTGTTGCAAAGGTTGGTGCTGGGGCTGGTGTATACATAATTTCTCCTATTCATGATTTCAAAGCTTTATCATACAAATTGCTATTTGAATGCACAAATAATGTGGAGGAGTATGAGGCTTTGTTATTAGGATTACGTGCTTTGAAAGATTTGGGGGCTCAAAGAGTCATGATCTTGGGAGATTTTGAGTTGGTGATAAACCAGGTGAATGAAAGTTATCAAACCAGGCATCCTCAGATGAGAGCTTACAGAAATGAAGTATGGGATATGCTTGGTAATTTCTTCACAGAGCATACAATTCAGGTTGTTCCCAGGGTTGAAAATTTGGTGGGTGATTCTTTAGCAGTATCTGTTGGAAAATTTGAAAACCCAATGGTTAGCAAAAAGGAATACCAGGTGGAGATTTTGAACAGACCTTCTATCTCTGACAATTCCAAATACTGGCAGGTGTTTGAAGATGATATACAGATCCAAAGATTTCTAGAGTTATCAGGGGAGTTTGTGAATACTCATTTTGACAATGAAAATGATAATGATAGGACCCTTGGAGATGATGAAAAAATTGAAACAGAAGAAGAAGATGCTGAGAAGTTAAGGAAAACCTTGGGAGGTAAGGATGTCATCCAGCTGAAAAATAATTTCATACCAAGAGGCCTGATCCCTTTAGAAAGGCTCTTTGATCAAAATGATGTTGCCAAGAACCCCAAAGTGAAACCTGTTGGTGATGTCGTTGAAGATAAACATATTGGCACTGAGGAAAATCCTAAAATCCTAAAATTATCCAAGAAGCTGCCGGAAAGAGAGAAAGAAGAGTATGTAAAGTTGATGAAAAAATATACAGATGTGTTTGCTTGGAGTTATGAAGACCTCAAAGAATATGATACATCTATCATACAGCACACTATTCCTATAAAGCCTGGGGAGAAGCCTTTTAAATAGAAACTCAGGAGGATCAATCCTAAGCTGCTCCCTGTCATTGAAAAGGAAATAAAGAAGTTATTTGATGCCAATATCATTGTAACAATCAGATTTTCTAAATGGGTTGCGAATTTGGTCCCTGTCAGAAAGAAGAATGGAGAGATAAGACTGTGCATAGATTTCCGCAATTTGAATAAGGTCTCCATGAAAGAAAATTATCCTCTACCCAAGATGGATCATATACTGCAGCAAGTGGTGGGAGCTGAAAGGATTTCGATGCTGGATGGTTTTTCCGGGTATAATCAGATCAAAGTGCTGCCAGAAGATCAGGAGAAAACTGCCTTTACTACACCATGGGGCACTTTCATGTATGCGAAGATGCCTTTTGGTTTGATGAATGCAGGCGCCACTTTCCAGCGAGCTATGGACATTGCCTTTGCAGGAGAAATTGGAAGTTTCGTGGTAATTTATATGGATTATATTACATTCTACTCAAAGTCTGACAGAGAACATCTGCATCATCTGGAGAAGGTCTTCATGAAGTGTAGGAAGTATGGCATATCTTTGAACCCTAAGAAGTCTAATTTTGCACTAGAAGAAGGAAAGCTGCTAGGCCATATAATATCCAAAGATGGCATAAAGATTGATCCTGAAAGAGTAAGTGCAATTCTGAAGGTAGGAGAACCCAGAAGCAAAAAGGAGATACAATCATTTCTGGGACAGGTAAATTTCTTGAGGAGATTTGTACCAAGCTTTGCTGAGATTTTGATGAATATTACAAATATGTTGAAGAAAGGTCATGAAATAAAGTGGAATACAGAAGCTAAGGAGTCATTTCGGGAAATCAAGAAAGAAATTTCAGAAGCTCCTGTTTTGGTAAGTCCAGATTTCGCCAAAGATTTTTCAGTATTCTCATATGCTTTGGAACATACTATAGTAGCAGTATTATTGCAGAAAAATGATGAAATTTTGGAACAACCCATAGCCTTTTTCAGTAAAATGCTACGGGATGGGGAATTAAAATATGACATCATGGAAAAGCAGGCCTATGCTTTAATTAAAGCATTAAAGGATTTCAGAGTATATGTTATGCATTCCCATGTAATTGCACATGTTCCAACCGCTGCAGTAAAAGCAATTTTGACTCAACCAGACCTCGATGGCAGGAGGGCGAGATGGATAGCTACATTATTGGAATATGATATAGAAATAAAACCCACGAAGCTGGTTAAAGGACAAGGGTTAGCAAAGATGATGGCAAACTCAAATTGTGAATCTTTACAGATCAATTTTTTGACTCACTAGTCTGATCAGTTGGACACAGAGATAGAAGTGATGGCTGATTTTGTGGCCTCTCCATGGTATTTTGGTATTGTATATGTCCTCCAAAATTTGCAAGCACCAAAAGGATTAAGTAAATCAAGATCAAGATCTGTAAAGTTGAAATCTACTAAATTCTATATCATAAATAAATATCTTTATTAGAAATATCCTGGAGGAGTTCTACTAAATTGTCTGTTGGAAGATGAAGCCCAGCAAGTTACCAAAGAATTTCACAAAGGAGACTGCGGGGGACATCATTCTTGGAAGGTGACTGCAAACAAAATCCTGAGAGATGGTTATTATTGGCCTACTTTATTCTCAGATGTATATAAAGAAATCAGCAAATGTCATCAATGCTAAATTTTCGACGGTAAGAGAAAGGTACTGCCTCTCCCTCTGAATCCAATAACAGTTGAGGCTCCTTTCCAGCAATGGGGTTTGGATTTTATTGGCGAAATAAACCCCAATTCATCAGGTCAGCACAGGTGGATCTTGACAGCTATAGACTATTTTACTAAATGGATAGAGGCAATTCCTACCAGGAGGGCCACTGAAAATGTGATCATGGATTTTCTTGAACAAAATATATTGGCTCGATTCGGGTGTCCAAAAAGGATAGTAACAGACAACGCAGCTGCTTTCAAATCGAGGAAGATGATTAATTTTTGTCATAAGTATCATATAAGCCTCAATCACTC
Source organism: Pseudotsuga menziesii (assembly GCA_001517045.1). Taxonomy (NCBI): domain Eukaryota; kingdom Viridiplantae; phylum Streptophyta; class Pinopsida; order Pinales; family Pinaceae; genus Pseudotsuga; species Pseudotsuga menziesii. The sequence continues at coordinate 608,670 of LPNX010002225.1, read as the reverse complement.
AACTGCATATTACCCTCAAGGAAATGGATTAGCTGAATCTTCAAATAAAAGCTTGGTGCGGATCATCAAAAAGCTGTTGGAAGATAATAAGAGGTCCTGGCACACCAAACTAAAATATGTTCTATTGGCTGACAGGATTAGTACTAAAAGAGCAATCGACATGTCTCCATTCCAACTGGTATATGGGGTTGAAGTAATTTTTCCAACATCATTAGGGGTACCAGTTATGAGATATTTCCAGGATCAGCAAGAAGAACCAAATCACATACAGCGAAGGATAAATCAGATCATTGAGCTAGAAGAACGAAGAAGTAAGGCTTACGACAAAGTTCAGTCACATCAGGAGAAAATGAAGAATACTTTTGACAGAAGAATCAAGGAAGAGCATTTTCAGATTGGTGCCCTGGTTTTGAAGTGGGATGCTCCTAATGAAGACAAGCATGGAAAGTTTGACCCTATGTGGGTAGGACCTTACGTTGTTGCTAGATACAGAGGAAAAAATGCATTTTTGCTGGAATATACAAATGGGGTTCTTCTGGAGAGTAACCCTGTAAATGGAAGATATCTAAAGCATTACCTGTCCTGAGGGGGAAGGTAAAATTTGTATCATAGAATTGTACATATTTATTTCTCTTTACAAATAAATAGGGATGGTAAGCCGACTGTATTTGAAAGCTCACAGTGAAAGCCCTAAAGTTCAGGAGGCATACCACTCATTTTCTAAAAATATATAAAAATGATATATTTACAAAAACAACAGATGGGTTTTTGAGAAGTTATTACGCAAAATCAAAAAACAGGCACCTGGTCTACGAGTTCTGTGATACCTCGAAGGGAGGATATCATCCCCAGATGGAGCCAGCTGTTAACACCATTATTTAGCAAAGGGGATAAAAAACCATGGTGAAGGAGAAACAACAAGTGTTTACCAAACTTTGGTTAAAGGATATATTGTAAGAATGGGGTGATAGGCAAAAAAGCGATTAAGTTACCAAAGATCCTAAGCCACGGCGGGAGAAGGAATAAAATCAATAGCCGATATCCTCTCCGCTCTTCAAAATTGTGAGGGAGATAATGTATGTTCAGGCGTTCATCGGGTGCACAGATCGACGGCTGTCAATCTGTTTGGGGCAGATCTACAGTCCACATTTAATCCGCCTTGTGAAATCGCATGTTGGTTAAAGTAATACAGTCCCGCAGAATCGGGTACATGCTACTCAATCCAATGGCGGAGAGGTGAAGTCAGATCACATCCACGGTTGAGATTGATTCCGGAACCAGAACCTGCATGACCGATAAACCTAAAACTCCCAGCGGAATGAGTTATCTGGTGATCGATCTGACGGTTGAAAATCAAAGTGAATCAAATCAACGACTATTATGATTTCCGGAGAGTGAACTTGCGCGGTGGATAATTCCAAAGTGCCTAGTGGAATTTGGTACGTGGCATATGATCCGATGGTGTAAAGTTAAAGGGGTATCACATCAATGGTTGAGAATAATTCCGGAGATCAGAGCTGCACGACGGTTAAAGTGACGGAGCCCAGTGGAATTTGGTAGGTGTCACACGATCCAACGGCTCACAAATAAAGGCTGATTACATCTACGGCTATAGGAAATTCTAGAGCATGAAGTTTCTCGAAGGATAAGGTTGGGAAGCTCAGCGGAATCGAATATCTCTTTCCCGATCTAACGGTGGAGTGATGAGAAGCGATTGCATCGACGGTTGGAGATGTTTCCGGGGCAGAGACTTGCACATTGTTTATGACAGGGATGCCTGGTCGAACGAGGTACGTGGCACGTGATCCAAAGGTTGAGAATTAAAGAGGAATCAGATCAATGGTTTTAAATGAATCCGGGGAATAAAAGTGCACGGCAGATAGGAATAGATGGGTGTTGCGGAAAATAAATTATTGTCCACGTGGCGAATTGTGGTAGGCTCCAGAGACAAAAGTGGCCTATAAAAGCAAGGTTGACCCGTATCATTGTTATTTTATTCGCTTGGGATGGGTGAAAAGGACTGGACGATTTGTGAGCTTCCATTTGTCAGTTTCCGGATTCCATTTGTCAGTTTCGGACACGCTCCGGGCACACGCCTCTACATTTGACCAGGTAAAGCTTAAACCCTGTAATTCTGTAATTCCTCCATCCAAAGTACCATTGCAAATTCAGTAATGGACCAGGGGAAAGAAATTCAAGTGTCTGGTCAGGTCATAGATGATAGAGAAGAGTTCTTAGTAGGCAGAGATAGGAGCATGTGCGACCCCTTCCTATCTGTAGGGAGCGTGTTTGTCAGTAAGGAGAAATTATGGCATTACCATTCGCGAGGGAACGATGTATTGAATGTTTGCAAATCTTTTCTGTACTATTTCGCTATTGAGCAAACCCTCCATTTCTCGGAGTTCACAGAGTGGTGTGCTATAAAATATTCTCCTTCTCAGAGGATTATTATGAGTCGGTCTGCGTCCATAATACTTTGTAGAGTCGATGCCACGGTCATCAGAGAAAACCTTAGTTTACCTGAAAATTACCCAGATAGTCGTGAAGCAGTTAATGAGTCAATCCTGGTCAAATTATACAAGAAGTGTGAAGCTGAAACCCGCTACAAATTCTTGTCTAGTGTTTTAAATGATGGTCAGTCTTTAGATGGTATATTCTTGCCCTACCCTGTACATATTTTCAAGAGTGAAGTCCAATTAGTCATTTCTTTAGTTTGTCAAGTACTAGGTTTGGATGATGATTGTCATGTGGGCGAGGTCATTCTCAGATTTTTGTTGAGAATAAGTTCCTCTGTTTCTGAGTCTCAGTCAACCCCAGTTTTTATTCTAGATGAATATCTAGCTGAAGCAATCCATCTTCAGCTAAGCGAGTTTCCAAAGGTTCGGTTTTTTAGGTTCCATACTTACTTGCTTAATATGCTATTATGCTCCAATATCACTGAGTTGAAATTTTTGAGTACTCTATGCTCTTCTGATTTGCCTAAGCAAATCAACATGTTCGAATTTACTAATTCGATCATGTCGGATATGTACAAAATGTTGTTTGATTAGGAATTGCCCCGCGTCCTAGATGAAATGAGAAATTTAATGCAGTCTTCACCAGAGGATCGGGTTGGAGATTGGTTTCTGTGCAAAGATTATACTGTGTTAAGAATATATGGGTTTACCGGTCAGCCTTATAGGCTACGCTCCTTTTTAACCCCGAGTATCTTCACACTCGAATTCATGAGACAGAGATTGCTGTCTGAGGAGGAGCATTTTTGTGCTTTCAAAAAGTATTCAAACATAAAATTTCTGTTTAAGGTTGGCAATTTCATTTTTAAAAGTAAGGGTGCCTTGGATTTTATAGAAAGGTTACTGGAGAATATGGATTTCATAAAAGATGTAAATGTGAATTACGACCCCCAACATGTGATCTCATTGAGAAAATAGGCCAACAAGAATAAACCATTTGAGCATCAGGCTATTGAGGGGTTAGCTGAAATGGCCAATTTGCTACAGTGTACTGACAGGTCAAATTCTGATGAAGAGACACATACTATACCTCTCACAGTGACCCAAATAATAGAAGGTGATGGTATTTTGGTCAAGAAGAGTTTGTCTGAAACTGAGAGTATGGATGTAGACGAAGATGGGCCCCATAAAAAGGCAAAGCTGCTTGAAAGTGGTGAAATTGTAGATGAGGAGGTTTCTGATGGTTCCAAAAGGGTTGCCCTGGTTCCCATGAAAGCAGTGCAAGTAAGTCAATTCTCTTTTAAAAATGTGCAGGGTGATGTAGATAGTTCGGAATTATGCCACGTGTTTAAGTCGAAGGAAGAGCTCAAACCTAGCTACATGGAGAAGAGGAAACAGTCTATGGAGGAGACAAGAAATTTGCTCCCGAGGGTGAGAAGTTTGTACAGTTCAAAAACCTCTCTAGTCTCTGCTAGATATGCTGAGAGAAATACATTTAAAATGGCTATGGTAAGCGACAAGAAGATGTCTGAAATGGAGATCCGGCTAGACAAAATCAGCACTCTGGATAAAATTTAACTTCACAAACAGACCAACGATATCATCTACTCAGACTTACTACAAGCCATGGTGAGGATTAATAAATTGCAAGTTTTGATAGACAAATTAGAAATTCAATTGAAACATGAGAGAGTGTAAAATAAAGAAAAAGTTGTTCAGATTAGGAAGCTGCAAATAGACATTGCTAGTTCAGACAGCACCCAGACAGTCAAGAGGATGTAAGAGGAAAAAGACAATGCACTCCAGGTGCTGAAGAAGAAGCTGAAGATCCCAGGTGCTGAACATGTTCAATCATCTGAGTTACTATCTCTCCAAGAAGAGAAGGATAAAGTCCATCAAGAGATGACAGAGTATAAAGGAAGAGCTGGGGAGCTACAGGAAGAAAAAGATAGGTGGGAAGTTGAAAGGGAGGAACTGTTATCCCAAATCTCCTTGATGAAAAAAGATCAGAATGAAGAGAAAGAGATTATGGAGGAGTTGATGAGCCAGAATCCCACCGGCGAGGACTTGTCTATTGTGAATATCCAGAAGCCATTAGATGATTTCACTACCGATGATTTGTTGGTGCCAATGTCCCAGGTGATCTTGAAAGAAGAAGCAATCAAAGATTTGAAGGCAGAGAATGAAAAGGTAAAAGCTGAATTGGGCAAAGTAAATGAAAGTAGAAAGCAAATATTACAGGATAGAAATCAGTTGCAGAAAAAGTTCAACGAGCTAAAGGAGAAAAGCATCGGGAAAGGCCCTCTTCAGGGGGCAAAACATATCATTTGGGATACCTTGTGTATAGAGATTACCAAGTTCTGGAACTATCTAAATTTTATTGATGATTTGAATATAATGATAAATTTGGCTCACCAGAGATTAAAACTAGTAAATGAACATATGGAGAAAAGACCTCCTACTACAGCTCAGAACACACTAAATTTTCTGAATTCACTGACATATAAAATATTGCACGAGATGGGCATAAAGGACAGAGTATCAATAGTGATGTGGGCAAAGAAAATCATCCACAAGCATCACTTAATCAAAACGGTCCAAGATAAATCAGAAGGATTACTTCTGCAGGTTAATAATTTTAAACAAGATTTTAAAGAACTGTTCAAGGACGGATTGCCTTCTTTCTGGGATGGAGAGGGACAGATGTTCTCACAGGAACATTATCATAACCTACTTGTCCAGTTCCGCATGGACCACTCCAAATTCAATGATTTGGAGAAAATCCTGACAGGGAAGACCATTGTGGATATGCTAACAGAATATTTCGAGATTCTACAGAAGTTCACCATCATCAGAAGTAGATTGCCCAAGAAGTCCTATGAAGCATATATGGAGCTCGAAGTAGCGATTCGGGAAATGATGGAATGCGACACCCCAAGTTTAGAGCAGTGGAAAGATGTGGAGCGGTTTGGAAAGACAAAGTATATTCTTCATCCCTAGAAACAGGTGTCATGCACTGAAGAGCTGATGGGGCAAAGACGTGGAGCTAATAGGGCAAAGACATGGAGCTAATGGGTCAAAGACGTGGAGCTGATAGGGAAAAGACGTGGAGCTGATGGGGCAAATATGTGGAGCTAATGGGCGAAAGTTTGTTATCAAGTTGATTTGTACTTTATGATCTATTAGGATTGGAGTTGTAACAAACTTCCTAGGGTTAGGAATTCAGTTACAAAATCTAAATTAAGCCGATCATTCTGTTATTGATCTTCTTGTTGGAAGACCTATCATTTTATGTATAAATATGCATCTTTTTTAAGAGATGGGGTTTGGAACCCATCGGGTGGTGAATAATTTTGGAGAACATATCTGTTTTTGGAACAACAAAGTGAGTGCATGAGAGTTTTTGTCAAAGATTCATGTGTCATTGATATTACAGTCTGTGCTTCATTCTTTATGTGATTGTATTTCCCTTGTGCAACACTCCATTTTGTTTCTTCCTCGTATCTGGAATATAGAGTTAGATGATTGGAATTCATGTGTTTATGCTCTGGTCATCATTTCAGATATTATATGATTTTTTCTGCTAAAGTTGATATAGAACTCATCCTTGTTGATGCTCTGTATTAATGGGTTGTTTCTTCATCTCTTCTGTTCCACCTGGATCAATTTGAATGACTGTGATGATGTGATTACCTTGCCTTTGATGAATATCATGTATATGCCTTTGTGGTATCTTTATATTGTATATGACTACATGCCCAATGGTTATGTGATTGTTTCAGCCAAATACATAAATCTTTGAATGTTATTTTATATCTGGTCTTGTTAAATCTGGTCCTATTAAATCTTTATTGAGAGATCCCTCTCTGGAAGAAAATACCAGTTTCTTCCTAAAGTGGTTTTGTTGTTACCTTGGAGTTTACCTTTTACAACCTGGGTACATTCTGAGTGCTAACACACCCAATGTGGTTGTACCCGAGGCCCAAACAACCACCATTGAGGTAATATTTAAACATTTGTCATTTTGTTATTACATATCATTTTGTTAATGCATGTGTTAGTCTTGATTAATTTATTAAATTGTCTAATATTTACATTTTTTTGAAGTTGCAGGAACCCCACTTAGAACGTGATCCTGGAGACGTTGATATCAATGACATAGTCTAAGGTGGAATTTGCGATTGCTTGAAGAATGTAAGTACATGGGTTATGACTGAATCTTGTTTGAATTATTTCAATTTCTTATTGTACACTCCTTTATAGATCGCTAATATTTATAATTTTTAAACTTGAAGATGCTATTAGCATCTGAAGAGGGGAAATAAATTGATGGAAGCAGTCACTCCCATGGGGGAGATATGTCCCAAGAAGGGGTAAGTATATTACAACATGTTAGTTTTTCAGTACATATTATTCCATCCATTCAAATACATGTCTAACTATGGTAACACTTTATGACTGCAGACATCATTGCAGATCCCTGCATGGCCTCTTTGGTTTGGATCTCCTAGTAGTCCAAACATAGATAAGGGGGTTGCTTACACCAGATGAACCTCTTCCTTGAACAGACAGAGTGTGCATGAGTATCAACCTACTCATCCCATGGCAATGTACACACTTCCAATGGTAGTTGTTGGTTAGCTATGAATTCACTTCACAAGTGGTTTTTCTTAATGTTATTTTCGCATGTTTACAATATCAGGATGTAGAGTAATTTGTGCCAGAACTTAGTGGGATTGTTGATGTTGTGGTCAATGCTGCATCTACAATAGGGATAAGTCACACTGAGGTACATCTACTTGAATATTTGTATTTTTTATGGACATGCACGATGTCTAACTATTTTATCATTTGGTGAATGTAGCCACACCCTAGTCCATTAGTGCACGCAACTGAGGTTGATGTTCAACCTACGGCTCCTCTTACTACTGAAGAGTCCCAGTGTAACCCCCTAGAAATGGTTTTTTCGGTGAGATGTTCATTTTTTACATAATTGATTACTACTTTCTCATTCATGTACATGTTGATAATTCTTGAGATAATTGACATATTTTTTTTATTCGCAGAGAAGCATTATAGAGAGACTCTCTGCAAGGAGGAGGACACCAAAGGAACCTATACCCTTGACACCAAAGGAACCTATACCCCCGATGGATGCAGTGAGTCTTTATTTTATTTACAATTGAGTCATATTTTAAATTTTCAAACTTTGTTATTGCTGGATAGTACTAGTTCAGTTACCTGATCAAGATATAGTGTCATTGATTTGTAGTCGTCAGAGATGCACAGTGGTCGTAGAAAGAGCCGAAAAGCATTAAGGTCCTGGAAAAAAAAGGAGAAAGTTATATTTTTGATGTGTTAGTCCAAGACAAATATGTATTTTTATGTACAATTCGGAGTTAGAGTATAGGGGTGCAATCTAGGACATATGTACTTTTGTTTGCACATGTACATCAAATATGTTTTTGATACATGTACAATGAAAATCCATAGATGGGCCTTCTATTTTTGTATTATAACTTTCATGATATAAAAATATTTCATATCAAGGCTCTTGAGATGTTCATGGTTCAGTATTTTAAGTGTGATTATACACATGTGGCCAAGAATGTGTCTATGTGTAATGTTCCCAATTTTTTATAGATTTTATGATTGCATGGAGATATGAGCTATAAATTTGAGAACAATGCACAATTAGTATATTACGTAATGACAAAAATGTACTTTTTAATTTTTTTTACCACGATCCAATTGCATATACAATGTTATATTAACAATGTCAAATTATATTCACAAAGATGGAACATACCTAATACACATAAGCACCTAGAAAAACTAAGCAATTGATCCAACTTGGTGGAATACAAAATCACTTTACCCACATAACAACCTAACAAACTTTTAAAGGATGCATGAAGTTGACACTCCTAAGTGATGCACCTATGTGGTCTACATAAATAAAAATAGTGTTTGGCATGATGTCTTTCATCCAACAAATACATGGGATACACATCAAACCTAAAAGTATCTAAGTATTATAAGGTTTGTTAAAAATAATGGTTATGACTATATCCTACACATTATGTATGTCCTGCACATTATTTTATCATCTTGTTAATGTACATGGCATTTGATGAATGGCCAAATTTGAAAGAGGTGAAAGTTATTTGTGATTTTATTATAGTTTAAATTGATTAGAAAAGTACTATTTTGAATCTTGTTTTAACAATTCATGTTTATGGAGTATTATTCGAAGCATTCGTAGTGTGAATATATATGTATTTTGTAATAATGGCGTAATAGGTTGGCCACTAATTTATAAACATAAACATGTTCCATTACATGGTTACTGATGTAATGGCATTGTCTCCTACTGCATTTCATCGTACAAATGCTCACATCTCTTGGATGACCTATCTAACTTAATATGTCAAACAACCTTATTTTGAGTTTCTAGTCCCACAAATGATATGAGATCCTAAGATCAATTCACCTCCACATAGAGATTGAAAACTCCTTTTGCCTTGATTAAAACAAAAACAAAGAATATTTCTTGCTTGAAAATGATGGGAAATAATTCTTGATCAACACCTCGCAACATGTAACATAATTCTCTATAGATGCACATGGAATAATATTTTGCAACAAGTATTTTTTCAAGAGGGGAAGATCTACAATCACCTTCAAGATGACCTCTATGTGCAAAAATTTCACATTCACTTACTGAGCAAAATCCTAGTTTCAACAATTGACAAAAAAGAATGATCCCTTATCCATGGACCCAGAGTAGAGGGCCACTCTAGCACTATCCCAATGTCCTGAATCCAACAAAGCTGATGGTTCGTCGATCCGAGCAATGGTCATCAATCTATGGAACGTTGAATCCCACCTCCTATAGGCTTTCAGGGACACCTGTTGAATCCCTAACCGGGGAATTCTAATGGAAACCATGAATCAAAAAGGGATTTTGGTGGGTTTTTCAAGCGTGTTTAGGCATGTGTTATGTGGGAACTATAGCCACACCTTCATAGTCGAGCAATATGAGAATTTGACCCCCATGTGCAAAAATTTCAAATTCACTTACTAAGCAAAACCCTATTTTCCAAAATTGACCCAAAAAAAATGTCTCTTATCCATGGAACCATATTAGATGGCCTCCCTAGCACTATCCCAATGTCATGAATCCAGCGGAACCAACGGTTCGTCGATCTGAGAAATGGTCATGATTCTATGGCACATTGAATCCCACCTCCTACAGGTTTTCAAGGACACCTGTTGAATCCCTACCCGAGGCATAGAATGGAAACTGTGCATCAAAAATGGATTTTGGTGGGTCATGCAAGTGTGTTTAGGCATGTTTTATGTAGGAACACTAGACACACCTTCATGGTCAAGTAATATGCAAATTTGACCCCCATGCACAACAATTTCACATTCACTTACTTAGCAAAACCCTAGTTTCCAAAATTGACCAAAAAATGGTCTCTTATCCAGGGTGTTAGCACCGGGATTGAGCATGAAGGCTGAAGGAAGGCCTACTCCTGGTTAACAATAGAACCGCTTTAGACTACACCTCCAGTGTTGTGCAGTCAGAGAGGGATCTTTCACTTGTCTTCAGATTTACTCTGCGTAAGATATTCGATCAAGGATGGTTAGGAGGCTAGACTCCTGAAATGGGACAAATTATATTAATGTGAGATGCAAGCAGGATTATCAGGGAAAAATACCATTGGCAATGGAGTCAAAAAACCGAGTAGGGAACATTTGTAGGAGGAAAAGAATGGAGTGGAGTTGTAAACAGAGGCAATATAATCGTTGATCTCGCAATCGAGAGATATTTAGTAGGTGGTTAGGGGACAAGAGAGCACAACCCATCACGCGGAGCACCAGAAAGATGAATTCCACATGACCTTAGAAGAAAAAATGATAAATTTATGAAACAACAGGAGGAGCATAGAATGTATGAATTCCAAACTATTACACACTCAGTTACATACATGAAAGAAATCAACGAACTAGAATGAAGACAGGATGTACATTTCATGTAAAGAAAATACATATTGAAAGAAGCAACAACAAATGAATCTCCATCTTAAGAAACAAATCTTCCTCTGCAATTTTTATTCATAACACAAGCACCAGATCTTATTTTACAACAGAGAGCCTCAGCCCTTGACGATTTCCCAATCCTCCAGCTAGCTCTTTTTTCCCCTATCAGGAGTGCATTTATAATAGTTTAGTGTTGAGATTATTCTTTGAAACAAACCTAAAAAATTGTTTCCAGTCACAATCATGCATTGAAAGTATAAAGAGTGGAACTATTGCCATGTTTTACAAATATAAACAAACATTGTGGAGTTGTAGCGCGTGGACTAACAACACAGAGTTTTCTTTATCCTAGTATGTGAAAGTGATCCTTATGCTACCTACTGATGGTTAGTTTCCAACTTGGGCTGTTTCAGACATGCTTTTCTGCCTCCTCTAACCGGCCGACTTCTTTCAGACCACATCGCTCAAAGGCTGATAAGAAGGTCTGTGCCCTGGTGCCTAATATTTTTTGAGACCTCCGTTCATCTCGTAACACAATTATAGCAGGGAACCAGGAAAAGAGTGGTCATGCACTTGATGATGATAAACGTCTTAAGAGACTTATCATCCTTGTACTTCTCTCTCCTCCCTACGAGGAGGGTTTTATCGCTGGCCACATAGCTGGGTGTGTGTTTGAACTCCTGCTCGTCCATGGAAAGGTCATTAAGTGGAGATCATAAGGGTGGTGATGAAGGATTATGACCTCCATGATCCTAGACTGAGCCTTCACTCCAATAACTCTACTGCCATTGTGCGTTAGGACTTCAGAGGTCATGAATGCCACTAGAGGCATCAGAGAGATGTCCTCGTGATGCAAAAACCCATGCACCACGCGTCTTTGGGTAAGGATGTGTGGAAACAGTTGAACATACTTAGGTGGTTAACATCTATGCCCCAGTGGTTGATGATTTCCTGGTGCAGATACCCACGATGATGAAGAAACATAATGTCATGTTCACCAACCATCAATACCCCTTGTCAAACTATCTTCTCAAACCACATAGCCGTGGTTGTCTGCGAAGGGACTCAAAACTTCTCAGGGTCCAACTTTTACCCCTCACCAGCTGTACATTTCCACACCTCGACAACTTCAAAAGATGGAGCTATGTAGGGAAAGCCGAGACGGCTTGGAGATGGCCCTAATCCTGAATATCGGTCTACGTGACAGTAGCATGTGTGATGCCAAGGTGGGGATATTTCCTTCTAATGTTAAATTATATTATCTGATAGGGATAAGATTATAAGCAATTCCCGCATGGATTCTAGGTTGGTTTCAAGGACCGTGGATTTGACATTTCATTCGATGTGACGGTGGTATTAAGTGGATTTAGTTCATGGATTTTCTCAACTTTGTGTAGATGTTTGATTTGTCATTTCAAAACCTACACTCCCTGTTTCCCCACTATTATTTCCCATGTGAACCACATGCCAGACCTATGGATTTGGGGAAGTTAGCATTATTGGATGGGACCTTCACCTCAGGTTTATCAAAGATGGCATTTGGGAGTACCAATCCATCCGCGAAGAGGTATATTGCATGTATGAACATCCCTTCCCCTGTCATCTCTACACTGGATATGATACCTACAGCCTGGAGGCCTCCTTAGCCCTCCGATTTGGGGGGGGGGAACCTTTCACATCCACCGTCCACATTTCTTTACCTCGGCTGCAAAATTCACCTTTATTGATGCAATGAGCATCTTTGGATCATGATGTGTTCTTACTCATCTATCAGGATCAACCCCTTCATGCAACCATCGATCCAAGTGGGTCCTACCACCTCTTTCCGAACTGAGATCATGACACTGTCCATGTTGGTTCAGATTGCAAAAAGAACCTTGACCATAGATCCATTCCCTTCTTTGTTGTGACCGTCTATTTTCATGGCCGATACCACTTATAGCGATTTGAAATCACAACTTTATCTGCACAAGTATGATTTGCGAAATCGATTGGGACTGTAGATCTACTTCTGATTTCATCTCTGCCGTTGAATTTTTCTAGCTTTTAACCATTTTGCAATTTGGAAAAGATCCTTCCATCGAGCATGTTTGATCAGTGAAACTGTTTCGGGCCGTTGATCAGGCTTTGTCTTGATGTAGGCCTTCCATATGTTTTCCTACTTTAATGGACTTAGATAAAGCCAAACTTTGACCATTCTCACGCGTCTTGGGCCAAAACTTACGATCTATGGTTTATCTTCTTCCTTGTGATCCTAGATCACTGGGTTATGATGCCTGTGTCTATCATCCCTGCTGCTGTGAGCTTTTACCTCTGAGAGAGTTCTATCACAGTATATTGATCTCTCTTCATCATCTAATGGTTCTAAAATGTGGACCATGTGCATCTGATAACCTGAAGGGTGTTCAAATAATGCTTTAAAGGAATGGAACCCTCCTCGAACTCTGTCGAGCCTCTAAATTGACTGTTTCAAACGGAGTGTTAATAGGTGGCTCCAGGAGAGATGATATCCTCCCAGTCAGATAGAAAAGAACCCATGTAGACAAAGTGCCAAATCCATTGGGTTGTCTCTAATATTTCTTCGAAATATCCATTCCACTTTGAGCTACTACTTCAGCGAATTCATGCCACTCCCACAAACGATGTTCTTGATTGAAAAACCTATGCTTGCAATTGAAAATGAAAACAAACTAAAATAGCAATGAAGTAAATGCTCGATGATTTTCAAGCTTATTTGTTCCTACCTACCCTACCTAATTCAGTGCACAAGTCAGATTAAGTGAAATCAGACTTCTAATGAAGCCAATCAAGCAACTTGCCCAATAGTTTTGTTCTTTTTTTTCTTGATGGATAGAAATGAAATAGATAATGGGAGAGGGTAGTGACAAATAGGCTTCTCTCTAAAGCACTAATTTGACCATTCATCATCCTTACCTAGCCCTTCCATGTACCCTGCTATGGGGTCATATAAAACACGGCAACCTCCAACATACTATGTTTTTTGCTCATGGGAAAGCTGTCTGGAACTCCCTTCTTCTATTGATTTGTTAAGATGATACCTAGAATATCGTAGAAGAGGGCCCATAGAATCTTTCTTCAATGAAACATCCCCTTTTTCGCTCGAAAATTGTCGAGCCTCTAAATCGACTGTTTCAAACGGAGTGTTAACAGCTGGCTCTAGGAGAGATGATATCCTCCCAGTTAGGTAGCAAAGAACCCCTGTAGACAAAGTGCCAAATCCATTGGGTTGTCTCTAATATTTCTTTGAAATATCCATTCCACTTTGAGCTACTGCTTCAGCGAATTCATGCCACTCCCACAAACGATGTTCTTGATTGCAAAACCTATGCTTGCAATTGAAAATGAAAACAAACTAAAATAGCAATGAAGTAAATGCTCGATGATTTTCGAGCTTATTTGTTCCTACCTACCCTACCTAATTCAGTGCACAAGTCAGATTAAGTGAAATCAGACTTCTAATGAAGCCAATCAAGCAACTTGCCCAATAGTTTTGTTCTTTTTTTTCTTGATAGATAGAAATGAAATAGATAATGGGAGAGGGTAGTGACAAATAGACTTCTCTCTAAAGCACTAATTTGACCATTCATCATCCTTACCTAGCCCTTCCATGTACCCTGCTATGGGGTCATATAAAACACGGCAACCTCCAACATACTATGTTTTCTGCTCGTGGGAAAGCTGTCTGGAACTCCCTTCTTCTAGTGATTTGTTAAGATGATACCTAGAAGATTGTAGAAGAGGGCCCATAGAATATTTCTTCAATGAAACATCCCCTTTTTCGCTCGAAAATTTCTGCAATGAGAGCTGGATGTGCCTCAAGAGGGAGGTCCTCCGCTTCTCCAATGGATTCGAGTAGGCATATTCCTCCTGTGTGAGGTGGTACTCCTGAAGGTGGAACATCTGAAAACATATTTATTTGAGGGATGCTACATCCTTCTCCATGGCTTGACACCTCATCACAAATTATCGATGTATCGGTAGTTGTAGAGGGATTGCATGGCAGTTCCTTTTTATCATCTCCTCTTACATATAGGTTTCTGGATTACACCGTCTCCTCTTCCTTATGTTTTTTCTTCGAGGCTCTAATCATGTGTCATATTAATTCAAAATAGGCATAACACAAGGGTATGTTATCACCTTCAGTTCCCTTATCATTCTTTTCTGCTTTAACCTCCTGACTTCGCATAGCATCTTGGTCCTCTCCCTCAGCAGTTCCTGGTTCAATGGCTAGCTTCTCAGGTACAGCCCACAAGTATTCTTCCTCATATTCATCGTACACAAGAAAAACCAAATTCCTTCTTAAAATCATTTTGTATGGACCCGGGCTAGCATAGGTCGCAATCTTCAAAGAATAGGCCTGCAGGACCATATGTTCCTATATCGGGTTAGTCATCTGTCTGTATACCAGGAGAGGGCTTTAGTGGGACCGAGACTCTCCCATTATGCTTGTAGGGCCCAACCAATTTTGATGTAACTTTTATTTCACCATCGCTGCCCTGGCTTGATAAGATTTTTGACATCTTAAGGCTTTCCTCAACTTCCAAACAATCAGTAAACATATGTTGCAGAGTGGTTGATTTCCTTTCCAAAAGAAGCAGGGATAGCTCAGAAGGAAAGGTGGCTGCATAATAGATTTTAGCAACATTTTCAAGATGTTGGACCTCCTTAGGCATGTTATAATAAAATCTTGCAAATCTTCTATTAAAACTAGATAAGGCCTCACCCTCGTGTCTCTTCAGGGAATAAAATTCTGAAAGTATTTGATCCAGTGGCCTTCTCCTACCCAAAAAATTTAAGAAGGTGCAAGAAAATTCTTCCCAAGAATTGATGGAATTAGGCTGCAAGTGCTTGAACCATTATTTAGCATCTCCTTGCAAGGACTAGGAAAAATCTCTCATGTAGAAATAATCATGTTCTATCTCAAAAAGGTCAGAGAAATGTTCAAAGGTTTGTAAATGTTTCTCAATAGTGAAGCCTTTGGGTTCTCCATCAAATTTGGGGAGGTACTTGTAATGTTTTGCGGGAAAATTATGGAGGATGGGAGGCAGTTGTAGCGGCTTGTACCAGCTTGGAGAAATGGGAGAGACCAGGTTAGGCGCAATAGTTATTCTATCATCCAAGGTTTCATGAATTTCATAGGGGCAACCTTTGACATCGTCGGCCTCTGGAGAAAAATCTAGGTCGAAACCAGATGTGCAAAACAACACAACACTTTTGGTTCGTAAAGAAGGATAAAAAAGAATATATTCATAGCTTTGTTCAGAATGAAATGAACCATAGAAGGATGTTTTGATAAATCTAGGTAGGGATAAGAACAAACCTACAAGATAAGACAAGGCTTCTTGAAAGAAACGTAGACTCGAGCATTTTAACCTTTCACCATGCATTCTCGAGCCTTACAAGGGGTTCATTTTTTTTTGGATGGAGCCTGCCCATCTTTTTTTTTACCATTCGATTTTTGGGTTGTACTACCAGAGGAGTCACTGAATTGTAACCCTTCAAGAATGGAGTCACCACGTGAAAAGTGCTCAACCTTCTTGATGTGTGATCATTGTTCACCATCAAAAACCATATCTAAAACCATGTCATTTTTCCCAGGGATGATTTTCAACCTTGTTCCCTGGCAACGATGCCAGTTTGTTAGCATCAGGAGTGAGCCCGAAGGCTGAAGGAAGGTCGGCTCCTGGGTAACATCAGAACCTCTTTAGACTGCGCCTCTGGCCTTGTGAAGTCAGAGAGGGATCTCTCACTCTTCTTCATATTTACTCCGCGTAAGATATTCGATCAAGGATGGTCAGGAGTTCAAACTCCTGAAATGGGACAAAGTATATTAATGTGAGATGCAAGTGGGATTATCAGGGCAAGGTACCATTGGCAATGGAGTTGAAAACCTGAGTAGGGAACATTTATAGGAGGAAAATAATGGTGTGGAGTTGAAATAAAAGGCAAGATAGCCATCGATCTCACAATCAAGAAATATTTAGCGAGTGTTTAGGGGACGAGAGAGAACATCCCATCATGTAGAGCACCAGCAAGATGAATTCCATGTGACTTTAGAAGAAAACTTGATAAATGACTGAAAGAATAGGCAGATCATAGCATGTATGAATTCCGAACTGTTACACACTCAGTTACAGACATGAAATAAATCAACAAACTGGAATGAATACGGGATGTACATTTCATGTAAAGAAAATATATATTGAAAGATGCAATGACACATGAATCTTCGTCTTAAGAAACAACTCTTCCTCTGTAATTTTTATTCATAACAAAAGCACCAAATTTTATTTTACAACAGAGAGCCTTAGCCCTTGAAGGTTTCCCAACCCTCCATATAGATCTTTTTCCCCCTATCGGGAGTGCATTTATAATACTTCAGTGCTGAGATTATTCCCCAAAACAAACCTAAGAAACTGTTTTCAGTCACAATCGTGCATTAACGGTATAGAGAGTGGAACTATTGCCACATTTTACAAATATAAACAAACATTGTGGAGTTGTAGCGCATGGAATAACAATGTAGAGTTTTATTTATCCTGGTATGTGAAATCAATCCTTACCATGCCTATTGATGGTCAGTTTCCAACTTAGGCCATTTCAAACATGCTTTTCTTCCTCCTCTAACCGACCTGCTTCTTTCACACCACGTTGCTCAAAGGCTGACAAGAAGGTTTGTGCCCTGGTGCCTAATATTTTCCCAGCCCTTCCTTCATCTGGTAACATGGTTATAGGAGGGAACCAAGAAAAGGGTGGCCATGCACTTGATGATGATAAACATCTTAAGAAACTTATCATCTTTGTACTACTCTCTCCTCCCTACGATGAGGATTTTAACGTAGGCCACATATTTGGGTGTGTGTTCGACCTCCTCCTCGTCCATGGAAAGGTCGTTAAGTGGAGATCATAAGGGCAGTGATGAAGGGTTCGGACCTCCATGATCCCAGTCTGAGCCTTCGATACAACAACTCTACAACCATTGTATGTTAGGAATTCAAAGGTTGTGACTTCCACTAGAGGCACATGAGAGATGTCCTTGGGATGCAAAACCCCATGCATCGCATGTCCATGGGTAAGCATGTGTGGAAACAATTGAACCTCCTTAGGTGTTTAACATCTGTCTCTCGGTGCTTGATGATTTCCTGGTGCAGATACCCAGGACGAAAAAGAAACATAATTTCATGTTCGTCGACCATCAATACCCCTTGTCGAACTAACTTTTCAAACCACACAGCCATGGTTGTCTATGAAGGGACTCAAAACTTATTGGGGTCCAAATTTTACCCCTCACCACCTGTACATTTCCACACCTCGACAACTTCAGAAGATGGAGCTATGTAGGGCAAGCCAAGATGGCCTGGATATGGCCCTAATATTGAATATCGGTCGATGTGACAGTAGCATGTGTGACACCAGGGTGGGGATCTTTCCTTATAATGTTCAATTATATTATCTGATATGGATAAGATTCTAAGCAATTCCCACATGGCTTCTAGGTTGGTTTCAAGGACTGTGGATTTGACCTTTCATTCGTTGTGATGGTGGCACTGAGCAGATTCAATTCACGGCTTTTCCCAACTTTGTTTAGATGTTTGATTCATCATTTCAAAACCTGCACTCCCTATTTCCCCACTGTTTTTTCCAACGTGAACAACTTGTCAGACCTATGGAGTCAGGGAAGTTAGCATTATTGGACGGGACCTTCACCTCAGGTTTATCAAAGATAGCATTTGGGGGTATCAATCCATCCACCAAGAGGTGGATTACACATATGAAAATCCCTCCCCCTGTAATCTCCACACTGGATATGATACCTGCAATCTGGAGGCCTCCTTAGCCCTCCGATTTGGGGGGGAACCTTTCACATCCATCATCCATGTTTCTTTACCTTGGCCACCAACTTCACCTTTCTTGATGCAACATGCATCTTTGTATCATGATGTGTTCTTACCCAACTATCAGGATCAACCCCTTCACGCAATCGTCAATCTGAGTGGGCCCTACCACCTCTTTTCGAACCGGGATCATGACACTGTCCATGCTGGTTCGGAATGCAAAAAGAACCTTGACCATAGATCCATTCCCTTCTTTGTCATGACCATTGATGTTAATGGCCGGTACCACTTTTCACGATTTGAAATCATGACTTTATCTGCACAAGTCTGATTTGTGAAATCGGTTGGGACCATAGATCTGCTTCTGATTTCATCTCTGCCGTCAAACTTCTCTGGCTTTTAACCATTTCGCGATGTGGAAAAGCTCCTTCCATCGAGCATGTTTCCCAGTGAAACTATTTCGGGATGTTGATCAGGCACTGTCTTGATCTCAGCCTTCCATATGTTTTCCTTCTTTAATGGACTCAGCCAAAGCCAAAATTTGACCGTTCTCTCATGCATCTTGGGCCAAATCTTACGATCTATCGTTGCTCTTCTTCCTTGTGATCCCATATCACTAGGTTATGACACATGTTTCAATCGTCCCTGCTACCATGAGATTTTACCTCTAGGAGAGTTTTATCACCATATATTGATCTCTCTTCATCGTTTGATGGTTCTAAAATGTGGACCATGCGCCTCTGATAACCTGAAGGGTGTTCACATAATGTTTTAAAGGAATGGAACCCTCGTTGAACTCTCTCGACATTATAAATCGACTATTTAAAAGGCAGTGTTAACACATGGAACCATATTAGAGGGCCTCCCTAGCACTATCCTGATGTCTTGAATGCAACAGATCTAACGGTTTGTCGATCCGAGCAACGATCATGATTCTATGGCATGTTGAATCCCACCTCCTACAGGCTTTCAGGGACACCTATTGAATCCCTACCCTGGGCATAGAATGAAAACCATGCATCAACAGGGATTTCAATGAGTTGTGTAAGTGCGTTTAGGAATGTGTTATGTGGGAACGCTAGCCACACCTTCATGGTCAACCAATTGCAAATTTGAACCCCATGTGCAAAAATTTCACATTCACTTACTCAACAAAACCCTAGTTTCCAAAATTGACCAAAACAATGGTCTCTTCTCCATGGAACTAGATTAGAGGGCCTCCCTAGCACTATCTCTATGCCTTGAATCCAACGGAACTAATGGTTTGTTGTTCTAAGCAACGACCATCATTGTATCGCATGTTGATTCCCACCTCCTACAAGCTTTTAGGGACACCTGTTGAATCCATACCCTGGAGAAACAAATTATCGGAGTGAAGGAGATAATTATCGGATTCAAGGAGATTCCCTTATAGGTTCAAATTCGAGATTCAAGGAAAATGCAATAGACATATCCTAAATAGAGTGGTAGATAATGGTCTTGGGATATAAGGCATGAATCATGTAAGTATCAATACAATACAACAAATCCATTGTAGAAGTCTATTGAATTTATCAATATATCAAGCACTCAATGTATCAAACTATAAATAATCAATGAGACCATGAAACCAAAATATCTGACTACCACATACCTGACTACCTACCTGTCGTCATTCGACTATACCATCGGGATCACCTCTAATAGTAACGGTATCCTTTATCCTCTCATGCTCGGAGTAAGGCAACAAGTATCATGACTTTGATGAGTTCTTGTTTGGCATTGTTTGCAGCTTGAGGTTTGTTCCAATAACTAAGTTTGTATAATGGTATACAATTTGAACTGGTCTATAATCTTCAAATATTTCCTGCGTGGGAAACCTGTGTCAAATAATCCCCTTTGATAACCATTGACCCAATTGGAAAATCATTGCCCTCAGAGTCACTTAATGAAACAATGAGGGTCTACTTCCCATCCAAGCAACGTGCTAGCTAGTAGTCAGTGTGCCACTCATTGTCTCTCAGGGAAACCGTTGCGTACATGTTCCTTGCATAAAATAAAGTGTAGACCTAGGAGTCAGCTAACTAAACACAACTAGTCGTCAAACATTTCAAAGTGATCAACATAATAGTTGAAACTGGTTGTATGAGATCTGAAATGTGGTCATAGTCATGTGAAATACTCGACTGGCCCTCCTCCAACTAGGATAATTCTGAATTTATTTATCGACCAATGGGGAGTGATACACGATCCCAGCTGTCAACCCAATCTGTGGATTCATGGTTGTCCCATTCACCACTGCTACATGGATAACAAAAACAAGAGAGTTTTATTTTCCACATTTCAACTATAGCATTATCTGACGTCCTAACTAAATGGAATGCATGAGTTCCTTGGATGGTCTTGCACTCATATAGGTGTGATCGATCTACATCGATCACCTCCCAAAAATATCTATGTACATGTGCTTTTTGAGATGATTGGTCTTCTTGGCTTCTATCTCCCTGCCCTGTTAGAATTTCATCATTAAGATAGCATTATATTAGGATATTTATTGAGAGAGTAACAAGCACAATAATCAAACATAAGAGACAATGAACACAGTTTTTATCCTTGGGGAAACCATAAATGGAAAAAACACCACAACTTCCTCAAAGATAGAATTAGCACCAAAACAGTAAGTGATCTCCCAACAGTAGTATCTTCTTCTTGTCTAGCCCCAGTAACTTCTCCTTCCTCAACTATGCGCTAAACTTGGGTGTGTATGACTTGTGTGATAAATAGAGATCCCATATCTCTATTTATACTAATCCCAGCATGACTAAAACCCTACTAGGGCTGACCTCTACTTGGAGATTCTAATAACCCTAGTGCCCTAAAACTATGAGGACTTTAACCCTTACACAATCGGAGGGTTACCCACTATGAATTGACATGAATTATTTACATTATTGATTCTCCCAATTGGAACATCGGGGCATGACAACATGACTCAGTTATATTATAAATACATCCTAGATAAACATCAGGTTACAATACATAAGATACATAGATGAGTGCATTCTGAAGTTACAAATACATCAACACTCCCTCTTAATTAGGAAGGTATTATTTCGACACAATTTTTAGCACTGGTCTTCTTCTCTGTATCAACTGGATCGTCTCATCATATGCATCTCAGATCTTCTTCATCTTCAAGTCATCTTCATCTTCATTAATCCATATTCTAGTCATCGAATCTGGATCATCTCTCGATCTAGATCATCATGGGACATCATCACTGGATCTGGATCATCACCCGATCCGGATCATCATGAGGCATCATCACTGGATCTGGATCATCACTAGATATGGATCATCACTGGATCTGGATCATCACTTGATCTGGATCATCACTGTTGGATCATCATCACTAGATCTGGATCATCATCACTCGATCTGGCTCATCACTGGGCATCATCACAGGTGCTATCTCTTGATTTTTCTCATCATCGGAACCTCTGCAGAGCCAGTCCCTTTTCATACTAGATGCATCATCTCAGAGCTAGTCCTTTTTCATACCAAATGAGGCAGCTACTCAAATCTAGTCCTTTTTCATACTATATGAGCCTTCCCAGATCTAGTCCTTTTTCATACTAGGTAGGGAATCATAGAGCTGGTCCTTTTTCATACTAGATGAGGCATCACAAAGCTGGTCCTTTTTCATACCAGATGTGGCAGCTACTCAGAGCTATTCCTTTTTCATACTAGATGAGCCTTCCTAGAGCTATTCCTTTTTCATACTAGGTAGGGCATCATAGAACTAGTCCTTTTTCATACCAGATGAGGCATCACAGAGCTATTCCTTTTTCATACCAGATGTGGCAGCTAGTCAGAGCTAGTCCTTTTTCATACTAGATGAGCCTTCCCAGAGCTAGTCCTTTTTCATACTAGGTAGGGAATCACAGAGCTGGTCCTTTTTCATACTAGATGAGGCATCACAGAGATGGTCCTTTTTCATACCAGATGTGGCAGCTACTTAGAGTGAGTCCTTTTTCATACTAGATGATCCTCCACAGAGCCAACCCTTTTTCATGTTGGATGTGTCATTTACACAGAGCTAGTCCTTTTTCATACTAGATGTATCTTCACAGAGCCAACCCTTTTTCATGTTGGATGTGGCATCCACATATACCTGACAATGGAAGGAACCAATCCTCTCACCATGTCGGAATGGCACTACACTTACATCTAATAGAAGGAACCAATCCTCTCACCATGTCAAAATGGCATAGCACAGACACATCACTTCCTCTTGGGAGGAACCTCAATCTAGAGAACACCAAGATTCTCCCTGAACTTCACCTTAGCCAATGGCTTAGTCAACACATTAGCTATCTATTCATCTGTCGTAACATAATGGAGCTTCACTGCTCCTCTCTGCACCATATCCATGATATAGTGATACTTGATCTCAATATGCTTCAACTTATCACGGAATAATGGATTCTCGGAAAAATTTACACAGCTCTGGTTGTCACAATATATACAAGTAGCATCTAAATGGAGATCAAACAAATCAGACAATAGATTCCTCAACCATACTGCCTCACAACTAGCTAAAAACACTGCAACATACTCTTCTTCATCTGTACTCAGTGCCACACAGGATTGCTTCCTGCTAAACCATGAGATCACACCTGATCCCATACTGAAGCAACACCTTGAAGTGCTCTTCCTATCAATGGAATTGCCTTCCCAATCTAAATCAACATAACCCTCCAGGTTAATCTTTTGATCAGCCTTATACTTGAGCCCATAATCAACTGTACCCTTCAGGTACCTCAGAATATGCTTTGCAGCAGTCAAGTGAACATGTCTCGGATCTATCAAGTATTGGCTCAAGGTGTTCACAGCAAAGCAAATATATGGTCTCGTGTTCGTCATGTACATCAAGGACCCAATCATATGATGATACATCGTGACATCAACTATCTCTGATGAAGCATCGCCCAATAGCTTCAGGTTTGATGCCATAGGTGTGGTCATTGCCTTGCAGTCCATCATCCCAAATATCTTCAGGATCTCTACTGCATACTTTCCTTGTCCAATAAAGATTCCATCTATAGTCTACCACACCTCCATACCTAGGAAATAGTACATCATTCCCAATTCCTTCATCTCGAACTCAGCAGCAAGCTTTCTCTTCATATCAGCAATCAACCCATTCATACCTGTCACAAACAGATCATCTACATATAGTAGAAGTATCACCGGGTTGCCACCTTCCACATTGTAGTAAAGGTTGGAATCTGCTTTACTCTTGGTAAATCCCAAACTGGATAGAAAGCTATCAATTCTGTTGTACCATGTCCTGGGTGCCTGTTTCAGACCGTACATGGCTTTCTTCAATCTACACACATGAAACTCGCAGTCATGTGTCTCAAAACTGAGTGGTTGTTCTACATACACTTCCTCTTCTACTACACCATTCAAGAAGGCAGTCTTGAAATCCATTTGGTGTATCTTCCATTTCATTACTGCAGCCATAGAAAGTACCGATCTAATGGAAGTGTATCTGGCTATAGGTGCAAAGGTTTCTTCACAGTCTATTCCTTCTTTTTGGGAGAAACCCCGAGCCACAAATCTTTCCTTATACTTTTCAATGCTACCGTCTGCAGCATGCTTGATCTTGTAGATCTATTTGGAAGTTACTACTGACTTCCCTTCTAGTCTTGGGACAACAACCTAAACATCATTCTTCATGATTGATTGATACTCTTCGATCATTGCATCCTTCCATTCTTTCTGATCTGCCACTTCTTCATACATGGAAGGTTCTTTATCAATGAAGTCACATAGTAGAGCTACATAACTAGAACATGATCTGGTCCTTTTTCTTTCTCTGAGATTCTCTTTTGGAACCCCAAATATTTCCACACCTTGGCTAATCTCTCATACCCAAGCAGGTTTCCTCTTGTGAGGATTCTTCTCCTGTGGTGGATCTACAGGTCTTTGTGGTTCTTCAAATTCTCGATCTTCTTCTTGAGTTTCTTCGTTCATGATTGTATCATGAATTCTGGGATCTTCTGCTTCTTCAGGTTCTTCAGGAGGTTTCTTTCTGGATTTGATGTAGGCTGAATTTCATCAAATGTTACATCCTTGCTAACATAAATCTTTTTGAATCCTAGGAAGTATATTCTATAATCCTTCGAGCTTTCAAAGTATCCCACAAAGATACCCTTTTTTCATGAAGGATCTAATATTTTTCTCTTCTCTTTTGGAATGTGTATGTACACAGGATAGCTGAATATTCTGAGATGGCTGACTTCTGGTTTCTTGCTGGAGAAGACTTCTTCAGGAGTCTTGTTCTCGATTATTCTGTGTGGAGTACGGTTCTGTACATACACTGTTGTTCTGGCTGCTTCTGCCCAAAGGTACATAGGAAGATCTTGATCATGAAGCATAGCTCCTGCAACTTCCATGATGGTTCTATTCTTCCTCTCTAAAACTCCATTCTGTTGTGGATTGTAAGGAGTAGACAAGTCCCTCTTAATCCCTGAGTCCTTACATAATTCCTTGAACTCATTTGAAGTGAATTCTCCACCATTGTCTGATCAAAAAGTCTTGATATTCTTTTCAGTTTGGTTCTCGATCAAAGATTTGAATTCCTTGAGCTTGCTAAACACTTCATCTTTATTCTTCATGAAATAAATCCATGTCTTCCTAGAAAAGTCATCAATAAAAGAAACATAGTACACATACCTGGTTAGTGAGTTTAATGACATTGGTCCACACACATCGGAGTGGATGATTTCCAAGATTCCTTTTGCTTTACTTTCGCTACTTTTAAATGCCTTCTTTGTATTCTTTCCTTTCGCACATCCCTTGCAGACCCCTTCATGTTTTTCTTGTATTTTTGGAAGGCCTTCAACAAATTTGCTTACAAGTGGTAGTGGTCTGTAATGTACATGTGCAAGCCTTCTATGCCATAGATCATTTGGTTCTACTGTGTCATGAACCAAAGCTTGATTTGGTTGGACCTTCAACTTGTATAAGCCTCCTTCTTGTTCTTCGATCACAATTGCATCATCAAAAGTATTTCCTTTTGTCCACATGAGAATTTGGCCATCTACAAAATCAGCCCTCATTCCTTTTGCATCCAATGCAGATATGGAGAGGACATTCTTCTTTAGACCTGGAACAAATAATACATTCTTCATCTTCAAAGACTTTCTAGATTCTATTTTATAGAAGGATTCACAACTACCTTTTATTGGATACTGGTAGTCATCCCCAAGTTTCACTTTGTGAGGTGACTCATGTTCAAATAGCTTTACAAATGATTCTTTGAATCCCATCATATGATTCGAAGGAAGCACCACTATCTATAAGCCAGTCATTACTTCCATGTGAAATAGTTCCCATGAGAGCGGAGATCAGTACATATTCATCCTCACTTGAAGAGTCATCACTTTGTTGTCTGATTCTCTTTGAAGAAGGTTCATCATCCTCTGCAGCATGGGCATGATGTCCTCTCTTGTTTCCCTTCTTCCTTAGATTTCTTTTGTTAGGGAAAAATTTGGATATGTGACCTTTTTCATCACATGTGTAACATATAATGGTACTTAGATCTTTTCTAGAGTGTGAGGTCTTACCTTTGGAGTGAGAATTGTTCCTCCTGTTTTTCTTGGAGTGAACTATGAGAGCTTGATCTTCACTACCCATCTTCTCTTCTTGAGCTGATATCCTAGCTTCTTCTTGAGAGAATTCTTCCCATATCCTGCTGAACTTGACTAACTTCTTTCTGGCACAGATTCCTTGAATGAAAGAGTCCCATGATCTAGGGAGACCATTCAAGGTGGTCATCAAAATCTATGCATTTTCCACTTCTTCATCTATTGCTTCTAGCTGCTCTTTGATCTGAGAAACCCTTGTAAAGTAAGAATGAATAGTCTCAGCATTCTGGATGTTCACATTCTTCAATTGGTTTCTCAAGGTCATATTCCTATTAATGTTCTTCCCTTCAAACAATTTGGTTAGGGCATCAAACATAGCTTTATGTGTCTTAAGGGAGGATAATTGTGGTATGAGATGATCCTTGATAGAATAAACAATGATTCTCTTTTCCATAACCATATTATTCTTATGAAAGGCCTTATCCTCATCTCCCTCTGGTACTAGAACCTCCTCATTGATATAGGAGTCTAATTCATTCTCTTCCAAGACCAGGGAGATCCTATACTTCCAAGCTCGGAAGTTATCAGCTCCCTCAAGCTTTTCATCAAGCTTGGTATGATGAGATATCTTCAATTGAGAACCTCAAATTGAAATACAAAATATTTAGATCTTACCAGGTTCAAGATATCGGATCTGAAACTTGAGTTGAAATCCTGCAGAGCTGGTTCAAGAGAAAATTAGGGTTTTTCTTTTCTAGAGTTCTATCCTTCCAAATGCCTTGAAATTTGTCCCTAACTTCGATTTTGGGGAGGATATCAATCCAGGCCTAGGCTCACTAAAAAATTCCTCTTTTGTGAAAATCCCTAATTTCTGGCAGTAGTGACAGGTCCAAAACTGAAAAACCTCAGAATTGGATTCTGCTTCGACAAAAAGATGCGCCCTAAGGAGGAGAGTTATTCCACCTTAATTTTGCTAAAAATATATGGAGGAAGATCCACAAACTAGGAATCCCTAGTTCCCACAACTGCACAGTGTCTTCTTCTCAGGTTAGCTCTGATACCATGTTAGAATGTCATCATTAAGCAAACATTATATTAGGATCTTTACTGAGAGAATAACAAGCACAACAATCAAACATAAGAGACAATGAACACAGTGTTTATCCTCAGGGAAACCATAAATGGAAAAAAACCCCGCAACTTCCTAAGAGATAGAATCAGGACCAAAACAGTAAAAGCCCCAAAACAGTAAGCGATCTCTCAACAGAAGTAATCTTCTTCTTGTCTAGCCCCAGTAACTTCTCCTTCTTCAACTATGCGCTACACTTGGGTGTGTATGACTTGTGTGATAAATATAGATCCCAGATCTCTATTTATACTAATCCTAGCATGACTAAAACCCTACTAGGGCCGACCTCTACTTGGAGAGTCTAATAAACCTAGTGCCCCAGAACTGCAGGTAATTTAACCCTTACACAATCGGAGGGTTACCCACTATGACTTGACATGACTTATTTACATTATTGATTCTCCCGATCGGAACATCAGGGCATGACAACATGACTCAATTATATTATAGATACATCCCGGATAAAAATCAGGTTACAATACATAAGATACATAGATGATTACATTCCAAAGTTACAAATACATCAACATGCCCCATCACTAAAGAACACCATGCAAAAATGGTCTTTGCATCTCAGATGAGCGAAATAGTTGTGAATTTCATCTCTTTCCTACGTAATGCAGTCTTGATTCATGCACCTGCTCCATCATGTTCCCCTTTTCCATGTCCGGTCTCAAATAGTTCCAAATGTGTGGCACCTTGTGCCTCTTGTGGAGAATACACAACCATTGGAAGACATGAGAATTTTTTAATTGCCTTGAACAACCATAGACCAACTCCAATGTTGTTCCATCTTTATATTGTTATCCTCCAAGTGTTTGTAGAAAAATTGAAAGTTGTGTCGTACAAAGGCCAGGTCATGACACCTATCATCACTTATGTAAAAGTGATACTCCTTAAATATAACCATGTTCTCTTCAGTACCATCTTCCCCATGTCTATAGGTGATATGGACCATTATGTTGACCTGATTTGAGTGATAATATTGACTCTGAATCTCGTTTTGTTGTTGAAGAGTGTACTTTTCCACAAAATCAACCACTGATAATATAGTTCCAATAGGAAATGTATCCCTGCATGCTCTAAACTGCTCATCTTGCCAACGAGCCACATGTACATGCTTTACATACTGTTGTGTCTTTTCAAAGAATTCCTCCACGAAGTTGCATACCAGTACTTGGTAGATCAACAATAAAGATGCACAAATCAATAGGTTGTTACATATATGAAGTAGCAATAGATATCAATAGGAAAAAATACTATTCAGGAACTCGTTGCTAACCTGAGAGGTGACCAATTGTATTTTTTTCCTTTCATTCCCTCCACCGATATCATATGTGACATATTTGAATGACGACAAGTTCACTTCATGTCTCCCAAGTTCATCCTCATCGGTAACATGTATGCATTTGTCTAAAAATGCCATTCCACCACACCTTGGGCATGTCCCATCTATGCAAGGCCTTTGATAAAATGTACAACCTTATGTCCTTCTACACAATATGCTATGGATAAACTATCCAGATGATATCGATGGCAATGTATTTGAGCATTCCTGCATAAGAGTGTTATGCAAAACATGCAATATATGTATATATGTGTCATAATAATAAGCGTACTCAATGTGATATCGAAAACAACATGTGTTACGAGTTGTGTTTATTTTAACATAACATGGTTTGCATTTCTTAAAGGATCTTTGGCCCAAGTTAAGTTCATTATGTTCATGCCTAAACCTATCATATAATTCTGTTTGTGTCATGTCAATAAAAATTTTAATGTGTGGCTCATGATCCCTTGAACCCATTCTCAATTTGAGTACATCTTTTTGGTTGGATGAAGGTCTACTATTTTCACACCAAAACTCTTTCACTAGTCCCTTTACCGCATCAATGAGCTTCATATCGAAGCATGGAAGCCTGCCAATGAAGGACCAGACATTTGTTTCACCAGATTCAAGTTGTTCTCTTCTAGAACAATACCTATGGAGTGCTTTGATATCCAATCCTACAAGTTTGGATGTAGGCTTAAGAAGGCGAAGGGCCCCAATGCTTTTGTTCGTGATTGATTGTGACAACACACGATGAGCTACATTGTGATCCTTTGAATGAGATTTCTTTCCAATATTACTAAATGCATCTACCAAACTTCTGACAACATAAGAACTTGGTTCATAACTGTTTATCATCTTTATCCTTAAATTTTTCCTAACAACAGTGATAGACCTAGATTTTAACAATGATATAAATTATCTACATTTATCTCCATCACATTTAGAATCAAAAGAGTTGACAAGTATCTATTGAGCTTGATATGCAATACTGCATTTAGACATAGTAACTTCAAGTGAACCAATGAGACTTGCATCGATTTGTATACGTTTTGGAGTTCTTCGACGTGAAGTTGCTAATGGAGGTAGGTAGGTTGGAATTGCAACCTGTACCATATTTTTAGATTTTTAAAATTAACGTAGGATTATATTAGGATCTTTAAGTGAGAAAATAAAAAGCACAACAATCAAACACAAGAGACAATGAACACACTGTTTTTACTCAAGGAAACCATAAATGAAGAAAACCCCGCAACTTCCTTAGAGATAGAATCAACACCAAAAGTAAAACTCCAAAACAGTAAGATGATCTCTCAACAGCAGTAACCTCTTTCTTCCTTTCCCAGTGTCTTCTTCTTCCTCAGCTATGTGCTACAACTAAGTGTGAGTGAGTGTGTGATAAATAGAGAGGCTAGCTCTATATTTATACTAATTCTCAACTTGATTAAACCCAGCTAGGTCTGACTTCACTAGGTGAGTCTAATAACCATAGTGCCTCGAAACTGCGGGGACTTTAACCCTTAACCAATAGGAGGGTTACCCACAATGGCTTGACATGACTTGTTTACATTATAGAACCTCTCGATAGGAACATCGGGGCATGACGTGACTCAAGTACATTACAAATACATCCTAGAATAAACATCAGGTTACAATACATAAGAAATACAAGTGAATACCTTCCGAAGTTACAATTACATCAACACTCCCTCTTAACTAGGAAGGTATTCTCTCGACACAATTTATCAGCACAAGTCTTCTTCTCTGTATTAGCTGGATCATCGTCACGTCCTCATAATCTTCAAGTCATCTTCATCTTCAAGTCATATTCATCATCGGATCTAGATCATCACTCGATCTGGATCATCATCACTCGATCCGGATCATCACTGGACATCGTCACTAGATCTGGATCATCACTGTTGGATCATCATCACTGGATCA
This sequence comes from Pseudotsuga menziesii, assembly GCA_001517045.1. Classification (NCBI taxonomy): domain Eukaryota; kingdom Viridiplantae; phylum Streptophyta; class Pinopsida; order Pinales; family Pinaceae; genus Pseudotsuga; species Pseudotsuga menziesii. The sequence goes on along the minus strand of LPNX010002225.1, from coordinate 578,272 downwards.
TTATGGGTGATATCTCATGATTCTTCTCATCATAGGAAGTTCTATAGAGCTAGCCCTTTTTCATTCTAGTTGTAGGCCTATACTCCATGTAGTTCTTCTTCAGTGCTTATATCTGACACCAACTTAGAATGGCCTACCCATCACTTATATCTGACCATGAGAGGAACACATCTAACACCATGTCAAAAAGGCATGCCCAGCACTCAGATCTCATCATGTAGGAACCAATCCTTTAATCACATCAGAAAGGCCTAGCACTCACATTCACCAGCATGATAGGACACAACTACTATCATCTGTGAAAAGGATTAGCACGTATAACCACTAGCATGATAGGACACAAATACTATCATCTATGGAATGGCACAGCACTCACATCCACCAGCATGATAGGACACACCTATTATCATCTCTGGAAAGGATTAGCACTTACAATCACCAGCATGGCAGGACACACCTACTACCATATGTGAAAAGGAACAACACTTACAATCACCATCATGGTAGGACACACCTACTACTATTTATGAAAAGGCACAAAACTTACATTTTACCATGGAAGGAACTTAATCCTCTAACCATGTCAGAAGGGCACTCAGTCCCAGACTGAGGGTTCCTGGTAACTGACCAGGTGCCTCCATTCTCCCATAGAATGGAAACAACCCTTATATTTGATCAAGTGGGAACACATCCCTCAATCACATCAGAATGGCCATGCACTCATATTTGATCATGTGAGAACACATCCCATAGTCATATCAGAATGACCCTCAATCCCAGACTAAGCTTTCTTGGTAACTGACCAGGTACCTCCATTCAAAGAATGGAAACAACCCTTATATCTGATCAAGTGGGAACACATCTCTCAATCACATCAGAATGGCCATGTGCTCACATCTAATCATGTAAGACTACATCTTACAATCTTATCAAAAAGGCCCTCGGTCCTAGACCAAGTATTCCTAGTAACCGACCAGGCACCTCCATTCCAAAAATGGTAATAGACCTTATATCTGACCATGTAGGAACCAATCCTATAGTCATATCAGAATGGCTTAGCACTCATATATGACATGGAAGGAACCAATCCTCTCACCATGACAGAATGGATCAGCCCTTACATCTGACCATGGAAGGAACCAATCCTCTCACCATGTCAAAATGGCTCATGGACATCGCTTCCCCTTGGAAGGAACCTCGATCTAGAGAGCACCAAGTTTATCTTGGAAGTACTCAAACTTCAATCTAGCCAATGGATTCACCAACAAATCAGCTATCTATTCATCCGTCGCAACATACTGGAGCTTCACTACTCCCCTCTACACCATATCCCTGATATAGTGATACTTGATCTCAATATGCTTCGACTTGTCATGGAACAATGAGTTCTTCGATAACTTGACACAACTCTGGTTGTCACAATGTATACAAGTAGCATCAACTAGAGATCAAATAAATCAGACAGTAGCTTCCTTAGTCGTACTGCCTCATAACTAGCTGAACAAGCTATGACATACTCTACTTCAGCTGTACTCAGTGCCACACATGATTGCTTCCTACTAAACCTAGAGATCACACCTGATCCCATACTGAAGCAACACCCTGAACTGCTCTTCCTATTGATGGCACTACCTTCCCAATATGAATCAACATAACCCTCCAATTTAATCTTCTGACTCAACTCATACTTGAGCCCATAATCAAATGTACCCCTCATGTACCTCAGAATATGCTTTGCAGTAATCAAGTGAACATGCCTCGGATCTGTCAAGAACTGGCTCGAGGTATTCACTGCAAAGCAAATATCTGGTCTCATGTTCGACATGTACATCAATGACCCAATCATCTAGCGATACATCATAGAATCAACTGATTCTGATGAAGCATCACTCAATAGCTTCAGTTTCAATGCCATATGTGTGGTCATGGCCTTGCAATCCATCATCCCAAATATCTTCAGGATCTCTAGTGTATATTTCCCTTGTCCCAAGGAAATTCCATATGCATTCCTCCACACCTCCATGCCTAAGAAATAATGCATCATACCCCAAGTCCTTCATTTCAAACTCGGCAGCAAGCTTCCTCTCCGTATCAGCAATCAACCCATCCATACCTGTTACAAACAGATCATCTACATACAGTAGGAGCATCACTAGGTTTCCATCTTCAACCTTGTAGTAAAGGTTGGACTCTGCTTTACTTTTGTTAAAGACCAAACTAGATAGAAAGCTGTCAATTCTGTTGTACCATGTCCTAGGTGCTTGTTTCAAACCAAACAATTCTTTCTTCAATCTACACACATGAGAATCCCTGCCATGTGTCTCAAAACTGATTGGATGCTCCACATACACTTCCTCCTCTACTACACCATTCAAAAAAGTAGTCTTGACATCCACCTAGTGTATCTTCCACTTCATCACTATAGCCAGAGCAAGTACTGATCTGATGGAAGTGTATCTGGCTATAGGTGCAAAACTTTCTTCATAATCTATTCCTTCTTTCTAGGAGAAACCACGAGAAACAAATCTTGCTTTATATTTTTTTATGCTACCGTCTACAACATGCTTGATCTTGTAGATCCATTTGGAAGTTACAATAGACTTCCCTTCTTGTCTTGGGACAACATCCCAAACATCATTCTTCATGATCGATCGATACTCTTCAATAATAGCATCCTTCCATTCTTTTCGTTATGTCGCTTCTTCATAATTGGAAGGTTCTTTATTGATGAAATCACATAATAAAGCTACATATCCGGAGCAGGATCTGGTCCTCTTTCTTTCTCTATGATTCTCTTCTGGAGCCCCATATATTTTCGCACCTTGGATAGCTTCTCATACCCAAGCAGGTTTCCTCTTATGAGGATTCTTCATATGAGGTGGATCTACAAGTTTTTGAGGTTCTTCAAATTCTCGATCTTCTTCTTGAGCTTCTTCATTCATGGTTGTATCATGAATCTTGGGTGCTTCTGCTTCTTTAGGTTCTTCAACATGCCTCTATCTAGATTTTTTGTAATCTAAGTCTTCATCAAATGTCACATCCCTACTGATGTCAATATTCTTGAATCCCGGGAAGTATATTCTGTAAGACTTCGAGCTTTCAGAGTATCCCACAAATATACCCTTCTTTCTTGAAGGATCTAATTTTTTCCTCTTCTCTTTTGGAATGTGTATGTACACTAGACAGCTAAATATTCTGAGATGGCTGACTTCTGGTTTCTTGCCAAAAAATTCTTCTTAAGGTGTCTTGTTCTCGAGTACTCTGTATGGAGTATGGTTCTGTACATACACTGCTATTCTAGAAGCTTCTGCCCATAGATGCATAGGAAGATGTTGATCATGAAGCATACCTCTTGCAACTTCCATGATAGTTCTATTCTTGCTTTCTGCAATCTCATTCTGTTGTGGATTATATGGAGTGGATAACTCCCTCTTAATCCTTGAATATTTTCATAACTCTTTGAATTCATTTGATGTGAATTCTCCGCCATTATCTAATCGAAAGGTCTTGATCTTATTTTTTGTGTGATTCTCGATCAAGGCTTTGAATTCCTTGAACTTGCTGAATACTTCATCTTTGTTCTTCATGAAGTAAATCCATGTCTTCCTAGAAAAGTCATCAATGAAAGAAACATAGTATACATACCCGCTTAGTGATCTTGATGACATTGGTCTGCATACATCGAAGTGGATGATTTCCAAGATTCCTTTTGCTTTGCTCTCACTACTTGGAAATGTATTCTTTGTGTTCTTTCCTTTCTCACATCCTTTGCAAACCCCATCATGTTTTGCTTGAATTTCTAGAACACCTTCAACATCTTTTCTTGCAAGTGGTAGTGCTCTGTAATGCACATGTGCAAGCCTTCTATGCCAAAGTTCATTTGGATCTACTCTATCATGGACCAAGGCTTGTTTTGGATGGCGCGTTAATTTTTATAATCCTCCTTCTTGTTCCCCAATCACTACTACATCATCAATAGTCTTTCCTTTTGGCCACATAATGACTTAACCATCTGTAAATGCAACCCTCATTCCTTTTGCATCTAATGCAGATATGGAAAGGAGTTTCTTCTTTAGTCCGGGTACAAACAATACTTCTTTCATTGTCATAGACTTTCCAGAGTCTATCTTATAGGAGGATTCCCCACTACCTTTTATTGGATACCGGTATTCATCTTTGAGCTTCACCTTGTGAGGTGATTCATGTTTTGATAGTTTCACAAACGATTCCTTGAATCCTGTCATATGTTTGGAAGCCCCACTATCTATAAGCCAATCATTTCTTCCATGAGTAATGTTTCCCGTAAGAGCAAAAATCAAAACTTATTCTTCATCACTTGAAGAATCTTCACTTTCATATCTGGTTCTCTTTGTAGAAGGTTCATCATCCTCTACAACATGAGCATGATTTCTTCTCTTGTTTCCCTTCTTCTTGTGAGATACATTTTTGTTTATAGGACATTCTCTAGCATAGTGTCCTTTCTCGTCACATGTATAACATCTGATTCTAGACAAATATTTTCTAGTGTTATCTTTGTGAGAGTGCTTAGCTCTAGGGTGATGAGAACTTCTTCTGGTTTCTTGGAGTGTACCGTGAGATATTGATCTTCACTTCCCATCTTTTCTTCTCGAGCTGCTATTCAAGCTTCTTCTTGAGCGCACTCTTCCCATAGTCTGTTGAACTTGACTAACTTCTTTTTGGCATAGATTCCTTGAATAAAGGAGTCCCATGATCTAGGGAGACCATTCAAGGTGGTCATTACAATCTCTTCATTCTCTAGTTCTTCATCTACTACTTCTAGTTGTTCCTTGATCTAAGAGACCCTTGTAAAGTAAGACTAGATGGTCTCTGCATTCTAGATATTTACATTCTTTAGTTGGTTTCTCAGAGTCATGTTCCAGTTTATGTTCTTCCCTTCAAACAATTTGGTTAGGGCATCAAACATAGATTTAGGTGTCTTTAGGGAGGACACCTATGGTATGATGTGATCCTTGATTAAATCAGCAATGATCCTCTTTTCCATAACCAACTTCTTCTTATGTAAGGCCTTAGCCTCATCTCCTTCTAGAACTGGAACCTCCTCACTGATATAGGATTCCAACTCATTTTCTTCCAGGACCAAGGAGATCCTATACTTCTAGGCTCAAAAGTTATCAGATCCCTCAAGATTTTCATCAAGCTTTGCATGATGAGACATCTTAACTGAGAACCTCAAATGGAAATAGAAAAGATTTAGATCTTATCAGGTCAATATTTCAGATCTGGATTTGGAGCTAAAATTCTGCAGTGCTCATTCAGGAGCATATTAGGGTTTTTCTGTTCAGGATTTATGTTCAACCAAATTCTTTGATATTGATCTCTAAACTTTGATTTTGAGGAGGAGATCAATCCAAGCCTGGGCTCACTGAAAAATTCCACTTCTGTGGAATGCCCTAATTTCTGGCAGTAGTGTCGGGTCCAAAACTGAAAAACCTTAGAATTGGATTTTGCTTTGATAGAAAGATGCACCCTACGGAGGAGAGTTATTCCAACCTTCTTTTGCTGAAAATCTGTGTAGAGATATCCACAAAGTAGGAAGCCCTAGTTCCTGTAGCTACATAGTGTCTTCTTCTCAGGTTAGCTCTGATACCATGTTATATTTTTAACATTAAGCTAGAATTATATTAGGATCTTTAACTTAGAGAATTAAAAACCACATCAATCAAACACAAGAGACAATGAACATAGTGTTTTTCCTCGGGAAATCCATAAATGGAGAAAACCATGCAACTTCCTCAGAGATAGAATCAACACCAAAAGTAAAACCCAAAAATAGTAAGATGATCTCCCAACAGCAGTAACCTCTTTCTTCCTTTCCCTAGTGTCTTCTTCTTCCTCAACTATGTGCTACAACTGAGTGTGAGTGAGTGTGTGATAAATAGAGAGGCTAGCTCTCTATTTATACAAATTCTGGACTTGACTAAACCTAACTAGGGCCAACTTCACTAGGTGAGTCTAATAACCCTAGTGCCCCAGGACTGCAAGGACTTTAACCCTTAACCAATAGGAGGGTTACCCACAATGACTTGGCATGACTTGTTTACATTATAGAACCTCCTGATAGGAACATTGGGGCATGACATGACTCAAGTACATTACAAATACATCCTGGAATAAACATCGGGTTATAATACATAATAAATACAAGTCAATACATTCTGAAGTTACAATTACATCAACACATATCACCCAATCGGTTTGGCGTTTGAACATGAGCTTCATGTCCTTCTGTGTCTTCCTGATGGTCAGATGGTGGCAATCGGAAATCCTCTTGAGCGGTTTGAACAACATTTTCTTCTTCAAGCATACCTTTGGAATTCAATGTCTCTCTAACTTCATCACTTTTATACCCACATTCAATTAAATATACAAAGGTTTTAGGTGACCTTGATGTGCACCTACATTTTACTCCTTGATTAGTTCCATGCAGTGCTCGTTCTTTTACTGATATGGTGACTAGAGACCCCTCAAGGAAATGCTTTTGTCTTTCTTGATGTGGATTGGTAGGAATAATTGTGGCATCCTCAACATCCAAAATTGGTTGAGTGTCCATAGAGCGTCTTTGATAGGTCATGTCATTTCTTTTCTTATCTGTAATTTCTTCAAGGATTTCATTGGGTATCCATTTCCTTTTTTATTTTCTTGATCAATTGCGTGATTTTATCATTGTTAGATTTCAACATTTAAGCTAGCGTTATATTATGATTTTTAATTGAGAGAATAAAAAGCACAACAATCAAACACAAGAGACAATGAACGCAATGTTTTTCCACAGGGAAACCATAAATGGAGAAAACCCCGTAACTTCCTTAGAGATAGAATCAGCACCAAAAGTAAAACCCCAAAACAGTAAGATGATCTCCCTATAGCAGTAGCCTCTTTCTTTCTAGCCCCAACAACTTCTTCTCCCTCAGCTATGCGCTACAACTGAGTGTGAGTGAGTGTGTGATAAATAGAGAGACTCACTCTCTATTTGTACTAATTCCTTACTTGACAATGACTCACTAGGGCTGACTTCACTAGGTGAGTCTAAAAACCCTAGGGCCCCATAACTGCGAGGACTTTAACCCTTGAACAATAGGAGGGTTACCCACATTGACTTGACATGACTTGTTTACATTATAGAAACTCCCGATTGGAACATCGGGGCATGAAATGAATCAATTACATTAGAAACACTTCCCGGAATAAACATCGGGGCACAATACATAAGGAATACAAGTGAATACATTCTGAAGTTACAATTACATCAACACTCCCTCTTAACTAGGAAGGTATTCTCTCGACACAATTTATCGCCACAAGTCTTCTTCTCTATATCATCTGGATCATCATCGAATCCTCATCATCTTCAAGTCATCTTCATCTTTAAGTCATCTTCATCTTCAAGTCATCTTCATATGGATCTAGATCATCACTCAATCTGGATCACCATCACTGGATCTAGATCATCGCTCAATCTAGATCATCATTACTGGATCTTGATCATCACTCGATCCGGATCATCTCTGGTTCTAGAACATCTTTGCTGGATCATCATCACGGCTGCTATCTCTTGATTCTTCTCATCATAGGAAGTTCTACAAAACCATCCCTTTTTAATGTCTTTTGTAGGCCTAGCCTCCATGTAGGTCTTTTCCAGCACTTATATCCGACCCTAAGTCAGAATGGCCCGCCCGACACTTATATTTGATCATGTATGAACCAATCCTATAATCATATTAGAAAGGCATGTTGAGCACTCACATCTGACCATGTGGGAACACATCCCACGAACCTGTTAGAAAGACCCAACACTCACATTTGACAACCAATGTCAGAAAGGACCAGCACTTACATTCTACCATGTGAGGAACCAATCCTCCATGCCGAAAGGGATCTGCACTTACATTTGATCATTGTAGAGACCAATCCTACAATCACCTCAGAGTGGCTCTGCACTTACATCTGATCATTGTAAGAATCAATCCTACAATATCCTCAAAATGGATCTGCACTCACATCTGATCATGTAGGAACCAATCCTACAATCACATCAGAATGGCCCTCAGTCCCAGACTAAGCTTTTCTGGAAACTGACCAAGTGCCTCTATTCCAAGAATGGAATTCAATGCTTATATATGATCATGTAGGAACCAATCCTACAGTCACATTAGAATGGATCAGCACTCATATCTGACATGCAAGGAAGCAATCCTCTCATCATGACATAATGGCTTAGCCCTTACATTTGACCATGGAAGGAACCAATCCTCTCACCATGTCAGAATGGCTCATGGACTCATAACTTCCCTTTGGAGGGAACCTCAATATAGAGAAAACCAAGCTTCTCCCTGAAGTACTCAAACTTCACTCTAGCTAATGGCTTTGTCAACACATCAACTATTTGTTCATCCATCACAACATATTGGAGCTTCACTACTCCTCTCTGCAAAATATCCCTGATATAGTGATACTTGATCTCGTTATGGTTCGACTTGTCATGGAACATTGGGTTCTCTGACAAATTCACACCACTCTGGTTGTCACAATGTATACAAGTAGCATCCAACTGGAGATCAAATAAATCAGACAGCATCTTCCTCAGCCATACTACCTCAAAATTAAATCAACAAGCTGCGACATACTCTACTTCATCAATACTTAGGGCCACACAGGATTGATTCCTGCTAAACCAAGAGATCACACCTAATACCATACTGAACAAACACCCTAAAGTGCTCTTCCTATCGATGGCACTGCCTGCCCAATCTGAATCAACATAAACCTTCAGGTTAATATTCCGATTCACCTCATACCTGAGCCCATAATCAACTATACCCCTCATGTACTTCAAAATATGCTTTGCAGCAATCAAGTGAGCATGCCTCGGATCTGTCAGGAACTGGCTCAAGGTGTTCACAGCAAAGCAAATATCCGGTCTCATGTTCATCAGGGACATCAAGGACCCAATCATCTCACGATACATTGTAGCATCAACCGATTTTGATGAAACATCACTCAATAGCTTCAGGTTCGATGCCATAGGTGTGGTCATGGCTTTACAGTCCATCATCCCAAACTTCTTTAAGATCTCTACTGCATACTTTCCTTGTCTGAGGGAGATTCCATCTGCTTTCTACCACAACTCCATGCCTAGAAAATAGTGCATCATACCTAAAGTCCTTTATTTCAAACTCAGCAGCAAGCTTCCTCTTCGTATCAGTAATCAACCCATCCATACCTGTTAAAAACATATCATATACATACAGTAGGATTATCACTGGGTTACCATCTTCAACCTTGTAGTAAAGGTTGCAATATGCTTTACTTTTGGTAAAGCCCAAACTGGATAGAAATCCATCAATCCTGTCATACCATGTCTCAGGTGCCTATTTCAAACCGTACAGGGATTTCTTCAATCTACACACATGAGACTCCCTATCATGTGTCTCAAAACTGAGTGGTTTCTCTACATACACTTCCTCTTCCACTACAACATTAAAGAAAGAAGTCTTGACATCCATTTGGTGTATCTTCCATTTCATTACTGTAGCCAGAGAAAGCAATGATCTGATGGAAGTGTATTTGGCTACAGGTACAAAGGTTTCTTCATAATATATTCCTTCTTTCTGTGAGAAGCCACGAGCCACAAATATTTCTTTATATTTCTCTAAGTTGTTATCTGTAGCATGCTTGATCTTGTAGATCCATTTGGAAGTTAGAACGGACTTCCCTTATGGTCTTGGGACAACATCCCAAACATCATTCTTCATGATCGATTGATACACTTCGATCATAGCATCCTTCCATTCTTTCCTTTCTACAGCTTCTTCATAGTTGGAAGGTTTTTTTTGATAAACTCACATAATAAAGTGACATACCCAGATTAGGACCTGGTCCTCCTTCTTTCTCTATGATTCTTTTCTGGAGCCTCATATCTTTCCACACCTTGGATAGCTTCTCATACCCAAGAAAGTTTCCTCTTGTGAGGATTCTTCTCTTAAGGTCAATCTGCAGGTTCTTGAGGTTCCTCAAATTCTCGATCTTCTTCTTGAGTTTCTTCGTTCATGGTTGTGTCATGAATTCTGGGTGCTTTTGATTCTTCAGGATCTTCAGCAGGTCTCTTTTTGGATTTGTTGTAAGCTGAGTCTTCATCAAATGTTACGTCCTTACTGATGTCGGTCTTCTTGAATCCTAGGAAGTATATTCTGTAAGCCTTTGATCTTTCAAGGTATCCCACAAATATATCCTTCTTTCCTGAAGAATCTAACTTTGTCCTCTTTTCTTTTGGAATGTGTATGTATACTGCATAGCCAAATATTCTGAGATGGTTGGATTCTGGTTTCTTTCTGAAAAAGACTTCTTCACGTGTCTTGTTCTCGAGTATTCTATGTGGAGTACAGTTCTATACATACACTGTTGTTCTGGGAGCTTCTGCCCATATATGCATGGAAAGAACTTGATCATGAAGCATTTCTCTCGCAACTTCCATGATCATTCTATTCTTCCTTTCTACAACCCCATTCCGTTGTGGATTATATGGAGTGGATAACTCCCTCTTTATCCCTGAATATTTTCATAACTCTTTGAATTCATTTGATGTGAACTCTCTGCCATTATCTGATCGAAAGATCTTGATCTTCTTTTCTGTGTGGTTCTCGATCAAGGCTTTGAATTCCTTGAACTTACTGAAAACTTCATCTTTGTTTTTCATAAAGTATATCTATGTCTTCCTATAAAAATCATCAATAAAAGAAACATAGTATACATACCTGCTTAAAAAACCGGATGATATTGGACCGCATACATCGGAGTGAATGATTTCCAAGATTCCTTTTTCTTTGCTTTCGCTACTTGGAAATGTCTTCTTTGTGTTCTTTCCTTTTGCACATCCTTTGCGGGCTCCTTCATGTTTTGCTTGAATTTTTGGAATACTTTCAACAGCTTTTCTTGCAAGTAGTAGTGCTCTGTAGTGCACATCTGCAAGCCTTGTATGCCAAAGTTCATTTGGCTCTACTGTGTCATGGACCAAATCTTGTTCGAGATGGCCCTTCAATTTGTATAATCCTCCTTCTTGTTCTCCAATTACTATTGCATTGTTAATAGTCTTTCCTCTTGGCCACATGAGTACTTGGCCATATACAAATGCAATCCTCATGCATTTCACATCCAGTGCCGATATGGAGAGAAGATTCATCTTTAGACCTGGTACAAACAAGACATCCTTCATTTCATAGACTTTCCAGAGTCTAGCTTCTAGGAGGATTCACCACTACCTTTTATGGGATATCAGTAGTCATCCCCAAGTTTCACCTTATGGGGTGAATTATGTTTGGATAGTTTCCCAAAATATTCCTTGAATCCTGTCATGTGTTTGGAAGCCCCACTCTCAATAAGCCAAACTTTGCTTCCATGAGTTACAGTTCCCGGGAGAGCAGAGATTAGAACATATTCTTCATCACTTGAAGAGTCTTCACTTTCTTGTTTTACTTTATTCCTGGGAGGATCATCATCCTCAGCAATGTGAGCATGATGTCTTCTTTTGGAGTTATTTTTCTTCTTGGATCCACTCTTATTCATGGGACAATTTCTAGCAAAGTGTCGTCTTTCATCACATGTATAACATCTTAGTTTGGATGGATTCCATTTTACACAATTATCTTTCTAATGCGAATGCTTACCTTGGTGATGATGATTTTCCCTTCTGCCTTTCTTGGAGAGTACTATGAGAGCTTGATCTTGACTTCCCATCTTTTCTTCTCGAGCTACTATTAAAGATTCTTCTTGTGAACATTCTTCCCACAGTCTACTGAACTTGATTAGCTTCTTCCTAGCACATATTCCTTGGATGAAAGAATCCCATGACCTAGGGAGACCATTCAAGGTTGTCATCACAATTTCTACATTATCCACTTCTTCATCTACTGCTTCAAGTTGTTCTTTGATCTGGGAGACCCTTGTGAAGTATGAATGGATGGTCTCCTTATTCTAGATCTTTACATTATTCAACCAATTCCTTAGAGTCATCTTCTAGTTTATGTTCTTCCCTTCAAATAGTTTGGTTAGGGCATCAAACATAGCTTTAGGTGTCTTGAGGGAGGACACCTATGGTATGAGGTGATCCTTGATTGAATCAGAAATAATCCTCTTTTCCATAACCAACTTCTTCTTATGTAAGGCCTTAGCCTCATCTTCCTCTAGAACTAGAACCTCCTCATTGATGTAGGAGTCCAACTCATTTTCTTCTAGGACCAGGGAGATCCTATACCTCTAGGATCGGAAGTTATCAACTCCCTCAAGATTTTCATCAAGCTTGGTATGATGAGACATATTAACTAAGAACCTCAAATGCAAATACAAAAGATTTAGATCTTACTAGGTCAAGATGTTCGATCTGGATTTGGAGCTGAATTTCTTTAGTGTTGGTTCAAGAGCAGATTAGGGTTTGACTTTCCCAGAGTTCTGTGCAACCAAATGCTTTGATCTTGATCTCTAAACTTCTATTTTGATGAGGAGATCAATCCAGGCCTGGGCTCACTCAAAAATTCCACTTCTGTGGAAATACCTAATTTCCAGCAGCACTGTTGGGTCCAAAACTGAAAAAGCTTAGAATGAGATTCTGTTTCGACAGAAAGATGTGCCCTAGGGAGGAGAGTCATTCCAACCTTATTTTGCTGAAAATCTGTGGAGAGAGATCCAAAAAATATGAAGCCCTAGTTCCTGCAGCTGCACAATGTCTTCTTCTCAAGTTAGATTTTAACATTTAAGCTAGCATTATATTAGGATTTTTAACTGAGAGAATAACAAGCACAACAATCAAACACAAGAGACAATGAACACAGTGTTTTTCCTCAGGGAAACCATAAATGGAGAAAACCCTGCAACTTCCTCAGAGATAGAATCAGCACCAAAAGTAAAACCTCAAAACAGTAAGATGATCTCCCGACAGCAATAGCTCTTTGTTTCTAGCCCCAACAACTTCTTCTCCCTCAGCTATGCGCTACAACTAAGTGTGAGTGAGTGTGTGATAAATAGAGAGACTCACTCTCTATTTATAGTAATTCTCAAATTGACAATGAATCACTAGGGCCGACTTCACTAGGTGAGTCTAACAACCCTAGGGCCCCGAAACTGCAGGGACTTTAACCCTTGAACAATAGGAGGGTTACCCACATTGACTTGACATGACTTGTTTACATTATAGAAACTCCCGATCAGAACATTGTGGCATGACATGACTCAATTACATTACAAACACTTCCTAGAATAAACATTGGGGTACAATACATAAGGAATACAAGTGAATACATTCCAAAGTTACAATTACATCAACACCCATGACCATAATGATCAATGATATATATGGTTTCCTTTGCTAGCTCTTCAATGGGAAACTACCCAAGCTTGGTTTCTTTCTTGCTCAATTGTGTCTAGATACTCAAGATAGGGGGGAGATTGGGAAGAATGTTGCCTTTGCTCACTCAATTCCAAGAAAAACAATGGTAGAGATGCTTTATGGTGCTCCTCAATGGGAAATTCCCCAGCTTGGTAAATATCTTGAGCAATTGTGTCTACATACTCTTGAACTAGGGGGAAGATTGGGATGAATACATTCCCTTTCCTAGCTCCTCAATTGCAAGAAAAACAATGGTATAAATGATGTATGGTGCTCCATGATGAGAAATTCTCGAAACTTGGTTTCTTTCTTGCTCAATTGTGTCTACATACTCCACCACAATCACCAAGTTAATGTTGCCTTTGCTAGCTCCTCAATTGCAAGAAAAACAATGGTGGAGATGCTCTATGTGGCTCCTTGCTCAATTAATGGATTTTTTTGCTCAATTCAATCTTTAATTCTTGCTCCTTAATGTATACCATGCTCCAAGCAAAACTTAGAAACTTGTGGTGGAGATGCTTGATTCACAAAACAATATTGTGTGAAAATATGGTGAAGAAGATAATGTTCACGCACTGTTTGTAACCTAAATTTGCGCGTGGACTCTCAAACCTGCGAAAATATGTTTAGAGTGTTTCTCGGACAACGACTGCTACTGTTTATACAAAGGATAAGCATGCAAATGTTATTGTTAACAAAAACGGGGGCGTGTTTTGGATAGATAAAACACATGCGCATTTTACTCTAATAAAATTTTGG